>ML789651.1:267848-278560 GCA_009831015.1 Picea engelmannii
AACGTGATAAAATTATGCTCGATAATAGAAGATCATGTGAGAGGAAGATAATGAAGAGATACATGATAAAATATGTAAATGGTGGGAACATCATAACTTGTAGTTATATTGATAGATTTGATATTTTCATTGTTAATGTATTTAGCTAGGATTTTATATTTATTACCTTAAATGAAAAATGAAAGTGAGAGGGTTTATTAGGTAGTTTTTTTCTTTTCACAATATTTTTTCTCAGTTACAAAGTCGCAAAGCTAGTTCATCTTAAAAAAAAAAAAATTACAAAGTTGCAAAGCTAGTTAATTTTAGAATAAAAAATTGAGAAATTATTTTTTCAAAGTGATTATTTTTCATGTTTATTTTAAAATATTTTATGTTTATATGAAAAAAGTATATATAATTATAACATTATACATAATAATTTTATTTCTTTTGTTTTTTTATTTTTAAAACATCAGGTTTAAATTTAAAGGAGGTCGAGTATGTACACCTTCGTACATCTTAGCAGTTAAGTCGTTGCGTTAAGTTGATCCCTTACCCCACAAACAAGGAGGTCTCATTCACTAATTTGATGTCGATCTTGGTTGTATTATTATTATTATTATTTTATAAGTTTGACAATTGGTTTGGACAGGTGGTTGTCATTGATGTCAACCCTTGGAGAGTAATCTTGGAGATTGATGTCAACCCTTGGATAGGTCCAGAGATATTGGAAAGTTGATTGACATTTGTATGATCGAGATTGATGATGAGTTAGTTGGGTATATTTGATGTAGTCTACATGTAGCCTTGAAGGTGTGGTTATGGGGCCCAAAGTTGATTAAGGAATATGGACATGAAGGACAATAAAATTGCAGGTGGATAGTACACATTGTGTCATTTCTGGTGATATGTGGAATGTCATGTGGTTCCTCACAGTTAGGGAGATTTGGCCTTGTAAAGTTGGAATCTTGAAAGAGTGCTCAAGAAGCCCCTAGTTGGTTACAAGTCTTGGTGAATGGGTAAAGTGGTTGTAACAAGAAACCCATAAAATAAGGAAAGAGGTTACCTAACACAATTATCAATACACCTCAAAGAGTCTCTCATTTTTACACACACACTAAAAATTGAATATCTATCTTGTGAATGATATGGTCTAGTATTGTGTTATTTTGGCTAGTTTATGACTACATTTTTCTAAGGCAACAAAGGAATCTGAAGGAGCGAAAGTTTTGGAGTTGCAGAAAATTGGAAACCCTAGTTTTCTAAGGTTATATGCTGACTGCATAAGGACAAGCCACATACATATGCGAGTTGTAGGAGCACATGTTGCGTACATCCGTAGGCTGTTGGAGGACATGTTTCATATCCGAGGCAAAGCTTTGAAGAAGAATGGTTAGTTGAGCAACAAGGTTTGATGGTACAACATAGTTTCTATAGAATCTTAGATGGTATGCTTCAAGTTTTCATGTGTAAAGGTATGTCTTTTTTTTTTTTTTTGAGGCTTGTATATTGGATGGTATGGAACATGCTTAAGGCATGTCTTGGAGGCACTTGATGGTACATGATTGCATATGGTTGAGGTGAAATTGTTACATGCTTGAGACATACTCTTGGTACTTGGTATATGGTTGTTATGGTTCATTGTTAGAGGAACATTTTTGTAATATTGGCATATAATTGAGGCTTATCTTATGGTACATGGGATGATTGAGAGTAATATGGAATATGGTTGAGATACATTTCATGGTATATAGTATATGGTATGGTACAAGTGTTGATGTACATGGTTGGAACATTGTATGGTACATGATATGGTATATGATTGGTACATGGTATGGTGTTTATGTACATGGTTGATACATGGTATGGTACATACTTGGTATACACGGTTTATGGTTGAGGCATATGGTACAGGTTCAGGTGCATGGTTGATGCACGGTTTGGTACAGGTTTTGGTGCATGGTTGATTCACTTGTTGTGATACATGTTGTGGTACATGGTTGATTCTTGGTATGATACATGTTGATGGTTTGGTATATTCTTTGGTACATGGTTGAGACACATATCTTGTGATGGTATGTTGGTGATCTTGGTACAATCTTGGTAGAGGCATGTGTTTGTGATGTTCGACATTTAGTTGAGAGGTGTCCTAGGTATATGATCCATGTGAGAGGATCTGGTTGAGTATCGGTGACAGTGATAGGTTGACAGGTTACAGGTTGATGGGACAATGATAGTAGAAATGACATTGGCAATGATAGTGGCAATGGTTATGGTAGTGAAAATTGGTATAAAATTGTACTTCAGGGAGACAAGACGAGGCAAGGAAAGGGGGTTGTATCATCCTTCCAGTTGGTGCTAGAGAATCAGGGAGTTGGACCTTCCTTCAGGTTGGAGCCTAAGAACTAGGTGGTTATAGCCACCTTTCGGTTGGAGCCAGAGAACCCAGAGGGTTGTAGCCTCCTTCCAGTTGGAGCCATAGAATTAAGGGAGTTGTAGCTTCCTTCAGGTTGGAGCTTGTAAATAGGGTGTTGTGGCCTCCTTCTAGTTGCAACGGGAGAATTGGGAAGCCGGTGCTTCCTATGAATGAATTCTTGATATTTATAAGAAAACATTCCATGGTTTTCTCCCATTTGGGTTTCCACATAAATACTGGTGTACTATGTATCTGATGTGATGATGTTGTTATGTTTTTATGTTTATATTCTCATGATATATTGATGATAAACTATTGGACATTGTTGATAAAGTGAAATAATATATATTGTGGTTAAAAGTGGTATAAAGTGCTCATACTAATTCACCCCCCCTCTCAGTATTCCAACAATTGGTATCAAAGTCAGTTCCTTCATGAAGAAGTCTAATCACTAAAAGGAGATCATGGAATACAATGAGAATGGAGTACTAATGTTTGATGGTCAAAGTGGTCTAGTGTATGGGATATGGAAAAGAAGAACAAAAATGTTTTTGGAGGAAAAGGGATATGACATTTGGCATTTAGTTGTTACAATATATAATGGTTCAAAGAAACCAAAGACTGCAACCAAGAAGGAATTGAAGAAGAACAACAAAATAAAAATGGATTTCATCATGAAAGGATTACCTGATTCAGTAAAGGCCAAAGTGGGAAAATGTTCATCAAGTAAAGAACTCTGGGATAAGCTACATAATATCTATTCTTCTCCCATCATAGAGTCAGAGATTGCTAAAGAATATATAGGTACAAAACAATAGGCAAGATGCTCATCATGTCGGACAGATTAAGAAGAAGAAGAGTTTGTAATCAACAAAAGTGAGTTCTTTTGCTTTAATTGTGAAGAGCACATACATCTTGAAATTGAATTCCCTTATTTGAATATTGGAAGTGATGGGACAAAAAATCCCAATGAAATAGAAGACAACCATAAAATTGAAAAGGAAAAGAATCATGAAGAAGAATTTAGTCAACAATAAAGGGAACTTCAAGATGAAATAATCACATTGAAGATCCAACTTAAAGAAGTAAGGAGAACATAAGAAGTCATGAGGAATCAAATGTTGAATAGAGAAGAATCTGAGAATGCCAACTCTAAAGAAGTTGAGTAGATGATCATGATGTTAAAGGGTCAGCTAGAAGAAACGAGAAGGACTGGAGAAAATCTTGAGTATCAGAAGTAGTGTTTGGAAATCAAAATAACAACACAGAAGGAAGAAGAAAAAAAGAGAGAGAATATATTGATATATCATCTTAAGGAAATAAGTGACGCCTTAGATCATCTCGAAGGAAAATTTTGTCAAGAAGAGAGAAGACTTGAAAAATAAATCATCTCCTTGAAGATCCAACTTGAAGAAGCAAAGAGGATGGAAGAAGTCATGAAGAGTCGGATGATGACAAAAGAAGAAGAGGTTGAGAAGCTTGAAGAAGAAGTTGTCACACTAAGAGTCAAAGTCATCAAGCTCGGCATGAATATTGAAGAGAGAGAAACATCCACATCATCGATAGATAATGTTGAAGAGAATCCCTCCAGGTTGCTAGAAAAGAAAAATGAAGAAAAGAGTAAGTGTTATGCAAAGGTATTCAAAGGAAGGAATCATGGCCAACAAGAAAATAATAATGAGTATAATAGAGAAACATATTCAACGAGACCTACCACATCTAGTAAACAAAGAAGATTAAACCATAATGAAGGAATCTAAAGAAGAAAATATCATGATCATCTAAGACATGAATTCAGAAGGGCTACACCATTAAGAAAATCATTCACTCCCAGGTATGTAGATTTATTTTATGGTCATTGTTTTTATTGTACTAACTTTGGACATAAGGTTTCATATTGCAAGGCTTATGGAAGAAATGTTCAAACAAAAAAATATTATGTGGCCCCACATGACATTGAATGTTACAAGTTCCATAACTATGGATAGAGATGGATTCATGAGATTCTTAATAGGTACATGAAACATGGGTCAGATACATAGTAACATATTTACAATTGGAATCAGTGGAATTAGTTGGATTCAATTGGTCACAGAAAGGAAAGCGGTGAAAGGAACAATAGAACAAAGAAAGTGAATCTGTCAACATAAGCTATATCATCAGAATGACATTGTTGAAAAGTATGGTCAAGTGAACATGACAAGTAAATGAAGAAATCAAATTTTGAATGCTTTTTATATATGTCAGTGAAATTCAAGAGGAAGCACCAATGGACAATAAAAAACACTAGAAGAGAGGAAAGTAAACATATACATCCTACAAAAATGTCAAGGGAAGAAAAATCATCCGAGAGAGAGATCCATAAAGGAAGATTAGTAGCATACAGACATGGAGACATACCCACAGGGGAGCTAATTATTTTACCCATGATTGATTACAACATGTACAATATAAGGAGGAGACAAATCGATAGGGGGAGTTACCCTTTTGGTCAAAGAGGGAGAGAAATAACAAAGGCATGAAGAGAGGGGGTGCATCCCCAAGGAGAAATACTGATCCAGATTATTTTCAGCATGAAATGAGAGCGGAGATATAACACAGAAATATACAAATATATTGAAAGAGTGACAATAATATAACATAGATATATCAGAAATATAACAAGAGGCACATATATACAGTAATACACAATTTCTATTAATGAGCAAAATGTACAAAATTGTAGAAATACAGAGTGCAAGACTCGCTAGAATGGTGGAAGCTTATCTTTGAGAAGAGATGTGATAGATACTCACACTCAAAAGAAGAAGTTTTTACAATGAGGCTCCAAAGTCCTTTTTATCATAAAAAAAATCCAAAACCCTAACCCTGGAAGATGAAAAGCCAATAGTTTTGTGGATCCTGTTTTGGGTAGTTTGGTATATCGACTTCCCAGGGGCGTAACTTTGGCATACGGTCTTCATTTTGGGTGCACAATAGATCGTTGGAAAGTTATACCCGAGGACTACACATGTTGTCATCACACTTTGGCTAAAGCCTATAGTGTGACTATGGTGAGCCCTAAAAACATTGTTTAGAGCCTCAAAACAACCTCGGAAGTTCGAGACCCAAAAACTAGAAAAACAACTGCCAAGGTGGAAGACTGTTTTTCGAGCCAGTGGAATAGGTGGGTGGCCACCGATATCCACCTGGATCAATCCTCCCTCCTTAGGTAGCAATGGTCTCCATTGCATTGAGTTCTCCAGGGAGAGGGGGAAGCGTTTGCTAAACCTGAACCTTGGTGACTTGCTTGCTTTGCTGGAGAAGTTGTGTTGCTTAGTTTGTTGAAGGCTATCATGAACCTGTTGCTGGCAGGGTTGAGTTTGTTAAACCAATCGAGCTACATGAGATGACTGTGTGTAGAAGGAATCTTTGTTCTTTTCTATAACCTTGTCGACCTGCTTTCGTTGGATAGAAGGTGCTTGGGCCAAGGCTATAGTGGTTGCAATGTCCTTCTATTCACCTTTTGAACAGATTATGAAGAAGCTAAATTTTGTAGTATGAGATACTACCTTGCGACACTTTTTAGGTGGGACAATAGTTGGAACTACCTCTGGTATTCTATAGAGATGACCCCCCATAGTAGCAATGAAACTACGGGGTCGAAACTCATAAACAACATGGCACTTCCACATATATGGTTGGCCCAGAAGAACATCCCAGACATCTAGCGGGGAAACAACACATAATACCTCATACTTGAAGGGATGGATGTCATATGACAATCGACATTGTTTGTTGACACAGAGATCTCATCCCTCACGAAGCCACCTGATGTTTTATGGCTGCTGATGTGGTGTTGTCGACAATCCCAACTGTTTGATGACCTCTATTGAGATGAGGTTCTTATGTCTTCCACTATAAAAAACAAAATGTAGAGGGGTCCCCTTCACCCACATTTGTGAATGAAAAATGCACCCCCCCTCTTTAGGATCTGTTGATTCTTCTGGTTGAATTGATGTGGTTGAGACAATAACAATGGGTTATATGTCAATGATTTGTCTTCTATCATTATTTTCTGAATTAGATTCTGAATCATGGTTTAGATCCTTGTCTTTGATCTCGACCACCAATGACTTTTTTGAGCGACATTCATCAGTGTTGTGCTAGGGGGTTTTGTGGAAATCGCACCATTTTCCAATGTCCTTCTTCCTCTTTCCATTACCCTTCTTTTCTTGTGTCTTGGACTATTTTTTTGAAGGCTAGTTGTTAGTTATGTCTTTACCATACTTTGGTTGTTGCATATTTTCAGACTCGATCTACTGCTTGTTCTGGTGCTTAAATTTCTGCTCGATTTTAACAACATATCGATAAGAAACACTGAGTGATGATATGTCTAGAAAATCCATTTCAATTTGGATGTATATGTGTAGAGCCCCACGATATTTAAGAACCAAATGTCACTCAGATTCTTTGATACCTAGCTTGGTGCACAAGGTATGAAAGGTATTGGTGAACTTCAAAACTGCTTGGCCCCTCTCTTGATGTAGCATGGTCCATCTTATGTACTGGTCCTCATAGTTTCCAACAAAGTAATATTGTTCCTTGACCACATCCAAAAAAAATCTCAAGTGGGTTTGACCCCATATATTCTAGACTCCTCTGTGGAACTTTTCTCCCAGTAAGTTTCCCACCGATGTTTGACATGGGGGAGAGCCTTAAGGAGTGTGAATGTGATCTTTTCCCTATCGGAAAAATTGTGAACATAGAAATAACCTTCTAGCAGATTTAACCATTTGTCTATGGCATCCGCATCTATCTGACCTTCAAATACGGGAATATCAAAATTAACCCATACCTTGAAAGGAGAGGTACTTCCAAAGTGTCTTCTTGATGAATATATTCCTGTTTCTATCAACATGTGTTGAAGTATGTGGGAAAAATTCTCCATCATTTCATCCCTTTGTAGCATGAGAGCTTGATCAAGCAAGAGATTGATTGAATCTTCTGCTCCGTCGTTTTTCTTTTCTTTTGCCATGGAGGGTTTCCTGGGTGTTCGATAGATATTTTCCTCAAGAGATACAAGCTCGAGACCCAACTTGCTATACTTGTACCTTGTCATGGACATGCACTTAAAAATGATCAAGAGCAACCTACTCTAATACCACTGATCTAGATTATTTTCAGCATGAAATGAGAGCGAAGATATAACACATAAATATACAAATATATTTAAAGAGAGATAATAATAATGCATAGATATATCATAAATATAACAAGAGGAAGAGATATACAATAATACACAATTTCTATTAATGAGCGAAATGTACAAAACTATAGAAATACAGAGTGAAAGACTCGCTAGAATGGTGGCAGCTTATCTCTTAGAAGAGATGTGACAACTACTTGCATTCACAAGAAGATTATTTTACAATGAGGCTCCAAAGGCATTTTTATCATAAAGAAAATCCCAAACCCTAAACTCGGAAGATGAAAAGACAACAATTTTGTGGACCCCGTTTTGGGTAGTTTGGTATATCGACTTCCCGGGGGCATAACTTTGGCATACGATCTCCGTTTGGGGTTCGCGATGGCTTGTTGGAAAGGTCTATCTGAGGAATATACATGTTTCTATCACACTATATCTAAATCCTATAATGTGACTGTGGCTATCCCTAAAAACGTTTTTTAGAGCCTCAAAACGGCCCCGAAAGTTCGGGACCCAAAAACTAGAAAAACAACTGCCAAGGTGGAAGATTGTTTTTCGAGCCAGTGGAATAGGTGGGTGGCCACCGATATCCACCTGGATCATATACCCTTTTCCATTGATGTAAAATGGGGAGAGATAGAAACATTGATGAGGAGTTATGATCATAGGGGGAGCAAGAGCATGATTGTTGCCATGTCTAAGTGTTGCCATCAATGTTGGTGTTGCCATAAATGCCAAAGGGGGAGGTTGTTGGACAGTTGGTTTGGAAAGTTTGTTGTCATTTATGTTAACCCTTGGAGATTGATCTTGGAGATTGATGTCAACCCTCAGAGATTTATGTCAACCCTTGGAGAGATCCAGAGATGTTAGAAATTTTATTGACATTTGTATGATCGAGACTGATGATGAGCTAGTTGGGTACATTTTATGTAGTCTACATGTAGCATAGAGGTGTGGTTATGGAACCCAAAGTTTACTAAGGAATATGGAAATAAAGGATAGTGAAATTTTAGGTAATACTATCATATATGGATAGTACACATCATGTCATTTCCAATGATATGTTGAACGCCACGTGGTTCCTCATGGTTAGGGAGATATGACCATGTAAAGTAGGAATCCCCAAAGAGTGGTCAAGAAGCCCCTAGTTGGTTACAAGTCTTAGTGAAAGGGTAAGGTGGTTGTAACAGGAAACCACTAAAATAAGCAAAGATGTTACCTAGCACAAGTATAAATGCACCTCAAAGAGTCTCTCATTTGTACACATACACTAACAATTAAATATCTATATCGTGAATGCTATCACCTAGTATTGTGATATTTTGGCTAGTTTGTGATGACATTTTCTGAGGTAGCAAAGGAGTCTAAAGGAGCGAAAGTTTCAGAGTTGCAGAAATGAGAAACCCTAGTTTTCTGAGGTTGTATGTGGGCTGCATAAGGACATGATGCATACATACATGAGCTGGAGGAGGAAAGGTCACATACATTCACAAGATGCATGAGGATAGGTCATGGATCTAAGGCAAAACTTTGAATAAGAGTGGTTGGTTGAGTTGCAACAAGTTTTGATGGTACATCACAATTCCTACAGAATCAGAGATGGTATGCTTCAGGTTTTCATGAGTAAAGGTATGCATTTAATGTATTTGTTTGAGGCCTTTATATTATATGGTATGTCACATGCTTAAGGCATGTTCCAGAGGCCCTTGATGGTACATGATTTCATATGATTAAGGTGACATTGTTACATACTTGAGACATACTCTTGGTACTTGGTATATGGTTGTTATGGTTCATTGTGAGAGGAACATCTTTGTGATATTGGAATATACTTGAGGCTTATCTTATGGTACATGGCATGATTGAGAGTGATATGGTATATGGTTGAGACACATTTCATGGTATATGGTATATGGTATGGTACATGTGTTGATGTACATGGTTTATGTGCATGGTTGACACATTGTATCATAGATGATTTTAGGGGCGAAATTTCACTCATGGGCGAAATTAAGGGGCCTCTAATTTTTTATTGGGCGAATTTTTTGTATTAGAGTGATTTTTTTAAACTTATTTCATTAGCCCGTAATTTATTTTAGGGTAAAAATCGTGTACATGGTTAGCCCATGTTTTTAGGAGGGATAGAGGAAAACAAATTATATTTATCCCCTGAAATTTGGAGGAACAAGCTTCCATTAGCCAAATTTCTAGAAATATGGGAATTTATGATAGCTTCTTCACCCTGCCATTTGGTAAAATCGGGGTTTATGGTTTAATTTCACCCCGATTTTGTGGTATGGGTAGTGGGCACTCAACACTGGGTAGCTACAACCTACAATCTTCCCTTTGCCTGATTTCAATCTTCCCTTTGTCCGATTTCCAAAGAACATGGAGACTTTTGGCCCTCCCACATGGTATAAATTATATGGGATCTGGAATGCATTCCCCAGTTTACATCTTCGTTCTTATTTGAATTTCCCCTTTGAGGTTTGACGACTTCTTCTATTACCTCTTATTTCCCCTTTGGGCCTTGATATTTACAGGTTTAGTATTTTACAGTTTACTCTTGGACTTTCTTCTGGTTGGTAACGGGTTACTCCCAGGTTTGGCCCAGGCACCAGTTGGCAGTGAGTTGTGACCATATTTTGTTAGTCCAAGACCCCGCTCGCAGAGGAGGACCCCACTCGCGGCTCCGCGCTAAGGCTCGACCACAGTGGCAATTTGCAAACTCACATATCTGATTGGTGTAGCAGTGGATTCAGAGAGGTGCTTACTGATTTTGTATTTGCTTAAAGCCTTCCTTTATATGTTCTATTGCTGATATTTATGTCAAAGTTGTGAAGAAACTCAGGGTTTATATCCTTCTTATTGTTATGATGATGGATATATTGTTGCATTCAAAGGTTTACAAGTTAATTCAGTCGATAGCCATATCACTTGGTCGCCTTCCCCCTTTCAAGCACTCTAAACACTCCATGTCACCTCCTGATGTCTAAGTAGGATCCGTTCATCACAAGTATTATTAGGAAGGTCAACAATACATTTTTGTATTTCATTGTTGCATTGTAAAGAAGCATTAGTTGAACTGGAGCAGTCCACAGTTTCAACCAAACTCTCTTCCACAGCTCT
>ML789651.1:291084-301101 GCA_009831015.1 Picea engelmannii
TGACTAAAATATTCGCCAAAAAATTATATATACATTTTATATTATTGATAAAATAGCCTTCAATTTTTCCTATGTATCATGGGGATTCGCCCATTTATTATACATATAAATTTAGGGGGGGTTCTTAAAATCACCCCTGCATTGTATGGTACATGATATGGTATATGATTGGTACATGGTATGGTTTTGTTGTACATTGTTGATGTAGATGGTTGATACATGGTATGGTACATACTTGGTATGCATGTTTGATAGTTGAGGCATATGGTACAAGTTGAGGTGCATGGTTGATGCATGGTTTGGTACAGGTGTTGGTGCATGGTTGATGCACTTGTTGTGATATGGGTTGTGGTACATGGTTGATGCTTGGTATGATACATGTTGATGGTTTGTTATATTCTTTGGTACATGGTTGTGACACATATCTTATGATGGTATGTTGGTGATCTTTGTACATGTTTGGTAGAGGCATGTGTTTGTGATGTTGGACATCTAGTTGAGAGGTATCCTAGGTATATGATCCATGTGAGAGGATCTGATTGAGTATCGGTGATAGTGACAGTGGTTGTGATAGTGATAGTGGTACTGACAGTAGCAGTGATTGTGGTAGTGACAATTGGTCTACACTTATACTTCAAGGCGATAAGACAAGGAAAGGAAAGGGGGTAGTAGCCTCCTTACAGTTGGTGTCCTAGAATCAGGGAGTTGGAGATTCCTTTAGGTTGGAGACTGAGAACTAGGTGGTTTTATCCACCTTTCGATTGGAGTCGTAGAACCCAAGGGGTTGTAGCCTCCTTCTGGTTAGAGCTAGAGAATTCAGGTAGTGGTAGCTTCCTTCAAGTTGGATCCTGTAAATAGGGGTTGTAGCCTTCTGTCAGTTGTAGCTGGAGAATTGGGAAGTTGGTGCTTCCTATGAATGAATTCTTTATATATATAAGAAATCATTCTGTGGTTTTCTCCCATTTAGATTTCCACATAAATACTGGTGTACTTTGTATATGATGTGATGATGTTTATGTGATGTTGTTTATGATTATATGCTCATGATATATTGATGATAAACTGTTGAATATTATTGATAAAGTGAAAGACTATATATTGTAGTTAAAAGTGGTATAAAGTGCTCATACGAATTCACCTCATTCTCAATATTCCAACATTATATAATAAATATATAATATTAATAATTGATTTGTAAAAATAAACTTTTGTATTTACATATCAATCTATATAATATTATATATTATATGTTGATGTTTTGTAATTAAAAAAAAAACATTTAATTTTTTTTTATTAAATTAAAAAAAATCATTTTATGTTATTTTGTTTTATATATATATAAAGTATCATAATATGTACATGCTTGCTATACATTATGTTTATATAGTTTCTGCATATCAATATTATATGCAAACATTTGACTATTGCAATATCATGTGAATCTCCGCTTTTGGTGAAGTGAATATCATGGGAGTAAACAAAATATAAAGGAACTAATTTCATAGAGTTGCATCATTATAAATTAATTTAGTTCAAATGTAATGTTTTTTTGTTTGTTTAACTATTTTGAAACATTTTTTTTTTTTTTTCTAATTTTTAGCCTTATTATGTACTTATTCAATTTTTATATTTATTATTTACTTATTCAAATTTTATTTGTTTTGTTTAATATCTACTAAGTTCATTTTAAGGGTTTAACTTTGTTATATATTGTCTATAATATATAATATGAACATAACAACATGCATTAATTATTTGATATTTCATTTTTATATATTTTATAATGATAGACCATTGTTAGTATGTGTAAGGTAAAGTATTTTACGATGGTAAGAGAAAACCACCTAATAATCTACAACATTAAAAAATAAATTAGTGTAGTAAATATTTGTTACATCTTTCATACAATTAATATTAAAATACAAAAACAACCTATATATTTGAAGAATTATATTACATACTTTAAAATATATGTAACATAAGTTTTTGAAAAATCGTTTAACACCTTCAAGTTCATCACTAACAAAATAATAGAAAAGAGAATATTTGTATTTGATCCTTCATATGGGGTTTCCATGCCTTATCAATTAGACGTACATCATGAACATAATCAAAGTGACAATCCATTCAAACAAAAAGTTTCTCGGATCAATCTATTTATCCCATCATTCTCATTTATATAAGTAGCATTTTATTCCATTTGATCAACTTCATCGTCATTGGCTCCATCTCCATCAACTTTATCATAGATTTTTCTACTACAAATTGGTGCATCCTTAGGCAATTCAAGAATATGATTCTTTGTCTTTGTAACTACAAACGATCAAACATTTTTAGCATATACCAAATATTAAAATGGTAGATAATTTTATGATAAGAATAAATCATGTTATAATTAACTTACTAATGAGTGATATTGCCCTCCCCCCCCCCCCCCCCCCCCCCCCCTCGCCCCTGCCTCAAAGTTCCCAAAATCTAAAGAATGTTTTCTAGCTATGTACTTTTTAACTCTTTTCATTTGTAAGCCCTTGCAATTTTTGCAAGTGCATTAACATTTATCATTACCATATTTCTCCTTTAACTTAGAAATTACACTCAAATTACTATCATTTGACATTTTTATACATTACAACAAAACCAATTGAAGAAATTACAATAGATAGAAAAAAGTGCTATTATAGACACTAAAAGTATGCCAAAAATGCCATTACAAATGTCAAAATTATACATAATCATCATCATATTCCTCATGTTTTTATTATTTTTATAGATATTTTGTTTCTTTGAAATTCAACAATATAGTAAGAATTGACATGGTTAGAGTTAGTGTGATCAAATTTGACTATCTCAATACTACAAAATGACATTTTGACATTTTGGAGTTGGTATCTAGATGTCCTACAGGGACACCGATAGAGAAACATATATTGATTTAAAAATTCTAAAAAAATTGATTTACAAGAATTTTCAACATCATAACCGATTATTACCATCAATGTCGAAGATTGTTGGAGAAATTTCTATTTCGACACACTAGTTCAGTGGGAGTAACACTAGTTCAGTGGGAGTTAACTGACTAGTTCTATTTTAGACTTTCTAATATTAGACCATCACTATTATGCATGAATTCCTAATTATAGGATGTCATTTCCTATATGAGTGAAGATCACTCACTCATTGATAAGATCATAATACACATTGATTCTCATTCTTCATGTTGTATCTCTCTTCCTTTTCTTGATAATCTTTGTTTATGCATGCTTTAGCTAGGTCTCCTGTGTAGGTTTCCATGAAACACTGACATGGTATCAGAGCCGAGATTCTTGGAGCAAACCACACAACCCAGAGAAGAGCGAAAGAGCCCTTGAGTAAACCTAGTTTCCACAATCGTCGCGACTTATCCCTATCGAAAGGTGCAACGATTGGAATCATTGCGACCTATCCCTGTCGAAGGGTGCGACAGTCACGACGATTCCGTTTTTCAGAATCATCGCACTATGTCCTTCAATAGGGTGCAACGATTTAACATCTTCACACTTTATCCTTCTCTAGGGTGCGACAATTCAACAACCCTCAATAAACTGGTTTTTTGCAGTAAAGTTGCGATATCTCAAAATCTGTAATCTGGGTCGAGCTGAAATTTTTACCAAAGACGTATAACATAGGGATGCTCATGATCACAAAAAATATCCAAAACCCACATCATATTTTAGGAGATATAGTTGTTTTATCATATATATAGTTGTCATAGCACCATCAGTCATATCTCAGAATCCACGATCTGGGTTTTCAGGATCTTTTCATAATCATTAGAAGGGATGGAGGCGATGAAACTTATTCAATCAAGTCTGGTGATAATAATCACACCGTAAAACTATTTTGAATGGAATCCGAAGGTCGCATTCCAACTCAAAATAAAAGCACTATATAATTTGACAACAACGACAGAAACATAGCCTATATTAGCGCTTGAGAAGACCAGATGGGCGAACCGTAAGGATGAGGCCACATGACTACTTATTGAGTTAATTTCCACCAATTTATGGTTTCATGTTGCCACATACAAGACTCTAAACGAGATATGGACCACCTTGGAAGGACTCTTTGGAAAGCAGGATGAAATGCGAGGTCACATGCTTGAGGTAGAGATGAATACCTTAGACCCTAAAAGTTTTGACAATATACAATATTTCTTTACTAAATTTAAATATTTGATTTTGAGCTTGGGTGAATGTTGTATTAACAAGTCTACACAAGAGAAACATCTTATTCTAACAATCTTGGCCAAGCTAGGACCAGAATATGTTGTATATATATCCAATTTCTATTCTGGAAGATGTCTTTTGGGCGCAAATTGGAAAATGCCTATGATGGCTCAGTTCATTGAGTCTCTCACATAAGAGCAGACAAAACTCATACATATGGGCCTCATGAAATATCCCAAATCACATGCACTCACCATGCATGATGGAAAAGGGTCATCCAAACAGAACGAGAATGAGGGATATTCCAAACCCTTTAATGATTCTTCAGGTTCCAAAGACTCTTCAGATTCCAAGAAGAAGAAGAAGGGAAAGAAGTGAACTTACTACAATAAACCGAATCATGAATAATACACATGCATGAAGAAACATATTGATCTTATGGAACAAGCACTTCAACAAAACAAACCGGAAACTTCATTCCAAAGGGAGTCAAGAAGCAGAAGGAAGAAGATCCTACTCCTAAGAAAGGTAATCATCATGCTCTGGTTGCAATTAATTCCTCATCTGATTCATTGATTATAGATTCTGGTGCATCCCATCATATGGCAGCAAAAGAGGAAGTTTTCTCTTCCTTGAGTCCATGCTCAAGACCCCCTATTCTCATGGGGGATGATACTCCAATAGTAGTAGTAGGTGAAGGGAGAGTGGAACTCCACAATGGCATTTTTGAGAATGTTCTACATGTTCCAAAGCTTTCTATGAATCTTCTCTCAGTTTATCAGATCACTCAGAAAGGTAAAAAGGTTGAATTTACATCAGATTCAGTTTCAGTAATTGACATGCATGACAATTCCATTATTGCAATTGGTGAGGTGGATCACAAGTCAAGGTTGTATAAATTCACTAAGTTTTCTGACGATGAATCATCTTTTCTACTTACACATAAGGAGAGTACTTTGCATGCACCTCTAGTGAAACATGCATATACTCTTGTGCTTCCATCAGTTTCAGACATCAGAGATGATTCCATACACTTATATTTTGTACATGAAAATAAGTAGGTAGTACAGCCAGATAAGAAGCTAGCACTGAAGCTTCAACAGATGCCTAAGAAGGCACATACCACACTCCAGGAAGAAGGAAACCTTGCAACGAATACATTGGATTCAAGGAGGACTCAATCTCATCATGAGGAGCCTTCTCATGTACTTTCAACTTCAAAACCTGCTATGCCCATGCATTGTTATATGGTTCAATCTACTGATCTGCATCCCTACAATAAGGATGTAGGAAATCCATTATGGGAAGAATCCATGCAAAAGGAGTATGACTCACTCCTAAAGAATCAGACTTCGCATCTGGTTCCACTTCCACCAGAAAGGAATAGTTTTAGGTATAGATGGGTCCACAAGATCAAGAGGTACAAGGCTAGACAGGTTGCCAAAGGACTTCATCAGATCCATAAATATTTGTACATATTCACGAATACTTTCAGTGAAAAGAAGTTTCAGACTTTGCGGGATCGTCTTGCAGTGAAGAACACAATTGCCTAGAAGATGCCATTTTCTTCTTTTGATACATTATCTTTTGAGGGGGGGGTTGTTCCCACGTGGTTTTCCCTCTTTCCTCACTTTTATTCAGTGTTAATTAGTTGCATTGTACATGAGTATCTAAAATGGCCTAGTAGTTGGGACTCATTTTTTACTCCATAGTGATGTTCAGGGGGGTGTTGGAGAAATTTCTCTTTTCGGCACAATAGTTCAGTCGGAGTTAACTGACTAGTTCTATTTTAGACTTTCTAATCTTAGACCATCACTATTATGCATGCATTCCTAATTATAAGATGTCATTTCCTATATGAGTGAAGATCACTCACTCATTGATAATATCATAATACACATTGATTCTCATTCTTCATGTTGTATCTCTCTTCCTTTTCTTGATAAACTTTGTTTGTGTATGCTTTAGCTAGGTATCCTATGCAGGTTTCCATGAAACAATGACAAAGATCAACGTTGGGTTTTTCACCCCAATGTAGTAGTCATTAGACATGTCATGAAAGTTAGGTTATGAAACTTGAGAAGGATTTGATCTCTTAAACCTCTCACTTTTGTTATAATTTAGGATTATCGATCTCATGTAGTTCATAACTACAATTGAACTTGGGTGAGTCTAGAAAATGCTTTGAAAGAAGGAAGGGAAGATAATTGAATTAATTTTTATCAATGCAAAAACATCATATATTGTTTTCTATTCCACATTTCAAAAAAAATTGGGCTTGGCTAAAATAATATGGAAAGGATTATACCTTTTAATAATTAGTTTCTTTATTTATTATGAAACATGAAAAATTGTTTAATGAAGGAAAAATTAGCAATAAGCAATTGCCTCATTTCGTTAATGGAAAGAGTTGAATTTGAACTATAGAGAAAGATGTTGAGATGGTGATCCAGATGGATATCGGTGGCCACCCACCTTTTCCAACTGGCTCAAAACAGTTTTCTGACAATTTTCTCAAAACAGTTTTCAAACCTCAACAATATTGTGAAATCTCCTATGCACAAAAATATGTTATAGACCACTTGTACGACCTGTTGATGTCAATTTTTAGCTTGTATGGATATGTACCTACCAAGAAACTCAAATACATGATTCACCAATTGGCGACCCATGGACATACATTGTTTTCTCCACTGTAAATCATGTATACCCTATACATGATTTTCCTTCTGTAGTGTGTTTATATGTGTGCTTCGTCCTCCTGCAAATCATGTATGGTATGAAAAATTCACTCACACGTGCAACCTTCTTCTCTCCTCTCTCTTGGGTAAGATTTTCCACCTTCCAAACTTCCCCTTTGTTGATATTACCAATCCTCCTAGCACAAGTGCAAACTCACTTATGCTAGATCCATCATGTCTCCACACACACTACATGATGTATAATGTCATAATGACCTCTCTTCTTTATATACAATCCTTAGGGGTCAATCATAGAACCCATTCAAAATTCAACATCAAATTAGGATTTCCTTGTGGGTGTGAATCCCCAACACAATCCCATAAAGCACATCATCAAACCCATGAATCCCCCTCTCAACTCCAAGGAGGTTTCCACCACAATGAAAATGTGATTTTTTTCCCACGACAATTCCCACATGTATAACACTTAGTTTCATGTGAGAATACTTGCTCGAAGCAACAAAAAACAACACTTCCTCTTAGAAAGGAAGTTATTATAACCACACTCCACAAGTGGGATAAATCCTCGTGCTACAAAAGTATCAACACTCCCTCTTAGCAAGGGAGGCATTCCATCCTCCATCATCACCTAGAAGTAGATTTTTCTCCCACATTGGATCCTCTACCAAAGATGCTCTCCAATATGTTTGATTGGTTTCTCCCTCTATCACCGAAGAAAACTTGTTGTCTAGTCCTCCTGACTAGTTGCGTCCTCGATCATTGAAGAAAATCATGTATTCTGTCATGATCGACCCTCCCTAGAAGACACCTTGTCACTAGAATCATCTTACCTTTGAACCTCTTGTCTAACCATATCAACCCATGACACCCTCCTGATAGTATTGGAAGATTCCTCTCTCCCATATGGACCTGAAGGTTGGATCCCACCAAGTGACTAACTCATACTCTAAGCCTCCTGAATCCCTATGAATTCAGATTCACTCTGAGTCTCCTGACTCCCTCTAAAGTCAAACTCCCTATGAATCTAGTAAATCCCTCTAAAGTTGGAATCTATCTAAGTATACACAACCTTCAGAGCTAACTTCTCCCTATCCATTGTCCTCTACATTGTCCTTGGAGGCTACTCCTTCCCACTGGATCCCGAGGGATGACTCCCTGTGAGCCAATACTACTTGTGGGGCCACCTAACTCACCACTAGTGGAGACACCTACTCCTCCTCATATGTCTCTCTACTCCTACTAGCCACAACATGCATAGGATGGCCCTCTCTAACTCCAAAAACCACTATTGATTTAAAGCTAGATCCTTTGGGAATAAAACCACATGTCTATCTCAAAATAATATGTGGTACCCCTTTCTCTTAATCTCTGAGGAAGGGGTACCACATATCCTCAACACCCTCAACACCTCTCCTGAATCCAATTGTAATGATACTCTACCATATCCTCATACTACATGCTTTACTCCCATGCCAAGATCCACACACAAGTATGGGCTAGTCTCTGTGAAAGTGTCAAACAACTCTCAAGAACTTGTCATATGGAAATATGCTCTGCTATCCACCAACTAAGTCCCCCTACTGGATATTGTACCTGAAATGGAGGAGACCAACAAGGTCTCCCTCTGGAACCTATCTGCAACCTCATCAACCTATGCTACCAATGCCTAATGTCTTCTTCCCCTTCCCCTTTGGTGTGGACACTGTGAAGAAAAATGACCATAGTCATGACATTCAAACCATATGTATCCTCCTTGGACACCAACCGAGTTTCCTCCTAAATATAATCAATTCATATCTTATCAAACCCTAGAAACATCTCTTGTGCATAGAACCCCTGCACAAATGGTTCCCAAAAATTTGGAATACCAACTCAACATCAATAACACTTGTCCATCCCAAAACAACACTGCATAGTCCCACTCCTCAATCCTCGAGGATGAGAACACAGTCCTGGAACCCATAGCACATTTTCCACTTGCAACACACCTCTATTGGAAGATTGGTTGTTGTCATTGATGTCAACCCTAGTCATGGGTTTTGGACTGCAAGATTGATGAAGGTATTTGGACATGAAGGAAAATGCACATGTATACAAGACCCATGGATGGATAGTATACATCATGTTGTTTCCGGTGGTATGTGGCATGTCAAGTGGATCCTCATGGTTGAGGAGAAATGAATTTTTGAAGATGACAAAGTGAATTGAAGAAGGAAGTACATGTAGGCCCTGAAGATAATTAAAGAAAATAATTACAAAATAAGAAATTGTCAGGTCGGCCCTAATGTTAAAAGGAAGTGACATAAATGGTATAAATAAATATCATTATACATTCATTTGATACACAAGTCAAATTTCATAGGAAATCAGAAGTAAAGAAGGTCGAATTTCAAGGGAGGATGAAGTCTTTTGGTGATGTGTTCTAAGGTATGTTATTTTCAGGTCATCTTACCATTTTTGCTATAACGTTTTTTCTAGAATGATTCAGATGGTGAAATTACTATGGTATTGAAAAGACATATCAAGGTACTTGTGGTAAAAATTTTAGCTCTTGATTCACTATAATTATGGAGATACACTCTGTGGAAGATAGGGTTTGTGACCAGTCCTGAAGCTAGTCAATAAATAGGTGTTCCAGGTAAAATAGTCATAACTTATTCATAGATAATACAAATGATGTGGGAAAATTTTCATTGGAAATAGTACAGACTATAGTTTCGTGTGTGTGAGTTTTAGAATTTGATGTTAAATATTGAGTGCGGGGCATTCTGTACAAGTTCGGTCTCCTGAATAAACCAAAAATGAACAAGGTCTACCATTCTCTCTATAACTTCTTTTTGGTGAGGATTCAAGGAGTGAAACTTGGAGAAGTTTCAGAGAATAAATTGAATAATATTATCTACAGGATCATAGTATTCCAAAAATTGAATAATTATTGAAATTGAAGAAGTCTCAGGAAGCATTATTAGGTTTTATGTGATGGTTGGTTGATGGTGATAATTTAATGTGAAGTTTTATTATCTCTCGTATATTCTTGGGTGGAAGGAAGGGGCAAGGATGGAGAGTTCAAATCTCTCTTGATATTGGAGGATTGTATCTTCCTCTTGGAG
>ML789651.1:302717-317562 GCA_009831015.1 Picea engelmannii
AGATGACTCATCTACCAAAATACTTGGAGAAGGTGTAGTAGAACTTGGAAGAAAAAATGTAAAAGCAAAGAATGTCCTATTGGTTGAAGACTTGAAGCATAATCTACTCAGTGTTAGTAAAATGTGTGATCAAGGATACACTCGTACGTTTGACTCCCGAAAATGTAAAATCAGAGAAAATAACTTAGGAAGATTGGTTGCAACTACAACAAGAAGACCGAACAACATATACATCCTAGACATGAAGAAGAGAGAGAAGACATAAGCCACACAAAATGATTCCAAGGAAGAAAACGTCCCAAAGACCAAAAATAATGATGAAGTATTATTGAGTGCCATATGTTCAGGGGGAGCAGCCCCAAAGAAGAGAGTTACCTTTTGCCATTAAACTCAGGGGGAGAAGCCCTACCCTTTTCCATTGATGTCAAAGGGGGAGAGAAATTGGGATCATGATGATAGGGGGAGCATGAGTGTTTCCATCAATGACAAAGGGGGAGATTGTTGGAAGATTGGTTGTTGTCATTGATGTCAACCCTAGTCATGGGTTTTTGACCGCAAGATTGATGAAGGTATTTGGACATGAAGGAAAATGCACATGTAGATAGAAGACCCATGGATGGATAGTATACATCATGTTGTTTTTAGTGGTATGTGGCATGTCATGTGGATCCTCATGGTTGAGGAAAAATGAATGTTTGAAGATGACAAAGTGAATTGAAGAAGGAAGTACATGTAGGCCCTGAAGATAATTAAAGAAAATAATTACAAAATAAGAAATTGTCAGGTCGACCCTAATGTTAAAAGGAAGTGACATAAATGGTATAAATAAATATAATTATACATTCATTTGATACAGTCGAATTTCAGAGGAAATCAGAAGTAAAGAAGGTCGGATTTCAAGGGAAGATGAAGTATTTTGGTGATGTATTCTAAGGTATGTTATTTTCAGGTCATCTTACCATTTTTTCTATAACCTTTTTTTCTAGAATGATTCAGATGGTGAAATTGCTATGGTATTGAGAAGACATATCAAGGTACCTATGGTAAAAAAATTAGCTCTTGATTCACTATAATTATGGAGATACACTCTATGGAAGATAGGGTTTGTGACCAGTCCTAAAGCTAGTCAATAAACAAGTGTTCCGGGTAACACAGTCATAACTTCTTCATAGAGAATCCAAATGACATAGGACAAATTTCATTGGAAAGAGTACAGACTGTAGTTTCTTGTGTGCGAGGTTTAGAATCTGATGTTAAATATTGAGCGTGGGGAATTCTGTACAAGTTCGGTCTCCTGAATAAACCATAATTGAACAAGGTCTACCATTCTCTCTATAACTTGTTTTTGGGGAGGATTCAAAGAGTGAAACTTGGAGAAGTTTTAGAGAAGAAATTGAATAATATTATATACATGATCAAATTATTCCAAGAATTGAATAATTGTAGAAATTGAAGAAGTCTCAGGAAGCATTATCAGGTTTTATGTGATGGTTGGTTGATGGTGATAATTTAATGTGAAGTTTTATTATCTCTCGTATATTCTTGGGTGGAAGGAAGGGGCAAGGATGGAGAGTTCAAATCTCTCTTGATATTGGAGGATTGTATCTTCCTCTTGGAGGTTTATCCCTCCCTTTACATTTGGAAGCTGTATCTACCTTTGGAAGTCATTACTTCCCTTGAACAATAACTATTGATTATTTCACATATATTGTGCATGGTGTATTGTGGTGTATTGGTGTAACTCTTATATTATTGTTCATTTCTCATTGGATATAATTGAATGGTTTAAGTATAAGTTGAAAAAGGTTTTAAATTGTACTTGATACCGATTCACCCCCCTCTCAGTATCAACAACCTCCTGACTCCATCCGGAATACCCAAGATCTATATACTACATGCCTGGTCCTCCTACCAAGCTCCTCATACATACCTAATTTAGACACTATGAAACTCACAAATAAATCTTGTGCCCCTATCATGTGTTGGTGTCTCTCAATGGATAATAACTTTGTATTCCTACATGGAAAACATCCTTCTTCCCCAATTCATGACCATCCAATGAACCTCTACCCAAGTCCATAATCCAAGTCACCAAAAATCTCGCAGTGTTTGCACATGATACCAGTGATGATGTGTCCTCGTATGAATAGTCCCAAGATGTGGTTGGACACTCAATATATTCCACTCTATACCTCTACAACTCATCTCAGCAAATTTCCTCATCCTCATAGGTCAAATACCTCACACATTTTCATGGCTCAACAATGTGCAACTCTTTGGCCCAAGGAAGACTCTATCTCATCAACCTGTGATACACACGAAACTATCTATTTCATTCCAAAGTATCTTATTTGAACCTATCTCAAATCACTATAACAAGTCACCAGAATTCCATCCACAGGGTTGGAAATCTTCCACACAACATATTGTTGTGATCTGAGCTCTCTACCAATACACCAGAACTCCCAACATGCCACACCATCGAACTGAAATATTCCAAAAATCCCCATATGGAATGTCTGCTCCATGTCTCAAACCAAAGACCATCTAACCTCTTTCCACTTTCAACTGTCATTGTATGTCCCTCTCAGAGATATCAACTGTGACCTTCCCGGAACAAGAACAAGAACAAGAACAACACTCCTCCAATGTTGTAGAAACAAATGTGTCTCAAATATGATCCCCTTCTCTTCAGATCCCAAGCTCTGAAACCATGTCAATTTTCAGATGAAACTCTATGTGACTAAGTTTATGTCTAAAAATTACTTTCTAGTACCTAACAGTAAAAAACTAGCTATTATCACTGAAAAAATTTACCCTGAAATTATTGACTGAAAACATATGCAGCGGAAACACAAAGATTAGATATGAATCATCAATACACATGAGACACAATTTCAGTTCCGTAATCTTGTTAACATCAGAAATCATGAGGGAAAAACCATCCCTCTCAGCCAATACAATATCACCAAAATATGAGGACAACCTTCTCCTCCAAAGTCACCAAAATATGAGGACAACCTTCTCCCACAAAGTCACCAAAACTGAGAAGAACCTTGTTGTCCAATAACCATAGAAATCATATAAGAAAACATCAACAATATATGGAAATCTCCTCTACACAAGAATCTTCTATAAACCACTTGTACGACCTACCAACGTTAGCTGTCATCCTGTACGGATCTGTACCTACCCAGAAAATTAGATACACAATTCACCAACTAGTAACCCGCGAAGATGTGTTTTTTTATCCACTACAAATTCTGTATACCCTATACGTGATTTTTCCTTATGAAACCCGCGTATATACATGCTTCGTCCTCCTACAAATCACATATGGTACAAAAAATTCTCTCACACATGCGACCTTCTTTTCTCCACTCTCCTGGGGCAAATTTTCCACCTTGCAGACTTCCCCTTTGTTGAGATTACCAATCATCCTAGCACAAGTGCAGACTCACTTATTCTAGCTACATCATGTGTCCACACACACTACATGATGTATAATGTCACAATGACCTCTCTTGTTTATATACAATCCTTAAGGGTCAATCATAGAAGCCCCTCCACAATTGAACATCAAATTAGGCTTTCCTTGTGGGTGTGAAGCCCCAACATAAGCCCACAAAGCCCATCATCAAACCCATGAATCCCCCACTCAAATCCAAGGGCGTTTTCACCAAACCAAAAGTGTGATGTGGTGCCCACGATTATTCCCACAAGACCAACGCCTAGGGTCTTGTGAGAATACTTGCCCTAAGATAAAATTAAAAAAAAATCAACAATTCATTTTCAATTATTTTCTTATTGTAGAAGAGAGAAGAAAATGAAATCCATTGATCACATAAGATGGGACAACAAAATATAAAAGGGTTGATCACAAAATTTGTGAGTATTTGCATTTTCCCCTTAGTTAAAATTTGATATTTATTGTGTTTTTTATATTTTAGTTAATTCAAGATCAAATTTTCTTCATGTACAAATAAGCGCCATCCAAACATTTGATTAACTATGGTTCATGACTATATGTTGGAGTATCATGGTTAATTGAACTATTTATAAGTAGATATGTTGTTTTTCATCTCCTATTTTATAAATATTGGAATAAGAAGAAATATTTAAATAATTATATCTATAACATTCACTCTTATGATAATTTTATCACATTTTGAAATCATATATATCATATTAGAATTTTTTTTTTCAACCAGAATTGGGAAAGATTTATATTAAAATAAAAACTACAATGAAGAATCGTTGTAGGAGTACAACAAAGAGGTTTCCCACCTTGGAAAAACATGATAATACATTTCAAAATAATATCCTACTAGATTTGGAGTAGGGAGTTCCCAATACATTATGGTTCTAAAAATCTCGTAATCATATATTTTGCAAAAAAGTCCTAGGATGAAGCATACTTTGTAGTACATTAAAAGTTAAAAAATAGGGGAGGAGAATCACTCATCATAAACCATGTTCTTCTCTATCTCAGTGGTGAATATTTTCTTTGAATGATGATGTGGTGATGCTGGAGTTGGCCATTTCTAATTTCTTTCCTCCAATAGGAATTTCATCAAGTGTGCATTGTAGAGGCTTAGAGAGTGTGTCCTTGAAGCAAAAGGAGTAGAGGTCTATGTATGTTGATACCATCAATGAAGTTCAAGAGGGATTTATGGAATCAATTTCTCATATTCCATGCAATTAATTAAAATTCCCCCCATTTTTCTTTTTGTCATAAAGTTTGTTTGCACATCTGCCTCCTTAATTTGATGTTGAAGGACTTGGAAGCAGGAAAGTGAGGCCAGGATTCCCTTCCCTTATCATATTCAATCCAAGATGGATTCCAAATAATAATATTATGAGGCTCGAATGAAGAGTACACCTTTTATGATTAACATAGAATCCCCAGGTACAATCAACTTTGAAGCTTTGATGTCTTTTGCTAGTTTTAGTCCCTGAAATGAGGCATCTTCTTATATTTCATTGTTAGTGGTTACCCCCAGGATCCATGCATATGAGTACACTTTTATCCAATTGGGTTTGTAGATTACCCCCTTACATCTACCATGCCTATATTTTTCTTTAAGGCCCCATTGAAGAACAATACATGATATTGTTGATCCTTTTGCCATGAATTGAAGTTGCAAGCATGAAATGGGTGTGATGGGATTTTGAATCTGTGTAAGAGGGATATTGAACTTATCAAACCATAATGTTTCTTATATTATTACTTCCATTACATTTTTTATGTGGACAAATTTGGATTGAAGGGTCTTCGAAAAAAGAGAAATGGTTCTACATGCCACTTGGCTTGGGGAAGAATCTTCCTGCAAGAAGATGGCCTTGCTTCTATCCAACCACACTCTCCAGATAATGTTCTTGGGAAGTGCCACCCATGTTATTATAAAAAAAACTTAATTTCTTAAGGTTCCCATGTACAAGCTAAACCATTTCCCAAATAGTTGACTCAAGGAGTTTGTCCTTGATACATGTGTTCCATCCCAGGGAAATCAAAGGCCTAGATTCTATGTGTGAATTCACATTCAAAAGAAATAATTGGATTGATGTTTCAAAGTTATTTTTACATAGTAAAATCTTGAGGGGATTGAGACACCTTGTCTTTGTAGTTTTTCAACTATCAGTAATTTTCCATGCACTAAAATCCAACAAAATATATTTATTTTTGGAACTCCATCCGCATGCCAAATTTTCCTCCATAGGGCTATCCTCATAGGTAGAGATGATGATATTCATATATAGTCATATCCTTTTTTGACTGAATAGTTTGAAGTTCCCCATCCTTTGTAATCTTTAGCAATGTGGTGGTAGGGGGAGCATCCTTTGAGAACTTCTTCAACCTGAATAGAGGCTTGACAAAGGTGTTGTGGAGCTCAACCAAAGGACGAACTAATCCAACTTCTTGATTGTGACCATAGCGATAAATCATGGAGATTTTTTTTCCTTTGTTGATGGAGACATTGTCCTATATGTTGAAGGTAGAATGAATTTGAAAGGGGGGTGGTGACCCATTATTCCATTGGTCCAAAAGAGTATTCCCTTTCTGTTTCCTAGGATCCAGGTCAGTTTGGATTTCAACAGGGAGATAACATATTTTAAAATATTCCAAATGGGGGAACCACCCTAATCCTCTCCACCCATTTATAGAAAACACTATCTTTGGCACTAGAAGATTTTTTTTTAATCACTTTCTTCCACCGAGAGTTATTTCTAGTGACAAGTCTTAAGAGAAATCCCTCCCCCCACAATTGTGTTCATTAAGGAGGGATCGTTGATTCCTATCCCTACATGGAAATTTGGAGCCCTTACAGTGGACCATTTTACCAGGTGATATCTTTTGGAATTAGTTTTCCCTCCTTGTGATAAGAACTTTCTCATCTCTTGTGATAAATGATTTTTTATGCCAATTGGAGCTAGAAGAGCCATAAACTGGAAGATGTGAAAGGACAAGAGAACAATTTTGAAGAGTAATAAATTTCCTACGGGTTGAGCCATTGAGCTCCGTATTGTATGGACTTTACCTTGATATTGCTAATGATATGATTCCATAAGGAGGATGAGTCTGTATGTAAGCATATAGGCATGCCCAAGTATTTAAAAGTCCTCTGTATTGAATGATGTGCTTTCTTGTGTTCTAAGTGTTGATATGACTTTTTATTATTATTGATAAGTCGTCATGAGACCTTGAGAAAAAGATCCAAGACACTTTTGAACCTGTCGACCATGATTGATGAAGCTCCCCCCATAAGTATTGTATCATCTGCAAATTGTGAATGGTTTATGCTTCTCACTCCTTGTACTATTTTTATTCCTGGGAGATTCTCGAAGATTCCCAGAGAGTCTATCATGTTCCTATTTTCTACTAAGAGATTCATTTATGATGTACAAGAGAAGGGGGATGGAGTATCCCTGTTTGAGCCCTATAGAGGCCCTAAATATGGAGGAGGTGTGTCTACTAACCAATGGGAGATGATAGAAGAAGAGATCCAACATATCAAGTTGCGGGAAAATCCCATTTTGTGAAACTTGATGTCAAAAGGGAAGGAGTGACAGACTCTATCAAAGGTGTTATCCATGTAAATATCGATAGTCATACATTTTTCCTTGTTAAGATTGCTGGAGTGAATCACTTCCTTTACAAGTATTACGGTGTCCATTATTTTCCTCTTTTCTAAGAATCCCCCTTGAGTTTTAAAAATAATATGAGAACGAAGATGTTTCTCCCTGTTTACTACTATTTTTGTCATAATTTTATAAGAGACATTGCATAGAAAGGTTGGTTTGAGTCTAGAAAAAGAAAGGGATTGCAATCCTTGGGGATGAGAGCAAGAAAATAGGAGTTTGTGGATACCCCCATTCGAAAGGATTTTTTCACATACATCAAGATTCTTATGAGATCATTCTTGATGATATGCCAACATTCTCAATAGAAATGGGTAGAGAAATCATCGAGACCTAGTTCTTTGTATGATTCCATCTCCCAAACTGCATGTTTGACTTCTTCTCCATTCATTTCTCAGGTCAAGTATTCATTTTGTTTTGTTGTTATTTTCGTGGGAATATGATCCAAAATGTCTTTTGTATTTGCAGGTTTGGCTCCTTTTTACTCTGTATAAAGATATTCAAAGTGTTCAACTATCGATTTTTTTATTTCTTCGAAATCTCTGATGAAAAACCCATTGTCATTCTTGATTGCTTTGATGTTATTTTTCCATTATTTTCCCAGGCCTATTTGTGGAAGTAGGTTGTATTATGACCACCTTCAACTAGCCAGAGACTCCTAGATTTGAGTCTCCATGTCTCCTCTTCCTTTCAGAGAGTCTTCTGGTATGATTGGAAGGCTGGTTTTTCCTCCATGAGCAAAGATTTAAAGATATTCTTTCATTCCATATTCTATTGGATATTTTATAGGGTGAATTTGGATTCTCTTGTTTCTTTGGTTGGCTAAGAATATGAGGATTTGGCTCAGTTTTTCAGGGCCCATTTTTTAAGGCACAATTTTTGTTCCCATATGTTACACACCAAATTCCCACACTACTAAGTGTCACGCTTATGTATCTCATTCTACTAAGTGTTGTAAGTGTCATATGCACCTTATCAAGTGTTGTATACACCTTTCTAAATGTCGTATGCACTTTATCAAGTGTCGTATACACCTTACTAAGTGTTGCCTGGACGTTTTTAAGTGTCACAACTTTGAAACCATGGAAGAACATTTTTCAAAATCCCTAATAAATTTGGAGGAGAAAAATCATTATGAGAAGGTCGAAAAACTACTTTTTACCTTGAGATTTCAACCATTTTTGAAGGTCAACTCTTCTCTTCCCATGTCTAGGGATCATTGAACTCTTATCAATGCTCCCCTACCCATGTATAGGGAGCATTGACAACACTTTGTGCCCAATACTGGGGGAGCGTTGAAGTAGTAAGAGGGACTTATAACTAACCCACATTTTTCGAAGGACCATCTACGAGGAGATGAGGTTTGGTTGGGTCGAATCATATCTCATGGCTCTGTCTTAGGCTAAAATCCCAACTTATGAAGAAAAATCCTCAACAATTTCCTAAAATACTTCATGGTGGTTAAGCATACAACTCCTATATAATGAGGCCACTCAAAGGTGAAATGGGAGAGAAAGGATTTCAGAGTGTCAAACCTTTGATCTTGTGAGGAGAATTCATCAAAGCATCATCATTCTGATCTTGATAAATTCAGGCAAGCATTGGACTGGAGAGCTTGGAGGAGTTGTTGCAATGTCAACATTGGTTTGTAAGTACTTCGCCATGTCTCTCCATTAATATAACTTGGCATATTTCTTTCATACTATTTTTTATACATATATATCTATATAGATAGATCTATTCTTGTCTAATGATATATTGTAGGTGATCTGAAAAGATATTTTACACGACTATGGTTGAGTTATTAAGCATGCGTTTGATTAACCATTTAGGAATCTTAAAGAAAGAGGAAGAAGTATAGAAGAAATTTGATAGCCATATAAACATGTACATAACTGAAATAAATAATAAAACAATAGCAAACCATAACACCAATGTGATAACGGAGTTCGACAATCTCACCTATGTCTCCAGGCCTTTGTCTCAGTGGGTGAGGCTTTATTATTTCTGTTCAAAGCTCAATAAGTACATCACAATAGTTCCAAAAGGTTACAAAACTTTTCTGGTCTTGTTCTACCAGATCTCTATAACCCAACAGAAGAAACAACACTCAAATCGGATGACCGGAGCTCCCAGAAATGGCCCACAAAGGTGCGCTCCTCAACAACTTCCCTACATAAAAATGGCTTTGGATTGGTAAATATTCAACATAAAACTACTATGAATCTCCTTTCCTAGTCTTAATAAGGCTTGGTTTATATAGATCTGAAGTTGGTAACCATCTCCCAACTTCCCCCCAAGATTTGGCCTAAAAAAGGGCCCAATATCCCCCAAAAATGGATTAAATCCCCTCAATTTGGCTAAAAATCCATTTAAAATCTTAAGATAAGGTTTAAAACCCCACTTTTGCATATAATTAGGGCACAACCCCTTTTTACCCATGCTCTTGGTCATGTGGGATGGCTCCATGTGGTCAGGCGCTATTTTCCTGGTGCGCTAGCCCCCTGATCTCCCGGCCCCCAGTCGCATTGCACTGCCATGTGTCTAGGACCCCCTACTCCATGCGCTATCATATGGTTACAACCCCCAATTTGGTATGCCATGGTTTAGCCCTTAGTCAGCTAGCTCGACCGACCGGGGCTAACCTTATCCATTCGCGCCAAACACTAACCACAGCTTGGGTCAATGGATTGTGGAACCGTGGGTTGGAACGAATGTTATCACCACACCAACAGTTGGAGGGTAGGTCGTATGGTGGAGAGTTTAAACCAAGGGTTGGGGCTAAGCCCCGAACCTTTTCATGCCCAATTCAAACCTTATGTAACTTTAAATATATATGAACACATATATTGTTAAGACTCATAAGGTGGGCGGGTTGGCTAGCCCAACCTTGCAAAGGCGTAGCCTGGTGGCAGGTCTAGTGTTCGAACCCCACAAGTCCAAAAAAAAATTGCAATGAAACCCAACGATCCAATCCATGGGTGACATGTGGTAGCCCACGTTTGGGCCATGTGGCACCATACCTTACGCCAACTAGCTACCAAGTGTCAACACACTATTCGACCTGCTCTACCACACGTACCAGCCATGTCAGAAACCAACCACATCAACACACCTGCCACGCATCAAATTCTCATTGGTCCAACTGTCTACCCTGTCACCGACCACTGCCATGTGTCGTATGGATTGTACGGGCCTGCCACATCATCTGTGCCACGTGTCACCAATGTAAGGGTGACACGTGTCACTCGTTGATTGGTCCCCTGTACCTGTCTGTATGCCCAGTCACCCTGCCACGTGTCACTTGCAGAAGCTACCATGTCAGTTATGACTGTGCTTGACACGTCAGATGTATGGTCGTAGTATCTGTATAGTCAGCTTCCACGTGGTAGCTGTATGGACTATACAATCAACATATTTTTGCTTGTTTGGGAAAACGAACAGATCACCATAGCTTGAGCATACGACGTCTGTTTGAGCGCGTTCAAGTTGTGTTGGGTTTATATCGATGAGTCCTACACACACATCTGTTTTGAATAGATTCTGAGCACTTTTATTTTTAGGCCTTTCTAAGCCCCATCAAGCTCCTGGATCCAAATTTGGATCACACCTCCCCACTAAGGACCTTTTGGTCCCCAAAAGGTTACAAAAATGGATTTTAATTGATTACATACTCATAAGGACAAAAAACAAAAACACTATGTTGTACAAAAATGATGTTATAACACGTCATCATTTCAACATGTGTGATTACATTAATGGAAGCAAAATACATTGAAGTTGGGACATCCACTTTTGGCAAAAACAAGTGGTTGGTTTCTTTCCTTCATGGTGTTCCTCTTGCTTCGCTAGTAATTCCTCTTCCTTCATGAGAACATGCACAATCCTTTTGTCCTTCTTTGGACGAAGCTCCATATTAATCTTCCAACAATTAGTCTTTTGATGTCCACCCCTACTGCAATAAGTGAAATAAGTGCACTATTTTTTGGGCATCCAGACTTGTTTACCCTTCTCTTTCTTCCATTGTGGAGTTGATTCTTTATGTCGTGTTTCCTTCCTGGTCGACATAAACTTCCTTCCTTGTTGATATTCACTTTTCTTTGGAGATGACTTGCATTCACTACCACAATCAATGAGTGACACACCATCACCTTTCGTGAAGTGTTCCTGCAATGACTTAGGTTGGCCATTTGAAGTATTACTTGCTTCTGAAGTTTTGGAACCCATATTGAAGGATGCTCCATTCTTCACTTCACCATATCCTAATCCTAAATATCGAGGCCTTTCCATAACCTCAATGGGATTAACGATACCTTGGCCTTCAATTCCAAGGCCCTTTCCTTCATAACCCATCTTGGTTAGCAATCTCAAACCTATACCTCTTGTATGTTTTTCAAATGCACCAAAACCATCTTCATGGGAACAAGGAGAATTTTATGAATAAGCTTCACTGAATACCTCAGAGATGTTTTCTGAAACATATGTAGAAGGAACTTCCTTCAATATTTATTTGCCTTTGTTGTTCTTTGAATATTTCACTTGAGTCGATCTCTTTCGTTCCAAGTAGTCTTCATACAACACTTTCACCATCTCGAACATGGAAAACACCGAATTTTGGAAATCCTTCTCATCTTGAGAAAGTCCTCTTGTAGATGGAATTTTCTCCCTTGAGATGAGCTCTTCCCTGGTTAACATGAAAAACTCAAATCCAAATGTCAACTAGCTCTGATACCACTTGATCCGAAAAGATCTTTTCCATGTCTATGGTTAAGTTATTAAGCATGTGTATGATTAACCATTTAGGAATCTTAAAGAAAGAGGAAGAAGTACATAAGAAATGTGACAACCATATAAACATGTACAAAACTGAAACGAAGCATAAAACAACAACAAACCATAACACCAATTTGATAACGGAGTTCGACAATCTCGCTTACGTCTCCGGGCCTTTGTCTTAGTGGGTGAGGCTTTCTTATTTCTGTTAAAATCTCAATAAGTACATCACAATAGTTCCAAAAGGTTATAAAACTGATATAGTTTTTTTCTACCATATCTCTAGAACCCAACAGAAGAAACAACACTCAAATCGGATAACCAGAGCTCCCAGAAATGGCCCGCAAAGGTGTGCTCCTCAACAACTTCCTTGCATAAAAATGGCTTTGGCTTGGAAAATATTTAGCATAAACCTACTATTAATCTCCTTTCCTAGCCTCAACAAGGCCTGGTTTATATAGATCTGAATTTGGTAACCATCTCCCAACTTCTCCCCAAGATCTTGCCTCAAAAAGGGCCCAATATCCCTAAAAAATGGATTAAATCCCCTCAATCTGGCTAAAAATCCATTTAAAATCTTAAGCTAAGGTTTAAAAACCCACTTCTGCATATAATTAGGGTGCAACCCCTTTTTACCCGTGCTCTGGTCATGGGGGATGGCTCCATGTGGCCAGGCGCTATTCTCCTGGCACGCGAGCCCCCTAGTCTTCTGGCCCCCGGTCGCATTGCACCACCACGTGTCCAGGTCCCCCTGCTCCACACGCTATCATATGGTTACAACCCCGATTTGGTAGCCCGTGGCCTAACCCTTGGTCGATGGGCTAGCCTGACTAACCATTTGTGCCAAACACTAACCGTAGTCTGGGTCAATGGAGTGTGGAACCGTGGGCTAGAACGAATGCTATAACCGCGACAACAGTTGGAGGGTAGGTCGTATGGTGGAGAGTTTAAACCAAGGGCTGGGGCCAAGCCCCGACCCTTTCCGCACCCAATTCAAACCTTATGTAACTTTAAATATATATGAACACATATATTGTTAAGACTCATAAGGCGGGCAGGTTGGCTAGCCCAACCCTACAAAGGCGTAGCCTGGTGGGAGGTCCAGTGTTCGAACCCCACAACTCCAAAGCAATTTTGCAATGAAACCCAACGATCCAATCAATGGGTGCCATGTGGCATCGTACCTTATGCCAACTAGCTACCAAGTGTCAACACATTATTTGACCTGCTCTGCCACACGTACCAGCTACGTTAGCAACCAACCACATCAACACACCTTCCACGTGTCAAATGCTCATTAGTCCAGCTGTATGCCTTGTTATCAGACACTGCCACATTTTGTATGGATTGTGCGAGCCTGCCATGTGGCACCACTGCAAGGGTAAGACGTGTCGCTCGCTGATTGGTCCCCTGTACCTGTCCACGTCACTTGTCTGTATGCCTAGTCACCCTACCACGTGTCACCTCCAGAAGATGCCACATCAGCGCTGATTGTGCCTGCCACATCAGCTGTATGGTTGTATGGCCTGTACATTCAGCTGCCACGTGGCACTGTACGGACTGTACAATCAACATTTTTTTTCCTGTTTGGCAAAACGAACAGATCGCCATAAACTTGAGCATACGACGTTCGTTTGATCCCATTCAAGTTGCGTTGGGTTTGTATCGACGACGCCTACACACACGTTTGTTTTGAAGAGATTCTGAGCACTTTGAGTTTTAGGCCTTTCTGAGCCCCATCAAGATCTTCGATCCAAATTTGGATCAACAGGAGTAGGAGGTGTTGGTTTTTTCCTTGAAGACTTTCTTCATCATGATAGAAGCTTGGAAAACAAGACCAAAGATTGAAGATCGGTGAGGACAATCGTCGAAAAGGAGTAATTCACACTTCTTTCTTCTATCTTCTCTGCCTATAGACATAAAGAATAGATCTAAAGGAATGTTAGTGTCCATTTGTTTGTTTTTGTTAATCCCTAATGTTGGCTCATTTCCCCTTAATTGGGGCATATTAGATTAGTAATGCTATTTTATTTATGTTGGATTTAGGCCATTAGTTGTAATTTAGATTAGTAATTATGTCAGCTTTAGGCCATTATTTGTAATTATACCTCCTAGTCTCCTATATATACCAAGGAGACATTTTCATTTTGAATCATCTTGTACTCGAACATTTAAGTGGGGTAAAAGGAGGTTGCCCCCTCGAAGAGGCTTATTATCTGAAATTATCTCTTTTTGAAGGCGTTGAGTACTTTTCCCGAGGTTTTTATATGCTATATTGATGTTTGGTTCTTAACATATGGTATTAGAGCTCAAGGTCTTGGGGTTTCGCTGCTACATTTGAGACACCGTGGAATTTTCACTTTAACTTTTTTTCTACAATGTTTCATAAGGAACCGCTTGGAGGGTATTTAGTAGACGGATCAAGGTACGTTGGGTTCAAAATTCAGCTCCTGAGGCCTTATACTTTTGGAGATACAGCCTGTACAAGATAGGGTTCTGGAATCATCCTGAAATGATTCATTGTGGAATTTTCGCTATAAAAAATTTTCTGTAATGTTTCAGACCCTATCCTCCAGAGACCATTTACAGAAATTAGTAAGGTACCTGTGGTAAAAATTTCAGCTTCTAGGTCATCTTAAATTTGTAGATACACCTTGTGTAAGATAGGGTATCTGACTAGTCCTATTGACTAGCCTCAAGAAGGTGTTCTAGGTAAAACAAGCATAACTTCTTTCTAGAGTATCCAAATTGAGTGGGACTGGTTGCATTGGATTGTGGACAGTTTGTATTATTTTGGGTGCGAGTTTCAAAATTTTATATCAATTATTTTGTGCGGGGCATTCTATACAAGTGAGATCTCCTGGAAAGGCCAAAAATCGGCAAGTTGTGAGGAAGTTACCGTAAATTCCACTTGGCACATCCAATTTTGATC
>ML789651.1:321561-350669 GCA_009831015.1 Picea engelmannii
CTTGTACTTGAACATTTAAGTGGGGTAAAAGGAGGTTGCCCCCTCGAAGAGGCTTATTATCTGAAATTATCTCTTTTTCAAGGCGTTGAGTACTTTTCCTGAGGTTTTTATATGCTATATTGATGTTTGGTTCTTAACAGTTTTTCTATCTTGAACAATAGGGGTCTAGATATCCGAGGGAGATTTAACCTATCCGCAAGGGAAATATTTGTAACAAAAAAATGGCGACTCCATTGGGGATGATTGTTCTTAGGTTTCTATCCCTTTGAATCTTGGTTTTCCTTTGATCTTTTTGATGTTGATTCTTGATATTTGAACTCTTCCTGCTTTCTGTTCAATTTGGGCAAAATTTGGTGTTGTTTCAACCACTTCCAGACATCAACGCTACTCCACAGTGACCCACAGAGTGTTGAAAAACCTTATCAACGCCCCCTACTAGTGTCTTGAGGAACATTGACCCCTGTTTAACGCCCTGTCTGCCTCATTACAGGAGCATTGATCTCCTTCCTAGGCCAGTTTTCAGCCCATTTTGCTTTCTTCTCCTTAGATTTTTCACTCAGATATTTGCATTAGACTCCTATGAACTTCATTATGACTTTGTTTGATTAAAAGAATTATGATCACAGACTTTTCTTACCTCTTTTGAGCTTTCAAGTCCTTCAAAATTAGGGAATGAGCATGACTGCCTTGGGCTAACCTAAACGTTTGGTCAAAGTCTGTCTTACCATTAGTTTGATCCTCATCATGAAGATTTCCAAACTCCTGTTATCATGATTTCAAAACTCATTTTGAAGTTTTTTTCATTGATTTGGAATTGCAACTGGGCATTTATCTTTGATTCTTGCTTTGGCACCCGGGGTGACTTTGGCACCTTGGGCATACTTTTCTAGAACATTTTGTTCTCTTAGGTCTTTGTCCCCATCTACTTGCTAATCTTTGGGTTTTCTATTCATTCTTCATCCCCTCTTTTTTTTCTCTTCTACTAATTCACCATCTACTCCTTCATCTTGCTTCTCTTCTTGGGTAGAGGTATCTGAATGGGAGTGGGCACCAAAGGAATATAGAACTCTTCAGGGGGAGAAGGATGGATCTTCCTTCATGTCTAAAGGGAAATCTGCATTGTCAAGGAACGAACATGGATTCAAGACTTCCATAAGGATCGTATTTTCTGCTACTTATCTCGAAAATTACCTGGGGATTGATATTTACCTTCGATGTGGGTTCCAGTTCTTCCTAGGAAATTACTTCATACATGTTATGGGATGAGTTGGGGATGTTACTTAAAGGCCTTGTTGATTCATTATTACTCGATTTCCTTGATTGGTCATTGCTAGATTCCGACTGAAAATGAAGCTCTACTACTAGTTCGGGCCTCGAGGCTTGAGTTGGACTAGAGAAGGAGAGATCCTGCATTCGATGAGGAGAGGGGTTTCCTTTTCTGGGGTTGTTCTTCTTTCTCTTTGCTTTCTACCATTGTTCATTTTCTCTTGAAACGTTGTAGCTTCTAGTAATTTCTTAGAAATTTTTTGACAAAATGTTTATACTTATGACAAATCCAACATTTAAAAGATAGTTGCTCATAGTCCATTGTTTCAACATATTATAAATATTGATATACTTATTACACTTTATTTTAATATTTCTAAATGAAAAATAAAGAAATTAACCAAAATCAAACTAATCGAAAAAACATTGTAAATAACCAAGTACGTCATCCCGTACAAATAATAAAATAATAATAAATGTAAATACTTTGAACATTGATAATAACTAAAGCAATGATGATTGAAACATCCATTACAAATGAAAAGGAAATAAGAAATAAAACATTTAAGTAGTTTAACCTGGATAATAACTCAAACATAATTAATATAATTGAATACTACAAATTTTATATAAATCAATAAAATAATTAAATTATGAAATGATAAAATTATTTTTTATTTTATTAAAACTAAAACATTATATAAATCATGCCAATGAGAGTGGAACACAAACCTACAGAGATAAAGACAAAGACACGTCACAAGTCATGTATAAGATAAAGACAAAGACACGTCACAAGTCACATGTATATTGTAGGCGTGTTATCTTTGTTTAAAGTGAAGTAATGTGGACGAAAGTACAAAAGACAAAAAGGATTCCCGTGTAGACATGATAATGTAAAATTTGACATTCATTTTATCTGGATTAAGGTACGAAAGCCGCTATTAAAATTTGACATGTGAATCATGACGTGTCTTTTTAACTTTAATCAGAATACTGAAAAGACTATATATATATTTGATCATGACGTGTTTTTTTAATTTTAATCAGAATACTGAGAAGACTATATATATATTTGACATGTGATTCATGACGTGTCTTTTTAACTTTTATCAGAATACTGAGAAGACAATATATATATAATTTATAGTGATGGATTTGATTTCTTCTAATTCTCTTTTCACTGTTAATGTTTAGCCGGGATTTTATATTTATACTCTTCAAAGGAAAATGAGAGGGTTGATTGGGTAGTTGATTTTTCAGAGATCAATGATAAGATGTATATGATGGGAACATTATAGTTGATTTAAAAAAAAAAATTCCTCAATCCCAAAGCTAGCTCATTTCTTGAGAAATTATTTTCTCAATTTAAAGTGTTCATTTTTAGTATTTATTTTATGTTTAAATACAAAATGTGTATAAGATGTTGTTTATTTTAATATATATATATATATATATATATATATATATATATATATTGAAATAATTTCTCAATTTAAAGTGTTCATTTTTCGTATTTATTTTATGTTTAAATACAAAATGTGTATATGATGTTGTTTATTTTAACATTTAATATATATATATATATATATATATATATATATATATTTCTTTTTTTTTAAGAAAATTTTTCTCAAATTTATATAAAGTATAAATTCATTTACAAGTTGTAACATGCTTAGAGCCATGGTCAGTGTACTAGCAGTGGGGAACCATTACAATCAAAACAACAGTACTTCGATGGATACAACACAAGCAAAGCGGTGGGAAGACTGGAAAAGTGAATCAAGCGAAAAACTTTCAAAAACTGACAACTATCTACAAAATGAGGGACAACCATCATCATTCAAAGATATTAATATAGGAAATAAGACTATCTTTCCCTCTCTCACAGTGGTAGACCGAGAGTCTCCCTACCACTTCATTTAGGGCCCTCTTTGAGAGAGCGTCCGCCTCCCTATTGTGTGATCTGGAAATATGATGGAAGTTGATGTCGGTGAAGTGTTTGGACAGTTCCAACGTTTTTAGTTTCCAGCATTCAATATGGACTGAATGAAGCTTGCATTTTTTAGTTATCCAGTCGATAATAACTCTCGAGTCACCAAGGACGTGTAAGTGATTGATAGACCAAAGGGAAGCTAGAGTGAGAGAGGCCCATAAACCCATGAGTTCAACTTTTGTATTTGTACCCACTCCACAATTGATGAACCACTTTGTGATCCTCGACGGATGGTTTTTGAAGAAGCCTCCAGCCCCACAACATGAACCGTTTGATTGTGCAGCTCCATCGAAGCAAGCTAAAGTGTACCCTTCAGCCATCTTAAAATCACAAGCTTTGTAAGGGAAGGATTTTACCGAAGACGGTTGCTAGTAGAAGGAGGCTAAAACTCTGTGAACAACAACAAGCAAGGAAGGAGGGCGATCCTCAAAAATTGCTTTGTTCTGTTCTATCCAAATCTGCCAGTAGACATGGGCAGCCAAACAAAACAGAGCAGATTTTTGAGTGGACCACAAAGTAAAACAATCCGAGATGGTGACATTGTTCCAGGAAATGGAAAGAGAAAAGTGCTTGACCAGTCAATTCCAGACCTCCTTAGTAAAATCACAATGTACGAGGAGGTGGCAGATGTCTTCGGAAGCTCGACTGCAAAGAGGACAGATCCCAGGGCCCTCCCAGCCTCTTCGATGGAGCATATCCCAGGAGAGAATTTTCTCTTTTACAGCAAGCCAGATGAAGAGTTTATATTTAAGAGGGATCGCCCACTTCCACAGCTGGAGAAGCCACGAATTGTCAGCGCCGAGGTTCCAATGTTGAAGGAGAGCTGCGTAAAGGTTTTTTACCGAAATGATGCCTGTGGCATCCCCTCCAGCCCATAGAAACGAGTCCGGTTCTTTTGTAAGGGAGATGCCGACGCTTTTAAGTGCAGTGGAATAGTTGTCCCATTCTGTGGCATTCGATCCACTTAAAAGCAGATCGCCACTTCCCAACCAAGAGTCCGGAAGAGGGAGGACACCGGTCGATGCTCTCACATGTGCCAGAAACAAAAGGTTTAGTGAGCAGAGCTGTGTTCTTAGAGTCAGAGAGAGCAATGATTGATCCTCTAGCCCGAGGATCTTGTCCCTTCCAATAAAAATCTCCGTACCCAATCCTGGCTTCCAACGGAGCCAATGAAGGATCACTGGAGAGGAAGCGACCAGGCCCTTCCAAAAGGGAGAAGCCCTCTTCAGCAGAAACGATAACTTTCGAAGCCATCTAAGAAGTGGCTGAGAGCCCAGGTATTTGTCCATTATAATTCGGTGCCAGATGCTGTCGTGTGAGACCGCTCTCCAAAAAGAACTAGCCAAAAGGGTCGTGTTGAAGGTGGAGAGGTTCTTGAGACCCCAGCCCCCTGCCCTTCAAGGTTTTGATAGTGAATCCCAGCTACAAAGATGGAAGCGGTGCTTACCAGCTTGGCCATTCCACAGAAAATTAAAAGAGAGTCTTCGAAGAATAATGATGATCTTATTGGGGATCCTCTCCAGAGTCATCCAGAAAACAACAAGGCTTTCCAGCACCGATTTTACCAGGGTAAAACGCCCACCCAGAGACAACCATTTATTACACCAAAAGCCAATTCTTCTTTCAAAAATTTCCACCAGCCAATGCCAATGCCCAGGAGAGGAGGCTCCCAACTTCAGTTGGAATCCAAGATATCTGAAACCTTCACTCAGGTCAATAAAGGTGAAGGGGATGGAGTCTTTGAGTAGAAAAAGTTCAGCGTTAGTTAGACCCCAGAAATGGACAGAGGATTTAGAGTAATTGATGGACAAACCCGAAACAGAGCAGAAGAGTTGAAGCACATCCAAGATTACTAACCACTCCGTGAGGTCAGCTTTCGTCATGAGGAGAACATCGTCAACAAACATAAGATGGACAATCTTTATGAACTTTGCAACCTTTATGCCAGAAATGTGGTGTTCGGTGATGCTTTTAGAGAGGAGAAGGCTAAGGCCTTCCATTATCAAGATAAAGAGGTAAGGAGAGAGTGGGCATCCCTGACGGAGCCCCCTCTCACTTTTGAAAAAGCTTGTTGCCTCTCCATTGATCATCACAGCAAAATTAGCACTAGTGACACAGGACATAATCCAATTAGTAAACTTGACTCCAAAGCCCACTGTGTGTAAGATTAGTCTCAAAAACTCCCAATCAATGCTGTCAAAAGATTTTTTGAGGTCGAGCTTCATGACCAGCGCCTTTAAAATTTTCTGTTTGAAGTTGTGGATGCACTTGTGGGCTGCTCCAATAGCATCCTGGATTCTTCTGCTCTTCAAAAATCCCAGTTGTTCCGCTGAAAGACTCCTTTCAAGAAAAGGCTTGATCCGGTTAGAGATAACTTTTGAAATTTCCTTATAAATGAGATTGCACAGGGAGATCGGACGGTAGTCATTGAAGGAGAGTTAGTTGTTTTCTTTCGGAATCAAGACCAGGAAGGTGGAATTTAGGCTTCCATAAATCTTTACTTTGATACGAGAATCTTCCACCATCTGGAGGAGATCCACTCCTACGAGATCAAAAAAGAAAATGAAGAATTCTGTCATCCAGCCATCAGGCCCAGGACTCCTCTCTTTTTTGAAGTGTAACATAATGTCTTTAATCTCTGATAGTGAGACAGGCTTATAGAGGTCAGTGGCTTCATCTGCAGAAACTAACTGAGGGAAAAGGTTGGCCGTAGAACATTTCTCCATAAGATTGAGGTTGCTGCTGGCTTTGTACAAATGTTTAAAATGCGAGACAACCTCGTCCTTTAAAGCTTCCTGTCCACGAAGGAGCCCAGCCCCGTTGCTATCAATTGACCAAATAAACTTTTTATTCCTGATGTAGCTTGCCACTTTATGGAAGAATTTGGAGTTCGAATCTCCACTTTTTAACCAGGTTGCACGGCTGCAAAGTCTCCAGCAATTTTCCTCATCACGAAGAATGGAGGCTCTACTACTTTCGAGCATCTTTAGACTGGCTAAATCCTCCATGGTCAAGACGGAAGTAGTTGATTTATGAATGAGTTGAATAATCTCAGACTCCAGATTTTGTAAAAGGGACTTCTCCGCTGTTTTTTTTGCTTTGTACCAAGTTTTTGATTGAGATTTGAGCACTTTCAGTTTCCAGACGATACGTAGCTGTGGGTTTTCTTCAGAAAGAAAACAAGGAACCGTCTAGACAGAGTGGACTAAAGCAGAGTAGTCAGCAGACGAAATCCAATGGTGGTTGAACTTGAACGGAGACGAACTGTGCATTGCAGGAAGCTTCAGCTGAAGGAGGATGAGAACATGGTCAGAAACGAAGGGGAAATCCACCCACGAGGTTGAAAATCCTGTAGAAGACAAGAAACCATCAACAACTAGAAAACGATCCAGACGTCTGGCTATTGCATCAGGTCCAAACAGCCCATTTCGCCACGTAGGGACCAGACGGGTCGACAGGACATCAATCAGGTTTTTGGAGGCGAAGAGCTCTCTGTAGAAGGCTTTGGTAGGACCCGACGAGAAGGATCCTCCCCAGTGTTCGTCTGCTGATAAAATGATGTTTAGATCTCCTCCAAGAATAAGGTTCAGAATGGAAAGGAGACCACTATATGCCTGGTGCAACCAGAACTGTGGTTTGTCCATGCAGGGGCCGTAGACGTTTAGTAACGCCACCTCTTGATTTGTAGCTAAGCAGCGGCCTAGCAACAGAATTCCCCCACTCGACAGGAAGGGTATTAGATCAAAAAGACCGGGGTCCCAAGCAACCAGCAAGCCACCGGATTTTCCAATGGAGTTTACAGCCACTGTGACCCAAGATGAGCAAAATTGATGCACGAAGTCTCTGGATTTTTGATCAGCCGTGAGGGTCTCTTGGAGAAAGATGATGTCGGTCTTCGAGCGCTCCAACAGTCTTTGGAAGGAAGCATCCTTGAGGGTGCCTCCGATCCCTCGTATATTTAAGGAGAGCACAATCATTACTTTGATCGTGCCAAGGCCTTCATTGCTCTAAGGGCCTTTCCGTCCTGTGTGGGAATGATAGAAGCAGATTGCTGAGAGCTCAATAGCTCCTTTTTCTTTCTGGAACTTCGCGTCTGGAGAGGGGAGAGTTCAGCACCAATACCTCGCGACCAAGAAAAAGCTTTGACATCTTTTTCAGTGTGTTGTAAGGAAGAAGAGCCAGCCTCTGCAGCTGGAACAATGAGTTCTTTACCCTGATAAATTGGTAACTGTGAAGTATTGTTCGGAAGATAAGTGGTAGAAGTCGAGGAGTTTAGCGCAACCAAGAGGTTTTCATCATCGTCCTCAGGCTGTCTATAGCCTGGAAGCATCGATGGGGATACTTCTGAATCAATAGGGAAAAAAGGAGGACTTGGCTACTTGGCTGGAAGCGAAGAAGGAAGGGGGGTCGAAATGAGGGAAGAGGCAGGGAACTCTGTAGGTTCAACAGTAGTCGGATGGAGGCTGTGATTTGAGGGAGCAGAAAAGGCAGTGGACTGTGGCAACTCAACTTCTGGGAGGGGGGGCTTTGTACAGAAGGAGGAAGAGAGCCAATGGTAGCTATTGATGGTTTCCTTCTCATCAACAAAAAGGGATTTAAAGAGAGAAGGGCAGAGATGGTTCAACTTATACATCAGAGGTTCAGCTTGCCCAGGTAAGGGAGGAGAGGGAGGTTCAGGGGGTGTATCCAAGTAAGCAAGGGATGGATCTGCATCCATATAGTCGGGAGGATTTTGGAGTAGGTCAGCATCTTCAGAAGAGTCTATCGAAGACTTACCTGGGCAAGATCGACGAAGATGGCCAGTTTCATGGCATAGGTTGCAACGGAAAGGGAGTCCGATATAGTCCAGGTTCTGCAGTAGTTTCCGACCTCTCCATTCGATCTCAAGTGTTTTCGGTAATCCAGAAGTTATGTCCATCTCAACCAAGACTCTGCCCATTTTCCTCAAAGGGCCATTGAGTGACTGTGTGTCAAGAGTGATGAACTTTCCCAGGGAGTTTCCTATAGCTCTAACGGCTCCTTCATTCCAGAGATGAAGTGGAAGGCCCGGGAGAAGCACCCAAAGATGTCTGAGTTGAAATAAATCAGTGTCCGGATTGAAAGATAGTCACCAACGCTTGAGCATGAGGCTGCTACCACCAAAGACCCATAATGAAGATAGTAACAGAGTAGCGTCTTCAGGAGACTTACAGTAAAAACAGAGCCAACCTTTTTTGAGGTAGAGGGCTTCCGGTGAATATCTTAAGAGAGGTAACCACTTAATCTTTATCCAGTCCTCCAGAGGTTGAGTGCTCAAGATTTTGTAGGAGATACGACCCACCAGTGCATAGGTGGACATCTTGCAAAGGTCTTCTAAGCCCACACTGTCGCCCATCACCAAACGCTTAGATATTCTGTTTGATTTCCACTCCTTGCGACCGTAGGAAGCAACTCGGCGATAGGAGGCAGGGGCTTTGTGAGTGTCCGGGAAGGTAGGTCGGCAAGCACTAACGTGAAATAAAGAGGAGTTGGAAGCAGGGAGAGGCCTGTCAGGGACAGGAGGAGCGCTTTTTGGAGCAATGGCTTCTGTCAGTGAAGGAGAAGCTAGTTCAACAGGGAAAACGACGGGAACGAAAGGACTGTTTGAAATGGAGGGCTTGGAGGGAAGATTCTACAACTTATTTTCGAGGGAGTCCACTTTATCAAATAGACCCACTTGTTTCTAGATAAGTTCATCAGAAGGTTGCATCAGAAAGTTTGTCAGTGAGTCGATTTTAAATAATGGTTGAGGGACCAACTGCAGGCCCGCTAGTAAAAACAAGGCAGCGAAATAGAAGAGTGCGGGCCAGAGGGAAGATAGCGAAAGAGGAGGACGACAGGTTGTTGGGGAAACAGTGTCTGGTCTGTGAAGACAGAGCCAATCAGAGTTAAAAAACGAACCCTGTAGGTCTGAAACTGGACAAGAAGACAAAAAGCGAGGCAGGGTAGTAAAGTCCCTATGCACTACGAAACCAGAACAGACCAGCGCAATGAACTGTAAAGGGTTAGAGGCAATGGTTTTTTATATCATCGAAGACCTGCAACCAAGAGAAAGTCTCGAGGGTAGGACTAGAAGGTCCAAGAGATGAGGAGAATACTGTGAGAAGGGATCCTGATTCGCCTCCATGGTTCGCCTCTATCCGATAAAATTGGAACGATATAAAGCTTTTTTCTATACTTAACATCAATCTAAACTTTGTATATATTTTTATTTCAATAGCAAAGCTAGGTCATCTCTTGATAAATTATTTTTTCAATTTAATGCGATCATTTTCTATATTTATTTTATTATATTTTATTCTTAATACAAAATGTGTATATGATATTCTTTATTTGATTATATTTTTGTGTTTAAATTCAAAATGTGTATATGAAAAATGAAAGGGTTGATTGATTGACTAGGTAGTTGATTTTTTAAATATTTGTATGCCCGTGAATCTCAAAGCTAGCTCATCTCTTGTAAAATTCTTCTCTCAATTCAAAGTTATCATTTTCCATGTTTATTTTATTATATTTTATGTTTAGATACAAAATCTATATATAATTAGAACATCATAATTCATAAACCTAAGAAATATTTTTTTTTTCTTTTCACAATAAATTACTTTAGTATATTAATACACTAATATTTTCCATATTTATTTAATTATATTTTACATAATAAATTGATAATACTAATAATTGATTTCTAAATATATATTTTTGCACTTTCACATCAATGCATATAATAAGTTAATGCTTAGTTACTTCGAAAAAAAATTGCATATAATAAGTTAATGCTCATTTACTTGGAAAAAAAATATTCGTTTAGTAAGTTTAAAAGATTTTTTTTCACTTATATATAATTAAATTAATATAATTTTATTTATAAAAAATAAAAATATATATATATTTTTACTATAGTTTATGTTATATAGTTTTTTCATCAACCTTCATAGATTTTATCAATTAAATTTGGTATAACTTTGCTGTAACTTTAAAAATAGATTATTATTATTATTATTATTATTATCATCATGGGAGTATGCTCATTAATACAACAAAATATAAAGTAAGAGTTGTATAATTATAAATTACTTTTATTTGAATGTGATATTTTTTAATTTGTTTAATTATTTTGAAATAAATATATATATTTTAATATTCATCTTTATTACCTATTTATTTAGATTTTATTTTAAATTTTAATTTTCTTTAATATCTACTAAGTTTACTTTAGGGGTTTAAGTTTACTACAAGTTGTAATATATGTGAATATTAGGACATGAATCGATTATTTGATACTCTATTTTTATATTTTCTATAATGATAAACAATTCTGAGTTATGTGAAAGGTAAAATATTTGATTATGGTAGGAGAAAATCACTTAACAATCTAAACTATTTAAAAATAAATTATTATACTAAATATTTGTCAATATTGCATCTTTTATAAAATTAACACTAAAAATAGAAAACCAACCTCCCCCCCCCCTCTCTCTCTCTCTCTCTCTCTATATATATATATATATAATTATATTACATGCCTTAAGATCTATGTGAGAGAAGTGTTCGACAAATAGTTCAACATCTTCTAAATCACCACGAACAAAATGGAAAAGAGAATATTTATCTTTGAGCCTTCATATGGGGTTTGTGTGCCTCATCATGAATATTAACAAAGTTAGTATCCATTGAAGCAAAGGTGTATTGGATCAACCTATTTATACCACAATTTTCATTTATCTAAGTATCATCTTCTTACATAGGATAAACTTCATCATCGTTAACTCCATCTCCATTAACTTGATCATTGATATTTATACTACAAATTGATGCATCCTTAGGAAATTCATGAGAGTTAGGATGCTTTCTTTTTATAACTTCAAACAATTGATACATACCAAATATTAAAATTGTAGAAAATTTTATGACAAGAATGTAGAGTTTCTAAGATACCTGCATAGAAGATATAGCTAACAATGAAGCATACACAACATTCAATGGTGTGAAGAGAAGAGACAAAAATGGAGAAAATAATGAAAGAATTTCTATTATATGCATTCCACACTCAAAGAGTGAATAATTTACAATAGATATAGGTTACATGAGTAACTAATGCACCATAGTAGTGATCTAGAGATATCTAGACACTCACTAACAGAAATCGAAGTAATCTGCCACCTAGTCCTAGTTAACTGATCCATGCAATCATTAGTTAAATAAGTCACATGTGCGGAAGTGAGAGAAACACATCCAACTGCTGGTGCTAAAACCGAGGTTGGCATGCATGAGTGACTTCCACTAGTCCTAAGTGTAACTGACTCTGAACTGAAGAGGAGTGCCCTATTTTGTAGGAGAATATTCTCTAGAGAGAATATTCTCATCTAAGGAAGCATTCAAAACATTGGAATATCAACTTTAGGAAAACAATTACCTAGGTGAGTGTGTGATCCAGATTATTTTCAGCACGAAATGAGAGTGGAGATATAATAAAGAAATGTACAGAGATATCTCAGATATCCAATGGTATAACATAAATATATCATATATGCAACCATAGACACAAAGATACATTAATACACAATTTCTATTAATGAGCGAAATGTACAAAACTGTAGAAATATAGAGTGAAAGACTTGTTAGAATGGTGGCAATTTATCTCTGAGAAGAGATGTGACAACTACTCACATTCCCAAGAAGATGATTACAATGAGGCTCTAAAGGCCTTTATAACATAAATAAAATCCAAAACCTTAACCCCAGAAGATGAAAAGCCAACAATTTTGTGGACCTTGTTTTGGGTTCTTTGGTCTATCAACTTCCCGGTGGTGTAACTTTGGCATACAATATCTATTTGGGGTACACGATAGATCGTTGGAAAGGTATTGTCAAGGAAATTCATTTTGGGGATTCAATCAGAGCCTTTGGGTATCATTGAGGTGCTTGATCCTGAACAAAATGCATTTAGGCCCTCTAAATGACCCCAGAATTTTAGGAACCGAAAAACTACTAAAAATAGTAAATTACCAGAGGACTGTTTTGAGCCAGTTGGAATAGGTGGGTGGCCACCGATATACACCTAGATCAATCCTCCCTCCTTAGGAAGCAATGGTCTCCATTGTGTTTAGTTCCTGGGGGGAGAGGGAAAAGCGTTTGTTGAATATGCATCTTGATGAGTTGTTTGCCTTGCTGGAGAAGTTGTGTTGCTTATCTTGTTGAAGGTTGTCACAAACCTGTGGCTGTAAGGGTTGGACCTTTTTAAATAGTTTGGCTACATGAGATGCCTGTGTGCAGAAGAAATATTTATTCTTTGTTGCAATCTTGTCGACCTGCTTATGTTGGATAGAAGGTGCTTGGATTGAGGCTACAATGGTGTTCTTCTATTCACCCTTTGAACAGAATGTGAAGAAGCTGAATTTTGTAGTATGAGATACTACCTTGTGGCACTGTTTAGGTGGCACTGTAGTTGGAACTACCTTTGGTATCCTGTAGAGATGACCCCCCAGAGTAACAATGACATTACGAGGTTGAGACTCATAAATAACATGGCACTTCCACATATATGGTTGGCCCAAGAGAACATCTCAGACATCTAGTGGGGAAACATCACATAATACCTCAACCTTGAAGGGCTAGATCTTGTATGACAACTGGAACTGTTGGTTGACATGAAGACCTCATCCCTGGTGAAGCCACCTGATGTTGTATGGTTGCCGGTGTGGTGTTGTTGACAATCCCAACTGTTTGACGACCTTTGCTGAGATGGGGTTCTTATAGCTTCCACTATCAACAATAAAATGCAATGGGGTCCCCTTCACCCAGATATGTGAATGAAAAAGGTTCTCCCCCTCTTCAGTATCTATTGGTTCTTCTGGTTGAATTGTTGCGGTCACGACAATAGAAGTGGTGTCTACGTCGATGATTTATCTTCTACCAGTATTTTTTAAATCGGATTTTGAATCAAGGTTCATTTCCTTGTCTTTGATCTCGGCCACAAATTACTATTCTGAGAGACATTCATTGGTGTTGTGGTAGGGGATTTTGTGGAAATCGTACCATTTTCCAGTGTCCTTCTTTGTCTTTCTGTTACCCTTCTTTTCATGTGGCTTGGACTGGTTTTCTAAAGGCTTGTTGTTCGAGCCGTCTTTACCATACTTTGGTTATTGTGGATTTGCATACCCAAACTCCTGCTTGTTCTGGTGCTTAAAGTTTTGCTCAATTTTAACATCATATCGATAAGCAACACCTAGTGATGAGATGTCCATAAAATCCATTTAAGTTTGGATGTATCTATCTAGAGCCCCGCTGTATTTCAGAACTAGATGTCACTCAGAGTCTTTGATACCCATCTTGGTGTGTAAGGTATGGAAGGTATTGGTGAACTCTGAAATTGCTTGGCCCCTCTCTTGTCGCAGTGTGGTCCATCTCATGTACTGGTCATCATAGTTTCCAATAGGGTAATATGTTCCTTGACCACATCCACAAAAAAATCCCAAGTGGGCTCGACCCCATATATTCTAGACTCCTATGTGGAACTTTTCTCCCAATAATTTTCCCACCAATGTTTGATATGGGGGAGAGACTTAAGGAGTGTGAAGGTGATCTTTTCCCCGTCGAAGAAATTATGAACAGAGAAACAACCTTCTAGCATATTTAACCATTATTCTAGGGCATCCACATTTATCTGCCATTCAAATATGGGAATATTAAAATTAACATGTGCCTTGAAAGGTGAGGTGCCTCCAAAGTGGTTTCTTGATGAAGACACACCTGTTTTTATTGGAAGGCATTGAAGGGTGTGGGAAAAATTCTCCATCATTTCGTCCCTCTATTGCGTGAGAGATTGCTCAAGCAACAGATTAATAAAATTGGTTTCTCTATCCTGTTTCTTTTCTTCCACCATGGATGGTTTCTTGGGCATGCGAGAGTGATTTTCCTTTAGAGAGACAATATCAAGACCCAACTTGCTATACTCAGACCTCGTCTAGGACATGCACTGAAAAAATGATCAAGAGCAGCCTGCTCTGATACCACTGATCCAAATTATTTTCGGCATGAAATGAGAGTGAAGATATAATAAATAAATCTATAGATATATCTCAGATATCCAATAATATAACATAAATATAGCAAAGATTCAACCATAAACACATACATACAGTAATACACAATTTCTATTAATGAGCGAAATGTACAAAAATGTAGAAATATAGAGTGAAAGACTTGTTAGAATGGTGGCAGCTTATCTTTGAGAAGAGATGTGACAACTACTCACATTCGTAAGAAGATTATTACAATGCGGCTTTAAAGGCATTTTTAACATAAAGAAAATCCAAAACCCTAACCTCGGAAGATGAAAAGCCAATAGTTTTGTGGACCTTGTTTTGGGTTATTTGGTGTATCAACTTCCTGAGGGTGTAACTTTGGCATACGATCTTTGTTTGTGGTGCACGATAACTAGTTGGAAAGGTATCATCGAGGAGATTCATTTTCGGGGATCAATAAGAGACTTTGGATATCATTTAGGTCATCGATCCTAAAAAAACTTCATTTAGGCCCTTAAAATGGCCCTAGAAGTTTAGGAACTGAAAAACTTCTAAAAATTGTAAATTTCCAAAAGACCATTTTGAGCCAGTTGGAATAGGTGGGTGGACATCGATATCCACCTGGATCAATGTGTAATATCTCCAACGGCCCCCTGAACACTACTAGGGTGTACATGATGAATGGGTCCTGCAAACAGAGGCCATGTTGGGTACCCATTGTACAATGCATCTAACAATGAAACATTGAAAAAGAGAGGAAAGAGGGAAACCTTGTGGGAATTCCCCCCCCCTCAAAGTAGAATGTATCAAAAGATTAAAAAAAGGACAGTTGCTAAGCAATTGTGTCCTTCACTCCAAGGAGACCTTGCAAATGTGCAAGCTTATACTCAGTGAAGATTTTGTTGAATAGGTAGATGTTTGTATAGACTTGATGAATTAAATGCATTAGTGATATTTCTACATATATCCACTTTCTCTTATTGTAAATAAGAAGATCCAAATCCCATACTGTGTGAATTTTGGATGAAACTTTGAAAATCATGCGGTTGTTTCTAGAAAAATGTTGAAAATCCTTTGATTTTAAAAAAGTCATAACTTCACTTCCCATACTCCATTTTGGATTATTTGTTTTTTGAAATTGGGTATTTTTCCGATAGGAATTCAAATTTCCAATTTGTTTCTGCAAATTTTTCTTAGAAAATCTCATAATTGAATCTAATGTGTGTAGCCCCCTTTCTGGCTCTCGAGATGCATGCATGGGAGTCTCCACATGTGGCTCATGGGATGCATGAATGGCACATGAAAAAGTGTATGCATGTGGATCTTGATAGGCATGGATGATATATTTCATATGTGATTCATAAAATAGATCTAAAATAGAGTAGACATCATCTTCAATGAATGGAACGAAAACTTTTGTAGATACCTGTGTAGAAGGCTCTTCAAACTGAGAGGTTTGATCTTCTTGTTGATTTTCTACTAGCTCTTATCTTGTCAACCTTTTGCATGTAATATTCCTTATTCCTAAACAGAACCTCCAACCTAATCCATAATTGTTTTGGAGTTGAGTCTTGTGATTTGTCATCTACTTCATGGAAAATTTCAGGAGAAACAAACATGCAGATACATCCTATGATCATATCTTGTCTATTGATAAAGTCATTTTTCTCATCGACAGAATCAGGCTCTGCTTCCATTTCCTTGGTTATTTGGTATAAGCCTCTACTTATTAGAATAATTAGGATATTTTTCTTCCACTCCAAATAGTTATGAGGTGTGAGAAGTATTGTCGACGAGTAAAACATAGATTTCATCTTTCCTACTTCTTTGTTCCTTCTTGGGTACCTACAAAAGAGTATTGGTGATGATCCTTTCTAGAGACATATGGGCTATGATACCATGTAGAGTTTATGAGGTACCTGCAAAAAAGATCTAGCTAACAATGAAGCATACATAACTTGCAATGGTGTGAAGAGAAGAGAAAAACATGAAGGAAAGAATGAAATAATTTCTATTATTTGTATTCCACACTCAAAGAGTGAATAATTTACAATAGATATAGGATAAATGAGTAACCAATGCACCAGAGTAGTTATCTAGAGAGATCTAGACACTCACTGACAGAAACCAGAGTAATTAGCCACCTAGTCCTAGTTAATTGATCCATGAAATCATCAATTAACTAAGTCACACGTGTGGAAGTGAGAGAAACACATGTAATTGTTGGTGATAAAAACAAGGTTTCCATGCATGAGTGACTTCCACTAGTCTAACTAAATGTAATTGAGTTTGAACTTAACAGGAGCGCACTATTTTGTAGGGGAATATTCTCTAGAAATAATATTTTCATCTAAGGAAGCGTTCTCAACATTAGAATATCAAATTTAGGAAAATAATTACCTAGGTGAGTGTGTAATATCTCCAACAAAGAATAAAACATGTTATAAATAACTTACTAATGGGAAATATCTCCCCCCCCCCTAGAGTGCCCAAACTATAAACAATGTTTTCTAGCTATGTACTTTTTAACTCTTCTCACTTTTAAGCCCTTGCAATTTTTGCAAGTACAATAAAATTTAGCATCACCATATTTTCCTTTAACTTAGAAATGGAAATTTCGAATTATTATCATTTGACATTGTTATCTATTAAAACAAAATCAACCAAAGCAATTATAATAGATAGAAAAAAAAAATAAAACTCACATTGAAAGTATGACAAAAAATCTATTACAAATGTCAAAATTATCACATAATAATCACCATATCCCTCAAGTTTTTATCTTTTTTATAGAGGAATTTTTCTATCAGCATTCAAATAATATAGTCAGAATTAACATAGTTAGAGTTTGTGCGATCAAATGTGACTATGTCAACACTAAAAAATGGCATTCTGGCATTTTGGTGTAGGTATTTCGATGTCCTAGAGGGATCTCAATAGAGAAACATATATCGAGGTTAAGAAATAATAATAATAAAAAAAATCAGTAATTTACAATATTTTTAAACATCATAATCAATTATTAACATCAATGTTAAAGATCAAAGTTGGAATTTGTTGGCATGTTTTACAGGAAGCATGTGCTTGTCATTGATGGCAAGAACACCAACGATGATGGAAAATAGGAAAAGCATAAGCTCAGGAGGAGAAGCAAACAATATGCAGAGATCAAAGCTCAGAAGGAAAAACAAAGTATAGAAACATGATCAGGATCAACATCTCCACAAGACAAACCAAAACGTTTGAGAATTCAATTATCCGAATCTCCGTCAGCCATCAGATTGAATTAATGGAAGGATAGGATAAGTGGGGGAAAACGATTGAGATTTCAATCACCCGCATATTCGTCAGCCATCGGATCAAGTTAAGTGAAGGATAGGATAAACGAGGCACAAGGTTTGAGAATTCGATTATCCGAATCTTCGTTAGTCGTCGGATCGAATTAAGTGGAATGATAGGATAAGAAAAGATGGAGAGATGTTGGATTTAATCCAAGGAAAATATACATCGCATAAAGATTGAGTCGTTGATCTTAGATCTTGATGAAATGAACATCATTCGTTTCGGGTCTAAAGTTATGAGGAGGTTACGCTCTGGAGAAATCACTTCAAGAATTTCCAGTTGAGATTTGAAATACCCAAAGCCCGAAGAGCCAGAGAGTCGAAATAAATTCTCGACTGCCAGATCATCTGAAGTAGATCTCTATAGTCAGATCATACGAAGAATATCTCAAGCGTTAGATCTCCCAAAGTGAATCTGGGCTGTCTGATCCAGATCATCAGTTTGAGTTTTGAAATTCTCGAAGCCGAAATAAATTCTCGGCTGTCGGATCATTCGAAGTAGATATCAGTTGTCAAATCATCCAAATAAGATCTTAAGCGTCATATCGTCTGAAGTGAATATGGGTCGTCTGATCCAGAGTGTCAGTTTGAGTTTTGAAATTCCCAAAGCTTGGAGACTGGGAAAGCCAAAATAAATTATCGATCATCAAATCATCCAAAGTAGATCTCAATCGTCAGATCGTCTGAAGAAGATTCCAAGTGTCAGATCGTCCGAAGTAAATCTGGGTCGTCTGATCCAGAAAAGACGTGGTGTAATTATGTGGAATCTAGGTAAAGACTAGAAGTAAGACTCAACCGTCTGATCCAATAGGACACATGGTAGTAATATGCATATTTCGAGGGGAAGTAAAGTTTGAGACTTGATATTTCAGAAGTCCGGAGACCCAAAGGAGATCTCGACCATTGATCGAGAAAGGGGCTGTAGAATCGTTGATCAGGTTGAAAGGTCAAATTACCGAAATAGAGGCAGAGCCATCGATTGAAGAGGATAGGTGTCCGCAGATCATCGACTCTAGAATATTGGCGTACGGATAAAAGCAGGGTTTGAGATTTGAAACTCTCGGAGCCCAGATCACGAAGTAAATCACAACCGTTGATTTAGGAAGGCTAGATCTAATCCACATACTTGAGAGGATAGATCTGAACTGTCCTTTCAGGAGCACCATCAAGATCGTGAGATCGATAGTCCTGTCACATTACGGGGATTGAAGGTGCGTGAACTTTAAAAAGTTAAGGGCGGGTTGCAATTGAAACCACAGATTTGGAGAAAGGACACGTGGAGGCTCGAGGTAAATTACAGGGCGAAACACAATTTGATCTCAAACCACCTTTGGTCGCGCCCGCATTCGCATGGTCACATGATATCATCGCCCAAGGTCACATCAACAAAAGATAGGGGAAGGCGCTAGTGCTGCTAGACTCCACATCGGAGGTTACGCATTGAAAAGTCATAAGGGCCTCTGCGTGTATAATCCAACGACGTTGATCAAACAAAATATGATCGAAGGGTTGTTGTTTCACTTCATGATTTCTTGATTAATTATGATTCAGTTACACTAACTGAATCATTGTTCTTGAGTGGTTGAATCATTGTTCCTAAGCGTTGGAATCATGATGCCTGAATATTTTTGAGATTCTCGACTTGAGTGTTGGAGATGCGGAGTGTAACGAATAAGGAGAGTAGGAATAAAAGAAAAATTTTGTGACAGAGAGAGGTTGTTGTTTCTCTGTAAAGAATAGTTGAACTGTAAGAAAGGTATATCACAACATGAACTGAGGGAGAAAATGCAGAGATGAAGAACATAAGCTGGACATAGAAGAAATGGTGAAAACAACAGACTGTACGAGAAATTAAGCGCAAGAAGATGCGAGCAGGAAGACAATGATGCAGGGAAAGCAGAACAATGTAGCAGAACAATGATGAGACTGGTAAGCCATTGATAAATACTATATCACTGTAATAAGTTTTAGCAAGCAAAGATTTATATTTCAGGGTGGTAGGGTGGTGCTAGGGAGGACTGTTGTCCTCAGAGTTTCAAGTGGGTGCTTGAACACAAGGAGTTGTATCTTCCATCTGGTTACAGCCAGAAAAACCAGGGTGGTAGGGTGGTACAAGGGATAACCATTGTTCTTTGTTATATAGGTTGGTGCATGTGTGACTGGAAGTTGGTACTGGAACACTCAGGGAGTTGGTGCTTCCTTCTAGTGGGTGCTAGAGAAACTAGAGAGTTGGTGCTCTCAGAAAGTTGCAGCTTGTAAAATAGAGGTGGTAGCCTCACATTGAGTTGGTGCTCAAAGATAGATGATGTACATAACATAAAAAGACTGCTTATCATTCTTAGAAGAAGAGGTTTTTTCCCTTTATGGGTTTCTTCATGAATATTTGTCTTTGTGTATATCATATGTGTGATTGATGTTTACTATTTCTACTGTTCATGACTTGCATAATATTTATGATCACTTGGAGAAGATTAATAATATTTTAATAGGCATAAAATTGTTTAAGCACAATAACAACTGATTCACCCCCCCCCTCTCAGTTGTCTTAGTAATTTCAACAATTGGTATCAGAGTGGGTTCATTTTAGCTAAAGGTAGATCAATAAGCTTAAACATGACAAGTCATGAAGGAAATTCAACCAATAATCCTCCTTTGTTTGATAGAACAAATTTTTCTTTCTGGAAGGTTAGAATGAGAACATACATTATGGCCTTAGGTGTTGATGTTTGGGATGTTGTGGAGACTGGATATAAAAAAATTGTTGTGCTAGCTTCCAAAGATGATAAGCTAGAATTTAGCTTCAATGCAAAGGTAACAAATGCTATCTTGAGTGGGCTTGTTGAAGATAAATTTGTAAAGGTAATGCATCTTGATTCTGTCAAAGACATGTGGGATAAACTCATTAGCAGTTATGAAGGAAATGAGAAAGTAAAAGATGCCAAACTTCAGACATATAGATTGAAATTTGAACAACTAAAGATGAATGAGGATGAAACAATTAGTAAATATTTCTTAAGAGTTGAGGAGCTTGTGAATGTCATGAGGGGTCTTGGTTATGAGATTGAAGACACATTTTTAGTTCAGAAGATTTTAAGATCTCTACCTAATAGATTTAATCCAAAAGTTTCTGCAATAGAAGAACTGAATGATCTTAAGATTTCGTCTATTGATCAAATTCTAGGAACTCTAACTGCTTATGAAATTAAGATTAGTAAAGATAAACCTACCTCTAGAGAAGCATCATTTAAAGAAGATAAGAATGAGGATTTTGAGCTTGATGAAATTGATGAAAAAATTGTGAGAAGACTAAAGAAAGGATCAGGCAAGTACCAATGCAAGTTTCCCTTCAAATGTTTTAACTGTGGAAATATAGGTCACTTTGCATCTAAGTGTCCACACAAGAAGAAGGACCAGAACTTTCAAGGTGAAGATAAGTACAAATCGAAGAGATTTGGTAAAAAGAAAAGTTTACGTGTAAACAATGATGACTCTTTAGGAGACATAGATAGTGATTCTTCTTGTGAAGATAAGGTTAATGAATTTATGCTTATGTCTAAAGAGGATTATGATAATAAAATAACAAGAAGTGATGTTAATGATGAAGAAGTTGTGGTTGACCTAGAAAGAGAACTGATTAGTGCCCTAGAAGAAATTGCTAGACTCAGATTTAAGAAGAAAAAGCAAAAACAATTGTTGATGCAGTTCAAGAAAGACAGTAAAAAACCTGATGAAGACTTCGCCCTGCTAAAAGTGGAATTAGAAGAGGAAAAAAAAGTGAGGACATTATGAAACAACAATTATCAGAGAATAAGGCAAGATGTGAAGCCTTGGAATAAGAGGTAGTAAAAAACAGAAAAGAGATGGATAATTTTAAAGCATTGTATCTCCAAAATCTTCCAAGCATTAAAGCCTCAACAAAACTAAACGATATTATGAGAAAACATAGATCTCCTTTGTTGAAGACTAGTTTAGGCTATGCAAGTGGTTCAAGCAAGAAACAAACATAAAGAAAAGAGCCAGTAAAGATGATCAAGTTCCAAGTTAGCAGACAATTAGACCATGTGAGTACTCTGCCACAAAAAGATAATAAAGACAAGATGATCCTTGATTAAAAACAAAGATATCAGAAGATGGAGCAACAAATGCCAAGAAGAATGCCATCCTTCGGGTACCAAAATTTCTTCCATGTTTACTATTTTTACTACTCTAACTTTGGTCATAAGATTGCAAATTGTCAAATTAAGTTTAGAGACATGCAACTAAGGAGATCAAGAAGTAAACAATCTTTGCAACATAAAACTAAGCAACCAATGAGTAGACAAAGCTGCACCAATCAATTTGACCTATTGAAAAATGAGCTTGAATTCTATAACTATCATAACTTTGGCCACAAAGCAACACACTTCCATCTGAAGAATTACAAAGAAGATCCAAGGATAAAACCCTTAGCTAGAAATGCCAGCACATGGAAAAAGAAAGATAGTGAAAAATGTGGTCTAGTACTTTCAACTCAAAGAAAAAAGAACCCCTGGTATATTGATAGTGGATGTTCCAAACATATGACTGGAGACAAAGGTAAGTTTCTGTCTCTAAGTGAAAGAAAATCAGGAAATGTAACCTTTGGAAATGATGCACCAGAAAAAATCAAAGGTAAAGGAATGGTAAGTCTAAGTAATGGAAAAGGGAAAGCTCAAGATGTGTTGTTTGTAGATGGTCTGGAACATAATCTGCTTAGTATTAGTCAAGTTTGTGACAGAGGATGTAAAGTTGTTTTCACTTCTAAAGATTGTAAAATACAATCTGTGAATTCAGGATAATTAATTGCAAAAGGCATAAGAACAGAAAACAATGGCTATGTTTTAAAAGAAGAAAAATAAGAATGTCACTTAAGCTAGTATGATGAAAGTTGGTTATGGCATAGGAGACTTGGACACCTAAATTTTGATAATCTAATCAAACTTAGAAACAGTGGGGCAGTAAAAGATCTTTCAAAAATATCAAAGCCATATGATTATGTATGCAAACCTTGTCAAATAGGAAAGCTCACTTGGACATAGTTTAAATCTAAGAACTTTGCATCAATAGAGAAACTTCTTCAGTTAGTACATATGGATTATGTGGACCATCAAGGAAGGAAGGACATGAAAATAAAATTATTTCATGTTGATTATTGATGATTATTCTAGACTTACATGGGTTGCCTTTTTGAAAGAAAAATCTGAAGCATTTGAAAAATTCAAAGTGTTTAAGGCTTTGACTAAGAATCAAACATGAAAAAGACTGAAGGTTGTAAGGTCTGATAGAGGAGGATAGTTTAGTTCAAGGGAATTCAAAGCGTTTTGTGATAAACATGGGATCAAAAGAGAGTATACTATTCCAAGGACTCCACAACAAAATGGAGTAGTTGAGAGGCAGAATAGATCAGTTCAGTAGATGGCAAGATTGATGATGAATGGAAAGAATATTGCTCAGACATATTGGGTAGAAGAAATTCATATCACTGTGCATATTCTTAGCAAATCTCATCTCAGGCCACAAAGTGACAAGACTCCTTATGAACTATGGTTTGGAAGACCTGCTTCAATCAAACATTTTAAAATCTTTGGGAGTAAGTGTTATATCAAGAATAATGATGAAAATCTTGGAAAATATGATGACAGGGCTGATGAAGGTATCTTCTTAGGGTATTCTACAAACAATAAAGGATACAGATGTTATAATAAGAGGCTGCATAAATTGGTTGATTGTATTGTCATAAAATTTGATGAAGAAATTCTGACACGAGATGTAAGCAACGTTAAATCAACAACAAAGGATATAGTTGAAGTTGAAGATGAACATGTCCAAGAATCAAAAAAAGAAGACTTGGAGTCAGATGAAGACAAAAATACTCAGGCATACTCAAATCAACAGACATCATCAAATCCTCCCTCCAAAATTACTCAAAAGAATAATCCTGCAAGTCAGATAATTGGTGAGAAAGAAAAAGGTGTACAAACTAGGAGAAGGATAATCAAAGACATCGAGAAATCACATATAGCCTTCATATCCATGGTAGAACCCAAGAACTTTAATGAAGCCAGTAAAGATATAAACTGGTTAAAATCAATGAATGAGGAACTAGATCATATTGAGAAGAACAATACTTGGGAGCTTGTTCCTAGACCTGCAGATAAGAATGTAATTGGCTCCAAATGGGTGTTTAAGAATAAAATGAATGAACAAGGACAAATTGTTAAGAATAAAGCCAGATTGGTCTGTAAGGGGTATGCACAAATTGAAGGACAGGATTTTGATGAAACCTTTGCACCAGTGGCAAGATTAGGAGCCATCAGAATATTTCTTGTCTATGCATGCCATAAGAACTTTAAAGTATATCAGATGGATGTTAAGTCATCATTTCTTAATGGATATCTAGAAGAAGAAGTACATGTGGAGCAACCTGAAGGATTTTCAATGAAAGATAATCCTGACTATGTCTGTAAGTTGAAAAAGGCATTATATGGACTGAAATAGGCACCATGAGCCTGGTGTTATAGACTGGACAAATTTCTACAGGACAAAGGGTTCAGGAAAGGTATTGTTGACAATAATCTATACATTAAGTCTGAAGGTGATGATTTATTAGTTGTTTTGGTTTATGTAGATGACATTATTTTTGGATTCACTAATGACCCTTCAGTTCAATGGTTTTCTAATTCAATGCGGACTGAGTTTGAGATGTCCTTGATAGGAGAACTGCCATATTTTCTTGGTTTACAATTCAATTAGAGTTCTGCAGGGCTATTTATATCTCAAGAAAAGTATTTGAAAGAGATGTTGAAGAAGTTTCAGATGGAGGATTCCTCTCCTGTTAGTACACCTATGGTGGTTGGTTACAAGCTTAGTAAAGATGATATTTCACCTGATGTTGATCAAAGAACATATCGATCAATGATAGGCAGTCTTTTGTACATCACATCATCTCGTCCTGATATAATGCAAGCTGTTGGAATGGTAGGTCGTTATCAGTCTGCTCCTAAACAAAGTCATTGAGTAGCTGTCAAAAGGATATTCAAATATTTGAAGGGTACAATGACTTTTGGTCTCTGGTATCCTAAAAATAAAAATTTTCAATTAACTTCATATTCAGATGCTGATTGGGTAAACTGTTTGGATGAGAGAAAGAGCACCAATGGAGGTTCATTCTTCTTAGGTGATTCATTAGTAGCATGGATTAGTAAGAAGAAGGGATCTATTTCATTATCAACTACAGAGGAAGAGTACATTGCTGGTGCTACTTGCTGCACTCAGATCTTATGGATGATACAAACTCTTGCATATTTGAAGGTAACTTATATTGATTCCATTCCACTTCACTGTGATAACACCAGTGCCATTAGTGTCTCCAAGAATCTCGTTCTTCATTCCAAGACTAAGCATATACCAATAAAGTATCATTTTCTTAAAGAGTAGGTTACAAATAGAGTTGTTCAGCTGAATTATATTCCATCCAAAGATCAAATTGCTGATATCTTCACTAAACCACTTGCAACAACTCAATTTGAGTATCTACGCCATAAGTTGGGTGTAACCCTGTTATCTAGTTAAAATATACTATCTAATCAGGGGGAGTATGCGTTGGTTGAATATGTGATACCTCCAAAAAGTACTGCAACAACTTAGGAGGAGCATGTTTTTCTTTGACATTGATGTCAAAGGGGGAGAAAAGGTGTGGTCTGGATGCTACAGTTGGAGGTCTAAGCATAATAGTGCATCCTTTCAGGGTTTCCATCAATGTCAAAGGGGGAGATTGTTGGACTGTTTTACAAAAAGCGCGTGCTTGTCATTGATGGAAAGAACAACAATGACGATGAAAAACAGGAAAAGCATAAGCTCAACAGGAGAAGTGAACAATATGCAGAGATCAAAGATCAGAAGGAAAAGCACAGTACATAAATGTGATCAGGATCAACATCTCCACGGGACAAACCAAAATGTTTGAGAATTCAATTATCCGAATCTCTGTCAGATGTCGGATTGAATTAATGGAAGGATAGGATAAGTGGGGAAAAACAATTGATAATTGGATCACCCGAATATCCGTCAACCATCGGATCACGTTAAGTGAAGGATGGGATAAACGAGGCACAATGTTTGAGAATTCGATTATTTGAATCTATGTTAGTCGTCGAATCAAATTAAGTGGAAGGATAGGATAAACAAAGATGGAGAGTCATTGGATTTAATCCAAGGCAAATATGCATCGCAGATAGATCGAGCCGTTGATCTAATATCTTGATCAAACGAACATCATTCGTTTCGGGTCTAAAGTTATGAGGAGGTTATGCTTTGGAGAAATCACTTCAAGAATTTCCAGTTGAGATTTGAAATACCCAAAGCCCAGAGAGCCAAAATACATTCTCGATCGTCAGATCATCCAAAGTAGATCTCAGTCGCCAGATCATCCGAAGAATATCTCAAGCGTCAAGTCGTCCGAAGTGAATATGGGTCATCTGATCCAGAGCGTTAGTTTGAGTTTTGAAATTCCCGAAGCCCGGAGACCTGGAAAGCTGAAATAAATTCTCGACCGTCGGATCATCCGAAGTAGATCTCAGTCGTCAGATCGTCTGAAGAATATCTCAAGCGTCAGATCGTTCGAATTGAATCTGGGTCATTTGATCCAGAGCATTAGTTTGAGTTTTGAAATTCCCGAAGCTCGGAGACTAGGAAATCCGAAATAAATTCTTGACCATCGGATCATCTGAAGTAGATATCAATCGTCAGATCATTCGAAGAAGATTTCAAGCGTCAGATCATCCGAAGTAAATCTGGGCCGTCTCATCCATAAAAGATGTGGCGTAATCCTGTGGACTCTGGGTAAAGACCCGAAGTAAGACTCAACCGTCTGATCCAAGAGGACATGTAGCAACAATCCACATACTTTGAGGGGAAGTAAAGTTTGAGACTTGAGATTTCAGAAGTCCGGAGACTCGAAGGAGATCTCGACCATTGATCAAGAAAGGGGCCGCAAAACCATTGATCAGGTTGGAAGGTCAAATTCTCGAAGTAGAGGTAGATTCATCGATTGAAGAGGATAGGTGTCCGCAGATCATCGACTCCGAAATATTGGTGTATGGAGAAAAGCAGGTTTTGAGATTTGAAACTCCCGGATCCCAGATCATGAAGTAAATCACAGTCGTTGATTTAGGAAGGTTAGATCTGATCCACAGACTTGAGAGGATAGATCTGAACCATTCGTTCAGGAGCACCTTCAAGATTGTGAGATCGACGATCCTGTCACATTGCAGGGATTGAAGGTGCGTGAACTTTAAAAAGTTAAGGGAGAGTCGCAATTGAAACCATGGTTTTGGAGAAAGGACACGTGGAGGGTCGAGGTAAATTGCGGCATGAAACACAATTTGATCTCAAACCACCTTTGGTTGCGCCCACATTCACATGGTCACATGATATCATCTCCCAAGGTCACATCAACGAAAGATAGGGAAAGGAGATAGTGATGCTAGGCTCCACATCAGAGGTTACGCATTGAAAAGTCATAAGGGCCTCCATGTGTATAATCCAATGTTGTTGATCAAACATAATCTGATCGAAGGGTTGTTGTTTCACTTCATGATTTCTTGATCGGTTACGATTCAGTTACACTAACTGAATCATTGTTCCTGAGCGGTTGAATCATTGTTCCTGAGCATTGGAATCATGATGCTTGAACGTTTTTGAGATTCCCGACTTGAGCATTGGATATGCAGAGTGTAATGGATCAGGAGAGCAGGAATAAAAGAAAAATGTCGTGACAGAGAGAGGTTGTTGTTTCTCTGTAAAAAATAGTCAAACTGTAAGCAAGGTATATCACAACATGAACATAAGCTGGACAGAGTAGAAATGGTGAAAACAACAGACTGCATGAGAACTTAAGCGCAAGAAGATGCGATCAGGAAGACACTGATGCAGGCAGAGAAGAGCAGTGTAGAAAAACAATGATGAGACTGGTAAGCCATTGATAAATACTGTATCACTGTAATAAGTTTTAACAAGCAAAGATTTATATTTCAGGGTGGTAGGGTGGTGCTAGGGAGGATTGTTGTCCTCAAAGTTTCAAGTGGGCGCTTGAACATAGGGATTTGTAGTTTCCATATGGTTGCAGCCAAAAAAACCAGGGTGGTAGGGTGGTGCAAGGAAGAACCATTGTTCTTTGTTATATAGGTTGTCGCATGTGTGACTGGAAATTGGTGCTTCCATCCAGTTGGTGCTGGAACACTCATGGAGTTGGTGCTTCCTTCTAGTGGGTGCTAGCGAAACCAGAGAGTTGGTGCTCTCAACAAGTTGTAGCTTGTAAAACAGAGGTGGTAGCCTCACATTGAGTTGGTGCTCAAAGATAGATGATGTACAAAACATAAAAAGACTGCCTATCATTCGAAGAAGAAAAGGTTTTCTCCCTTTATGGGTTTCCTCATGAATATTTGTCTCTGTGTATATCATATGTGTGATTGATGCTTACTATTTCTGTTGTTTATGACTTGCATAATCTTGATGATCACTTGGAGAAGATTAATAATATTTTAATAAGAATGAAATTGTTTAAGCACAGTAACAACTGATTCACCCCCCCTCTCAGTTGTCTTAGTAATTTCAACAAAATTTTCAATCTAATGTAGTAGTGATTAGAGAAGTTGATAAATGTGAGGTTATGAAACTTTAGAAGGAAAGGATCTCTCTTAAACCTCTATCTTTCTATAGAATTGAGGATTATGTATCTCATGTGACATAGCTACAATTGAAGTTTAGTGAATATGGAAAGAACTTTCAAAAAAGGAAGAATAACTAATCAAATTAATTTTAATTAATATTTTCTATTCTATATTTTGGGAAAATTGGGTTTTAATGAAATAATATGGAAATGATTAGCACTCTTTAATCCTTATTCTCTTTATTCATTATGAAACCTGAAAATTTGTTTAAAAGAAAACCTAGTAATAAGCAATGGGCTCATTTCATTAAAAAGAGTTGACTAAACTATGGAGAGAGAGGTTCAGATGGACATCAGGAAGAATTCATACTACATATTGTGAAAAGGCTCGTGAAGATCACATTCATTTAACAAAACATGGAAGTGATATTTATCAATCGAACAAGAAAGTCAAGAATAAGAGACTTGTTTTTATTGTGACAATACTGAGGAGAATGTTATGAAAATTGAAGGTGATAAAAAAAGTATGCTTGATGATTGAAGATCATGTGACAGAAATATAAAACAAAAATAACCCACAATAAAGAGATACATGATGAAGATGTATATGGTGGGAACATCATAGTTTGTAGTTATAATGATAGATTGATATTTTCTATGTAATGTACTTAGGATTTTATATTTATTAACTTAAATAAAAAATGTTATATTTATTAACTTAAATGAAAAATCAAAGTGATAGGGTTGATAAGTAAATGTTTTTTCACACT
>ML789651.1:350719-370597 GCA_009831015.1 Picea engelmannii
AACGTGATAAAATTATGCTCGATAATAGAAGATCATGTGAGAGGAAGATAATGAAGAGATACATGATAAAATATGTAAATGGTGGGAACATCATAACTTGTAGTTATATTGATAGATTTGATATTTTCATTGTTAATGTATTTAGCTAGGATTTTATATTTATTACCTTAAATGAAAAATGAAAGTGAGAGGGTTTATTAGGTAGTTTTTTTCTTTTCACAATATTTTTTCTCAGTTACAAAGTCGCAAAGCTAGTTCATCTTAAAAAAAAAAAAATTACAAAGTTGCAAAGCTAGTTAATTTTAGAATAAAAAATTGAGAAATTATTTTTTCAAAGTGATTATTTTTCATGTTTATTTTAAAATATTTTATGTTTATATGAAAAAAGTATATATAATTATAACATTATACATAATAATTTTATTTCTTTTGTTTTTTTATTTTTAAAACATCAGGTTTAAATTTAAAGGAGGTCGAGTATGTACACCTTCGTACATCTTAGCAGTTAAGTCGTTGCGTTAAGTTGATCCCTTACCCCACAAACAAGGAGGTCTCATTCACTAATTTGATGTCGATCTTGGTTGTATTATTATTATTATTATTTTATAAGTTTGACAATTGGTTTGGACAGGTGGTTGTCATTGATGTCAACCCTTGGAGAGTAATCTTGGAGATTGATGTCAACCCTTGGATAGGTCCAGAGATATTGGAAAGTTGATTGACATTTGTATGATCGAGATTGATGATGAGTTAGTTGGGTATATTTGATGTAGTCTACATGTAGCCTTGAAGGTGTGGTTATGGGGCCCAAAGTTGATTAAGGAATATGGACATGAAGGACAATAAAATTGCAGGTGGATAGTACACATTGTGTCATTTCTGGTGATATGTGGAATGTCATGTGGTTCCTCACAGTTAGGGAGATTTGGCCTTGTAAAGTTGGAATCTTGAAAGAGTGCTCAAGAAGCCCCTAGTTGGTTACAAGTCTTGGTGAATGGGTAAAGTGGTTGTAACAAGAAACCCATAAAATAAGGAAAGAGGTTACCTAACACAATTATCAATACACCTCAAAGAGTCTCTCATTTTTACACACACACTAAAAATTGAATATCTATCTTGTGAATGATATGGTCTAGTATTGTGTTATTTTGGCTAGTTTATGACTACATTTTTCTAAGGCAACAAAGGAATCTGAAGGAGCGAAAGTTTTGGAGTTGCAGAAAATTGGAAACCCTAGTTTTCTAAGGTTATATGCTGACTGCATAAGGACAAGCCACATACATATGCGAGTTGTAGGAGCACATGTTGCGTACATCCGTAGGCTGTTGGAGGACATGTTTCATATCCGAGGCAAAGCTTTGAAGAAGAATGGTTAGTTGAGCAACAAGGTTTGATGGTACAACATAGTTTCTATAGAATCTTAGATGGTATGCTTCAAGTTTTCATGTGTAAAGGTATGTCTTTTTTTTTTTTTTTGAGGCTTGTATATTGGATGGTATGGAACATGCTTAAGGCATGTCTTGGAGGCACTTGATGGTACATGATTGCATATGGTTGAGGTGAAATTGTTACATGCTTGAGACATACTCTTGGTACTTGGTATATGGTTGTTATGGTTCATTGTTAGAGGAACATTTTTGTAATATTGGCATATAATTGAGGCTTATCTTATGGTACATGGGATGATTGAGAGTAATATGGAATATGGTTGAGATACATTTCATGGTATATAGTATATGGTATGGTACAAGTGTTGATGTACATGGTTGGAACATTGTATGGTACATGATATGGTATATGATTGGTACATGGTATGGTGTTTATGTACATGGTTGATACATGGTATGGTACATACTTGGTATACACGGTTTATGGTTGAGGCATATGGTACAGGTTCAGGTGCATGGTTGATGCACGGTTTGGTACAGGTTTTGGTGCATGGTTGATTCACTTGTTGTGATACATGTTGTGGTACATGGTTGATTCTTGGTATGATACATGTTGATGGTTTGGTATATTCTTTGGTACATGGTTGAGACACATATCTTGTGATGGTATGTTGGTGATCTTGGTACAATCTTGGTAGAGGCATGTGTTTGTGATGTTCGACATTTAGTTGAGAGGTGTCCTAGGTATATGATCCATGTGAGAGGATCTGGTTGAGTATCGGTGACAGTGATAGGTTGACAGGTTACAGGTTGATGGGACAATGATAGTAGAAATGACATTGGCAATGATAGTGGCAATGGTTATGGTAGTGAAAATTGGTATAAAATTGTACTTCAGGGAGACAAGACGAGGCAAGGAAAGGGGGTTGTATCATCCTTCCAGTTGGTGCTAGAGAATCAGGGAGTTGGACCTTCCTTCAGGTTGGAGCCTAAGAACTAGGTGGTTATAGCCACCTTTCGGTTGGAGCCAGAGAACCCAGAGGGTTGTAGCCTCCTTCCAGTTGGAGCCATAGAATTAAGGGAGTTGTAGCTTCCTTCAGGTTGGAGCTTGTAAATAGGGTGTTGTGGCCTCCTTCTAGTTGCAACGGGAGAATTGGGAAGCCGGTGCTTCCTATGAATGAATTCTTGATATTTATAAGAAAACATTCCATGGTTTTCTCCCATTTGGGTTTCCACATAAATACTGGTGTACTATGTATCTGATGTGATGATGTTGTTATGTTTTTATGTTTATATTCTCATGATATATTGATGATAAACTATTGGACATTGTTGATAAAGTGAAATAATATATATTGTGGTTAAAAGTGGTATAAAGTGCTCATACTAATTCACCCCCCCTCTCAGTATTCCAACAATTGGTATCAAAGTCAGTTCCTTCATGAAGAAGTCTAATCACTAAAAGGAGATCATGGAATACAATGAGAATGGAGTACTAATGTTTGATGGTCAAAGTGGTCTAGTGTATGGGATATGGAAAAGAAGAACAAAAATGTTTTTGGAGGAAAAGGGATATGACATTTGGCATTTAGTTGTTACAATATATAATGGTTCAAAGAAACCAAAGACTGCAACCAAGAAGGAATTGAAGAAGAACAACAAAATAAAAATGGATTTCATCATGAAAGGATTACCTGATTCAGTAAAGGCCAAAGTGGGAAAATGTTCATCAAGTAAAGAACTCTGGGATAAGCTACATAATATCTATTCTTCTCCCATCATAGAGTCAGAGATTGCTAAAGAATATATAGGTACAAAACAATAGGCAAGATGCTCATCATGTCGGACAGATTAAGAAGAAGAAGAGTTTGTAATCAACAAAAGTGAGTTCTTTTGCTTTAATTGTGAAGAGCACATACATCTTGAAATTGAATTCCCTTATTTGAATATTGGAAGTGATGGGACAAAAAATCCCAATGAAATAGAAGACAACCATAAAATTGAAAAGGAAAAGAATCATGAAGAAGAATTTAGTCAACAATAAAGGGAACTTCAAGATGAAATAATCACATTGAAGATCCAACTTAAAGAAGTAAGGAGAACATAAGAAGTCATGAGGAATCAAATGTTGAATAGAGAAGAATCTGAGAATGCCAACTCTAAAGAAGTTGAGTAGATGATCATGATGTTAAAGGGTCAGCTAGAAGAAACGAGAAGGACTGGAGAAAATCTTGAGTATCAGAAGTAGTGTTTGGAAATCAAAATAACAACACAGAAGGAAGAAGAAAAAAAGAGAGAGAATATATTGATATATCATCTTAAGGAAATAAGTGACGCCTTAGATCATCTCGAAGGAAAATTTTGTCAAGAAGAGAGAAGACTTGAAAAATAAATCATCTCCTTGAAGATCCAACTTGAAGAAGCAAAGAGGATGGAAGAAGTCATGAAGAGTCGGATGATGACAAAAGAAGAAGAGGTTGAGAAGCTTGAAGAAGAAGTTGTCACACTAAGAGTCAAAGTCATCAAGCTCGGCATGAATATTGAAGAGAGAGAAACATCCACATCATCGATAGATAATGTTGAAGAGAATCCCTCCAGGTTGCTAGAAAAGAAAAATGAAGAAAAGAGTAAGTGTTATGCAAAGGTATTCAAAGGAAGGAATCATGGCCAACAAGAAAATAATAATGAGTATAATAGAGAAACATATTCAACGAGACCTACCACATCTAGTAAACAAAGAAGATTAAACCATAATGAAGGAATCTAAAGAAGAAAATATCATGATCATCTAAGACATGAATTCAGAAGGGCTACACCATTAAGAAAATCATTCACTCCCAGGTATGTAGATTTATTTTATGGTCATTGTTTTTATTGTACTAACTTTGGACATAAGGTTTCATATTGCAAGGCTTATGGAAGAAATGTTCAAACAAAAAAATATTATGTGGCCCCACATGACATTGAATGTTACAAGTTCCATAACTATGGATAGAGATGGATTCATGAGATTCTTAATAGGTACATGAAACATGGGTCAGATACATAGTAACATATTTACAATTGGAATCAGTGGAATCAGTTGGATTCAATTGGTCATAGAAAGGAAAGAGGTGAAAGGAACAATAGAACAAGGAAAGAGAAACTGTCAGCATAAGCTATATCATCAGAATGACATTGTTGAAAAGTATGGTCAAGTAAACATGACAAGTAAATGAAGAAATCAAATTTTGAATGCTTTATATATATGTCAGTGAAATTCAAGAGGAAGAACCAATGGACAATAAAAAACATTGGAAGAGAGGAAAGGAAACATATACATCCTACAAAAATGTCAAGGGAAGAAAAATCATCCGAGAGAGAGATCCATAAAGGAATATTAGTAGCATACATACATGGAGACATACCCACAGGGGAGCTAATTATTTTACCCATGATTGATTACAACATGTACAATATAAGGAGGAGACAAATCGATAGGGGGAGTTACCCTTTTGGTCAAAGAGGGAGAGAAATAAAAAAGGCATGAAGAGAGGGGGTGCATCCCTAAGGAGAAATACTGATCCAGATTATTTTCAGCATGAAATGAGAGCGGAGATATAACACAGAAATATACAAATATATTGAAAGAGTGACAATAATATAACATAGATATATCAAAAATATAACAAGAGGCACATATACAGTAATACACAATTTCTATTAATGAGAGAAATGTACAAAACTGTAGAAATACAGAGTGAAAGACTCGCTAGAATGGTGGAAGCTTATCTCTGAGAAGAGATGTGATAGATACTTGCATTCGAAAGAAGAATCTTTTACAATGAGGCTCCAAAGCCCTTTTTATCATAAATAAAATCCAAAACCCTAACCCCGGAAGATGAAAAGGCAATAGTTTTGTGGATCCCATTTTGGGTAGTTTGGTATATCGACTTCTCGGGGGCGTAACTTTGGCATACGGTCTTCATTTTGGGTGCACAATAGATCATTGGAAATTTATACCTGAGGACTACACATGTTGTCATCACACTTTGGCTAAAGCCTATAGTGTGAATGTGGTGAGCCCTAAAAACATTGTTTAGAGCCTCAAAACGGCCCCGGAAGTTCGAGACCCGAAAACTAGAAAAAAAGCTGCCAAGGTGGAAGATTGTTTTTCGAGCCAGTGGAATAGGTGGGTGGCCACCGATATCCACCTAGATCAATCCTCCCTCCTTAGGTAGCAATGATCTCCATTGCGTTGAGTTCTTGGGGGAGAGGGGGAAGCGTTTGCTGAACCTGAACCTTGGTGACTTGCTTGCCTTGCTGGAGAAGTTGTGTTGCTTAGTTTGTTGAAGGCTGTCACGAACCTGTTGCTGGCAGGGTTGAGTCTATTCAATCAGTCGAGCTACATGAGATGACTGTGTGTAGAAGGAATCTTTGCGCTTTTCTACAACCTTGTTGACCTGCTTCCGTTGGATAGAAGGTGCTTGGGCCAAGGCTATAGTGGTTGCAATGTCCTTTTATTCACCTTTTAAGCAGATTGTGAAGAAGCTAAATTTTGTAGTATGAGATACTACCTTGTGACACTGTTTAGGTGGGACAATAGTTGGAACTACCTCTGGTATTCTATAGAGATGACCCCCCATAGTAGCAATGAAACTACGGGGTTGAAACTCATAAACAACATGGCACTTCCACATATATGGTTGGCCCAGAAGAACATCCCAGACATCTAGCGGGGACACAACACATAATACCTCATACTTGAAGGGATGGATGTCGTATGACAATCGACACTATTTGTTGACACAAAGATCTCATCCCTCGCGAAGCTACCCGATGTTTTATGGTTGTTGATGTGGTGTTGTTGACAATCCCAACTGTTTGATGACCTTTGCGGAGATGAGGTTCTTATGTCTTCCACTATCAACAATAAAATGCAGAGGGGTCCCCTTCCCCCACATTTGTGAATGAAAAATGCGCTCCCCCTCTTCAGGATCTGTTGGTTCTTCTAGTTGAATTGATGCGGTCATGAAAATAACAATGGGTTATGTGTCGATGATCTGTCTTCTATCAGTATTTTCTGAATTAGATTCTGAATCATGGTTTAGATCCTTGTCTTTGATCTTGGACACCAATGAATTTTTTGAGCGACATTCATCGGTGTTGTGCTAGGGGCTTTTGTGGAAATCACACCATTTTCCAATGTCCTTCTTCCTCTTTCTATTACCCTTCTTTTCTTATGTCTTGGACTGTTTTTCTGAAGGCTAGTTGCTAGTTCCTTCTTTACCATACTTTGGTTGTTGCATATTTTCAGACTCGATCTACCGCTTGTTCTGGTGCTTAAATTTCTGATCGATTTTAACAACATATCGATAAGAAACATTGAGTGATGATATGTCTAGAAAATCCATTTCAGTTTGGATGTATCTTTGTAGAGCCCCACAGTATTTTAGAACCAAATGTCACTTAGATTCTTTGATACCCAGCTTGGTGCACAAGGTATGAAAGGTATTGGTGAACTTCGACACTGCTTGGCCCCTCTCTTGATGTAGCATGGTCCATCTCATGTACTGGTCCTCATAGTTTCCAACAAAGTAATATTGTTCCTTGACCGCATCCAAAAAACAATCCCAAGTGGGTTCGACCCCATATATTCTAGACTCCTCTATGGAATTTTTCTCCCAGTAAGTTTCCCACCAATGTTTGACATGGGGGAGAGCCTTAAAAAGTGCGGATATGATCTTTTCCCTATCAGAAAAATTGTGAACAGAGAAATAACCTTCTAGTAGATTTAACCATTTGTCTAGGGCATCCGCATCTATCTGACCTTCAAATATGGGAATATCAAAATTAACCCATACCTTGAAAGGAGAGGTACTTCCAAAGTATCTTCTTGATGAATATGTTCCTGTTTCTATCAACATGCGTTGAAGTATGTGGGAAAAATTCTCCATCATTTCATCCCTCTGTAGCATGAGAGCTTGATCAAGCAACAGATTGATTGAATCTTCTGCTCCGTCGTTTTTCTTTTCTTCCACCATGGAGGGTTTCCTGGGTGTTTGATATATATTTTCCTTAAGAGATACAAGATCGAGACCCAACTTGCTATACTTGTACCTCATCGGGGACATGCACTTAAAAATGATCAAGAGCAACCTACTCTGATACCACTGATCCAGATTATTTTCAACACGAAATGAGAGCAAAGATATAACACATAAATATACAAATATATTTAAAGAGTGATAATAATAACGCATAGATATATCATAAATATAACAAGAGGCAGAGATGTACAATAATACACAATTTCTATTAATGAGCGAAATGTAAAAAACTATAGAAATACAAAGTGAAAGACTTGCTAGAATGGTGGCATCTTATCTCTTAGAAGAGATGTGACGACTACTTGCATTCACAAGAATATTATTTTACAATGAGGCTCCAAAGGCATTTTTATCATAAAGAAAATCCAAAACCCTAACCTCAGAAGATGAAAAGACAACAGTTTTGTGGACCCCGTTTTGGGTAGTTTGGTATATCGACTTCTCGGGGGCGTAACTTTGTCATACGATCTCCGTTTGGGGTGCTTGATGGCTCATTGGAAAGGTCTATCTGAGGAATATACATGTTTTAGTCACACTATATCTAAATCCTATACTGTGACTGTGGATATCCTTAAAAACGTTTTTTAGAGCCTCAAAATGGCCTCGAAAGTTCGGGACCCGAAAACTAGAAAAAAACTGTCAAGGTGGAAGACTGTTTTTCGAGCCAGTGGAATAGGTGGGTGGCCATCGATATCCACCTGGATCATATAGCATTTTCCATTGATGTAAAATGGGGAGAGATAGAAACATTGATGAGGAGTTATGATGATAGGGGGAGCATGAGCATGATTGTTGCCATGTCTAAGTGTTGCCATCAATGTTGGTGTTGGCATAAATGCCAAAGGGCGAGGTTTTTGGATAGTTGGTTTGGAAAGTTTGTTGTCATTTATGTTAACCCTTGGAGATTGATCTTGGAGATTGATTTCAACCCTCATAGATTTATGTCAACCCTTGGAGAGATCCAGAGATGTTGGAAATTTTATTGACATTTGTATGATCGAGACTGATGATGAGTTAGTTGGGTACATTTTATGTAGTCTACATGTAGCATAGAGGTGTGGTTATGGAACCCAAAGTTTAATAAGGAATATGGAAATAAAGGATAGTGAAATTTTAGGTAATACTATCATATATGGATAGTACACTTCGTGTCATTTCCAATGATATGTTGAACGGCACGTGGTTCCTCATGGTTAGGGAGATATGACCATGTAAAGTAGGAATCCCCAAAGAGTGTTCAAGAAGCCCCTAGTTAGTTACAAGTCTTGGTGAAAGGGTAAGGTGGTAACAAGAAACCACTAAGATAAGGAAAGAGGTTACCTAGCACAAGTATAAATTCACCTCAAAGAGTCTCTCATTTGTACACACACACACTAACAATTGAATATCTATATCGTGAATGATATGGCCTAGTATTGTGATATTTTGGCTAGTTTGTGATGACATTTTCTGAGGTAGCGAAGGAGTCTAAAGGAGTGAAAGTTTCAGAGTTGCAGAAAACGATAAACCCTAGTTTTCTAAGGTTATACGTGGGCTGCATAAGGACATGATGCGTACATACATGAGTTGGAGGAGAAAAGGTCGCGTACATTCACAGGATGCATGAGGATAGGTCATGGATCTAAGGCAAAAGTTTGAAGAAGAGTGGTTGGTTGAGTTGCAACAAGTTTTGATGGTACATCACAATTCCTATAGAATCAGAGATGGTATGCTTCAGGTTTTCATGAGTAAAGGTATGTATTTTATGTATTTGTTTGAGGCTTTTATATTATATGGTATGTCACATGATTAAGGCATGTCCTGGAGGCCCTTGATGGTACATGATTGCATATGATTAAGGTGACATTGTTACATACTTGAGACATACTATTGGTACTTGGTATATGGTTGTTATGGTTCATTGTGAGAGGAACATCTTTGTGATATTGGAACATACTTGAGGCTTATCTTATGGTACATGGCATGATTGAGAGTGATATGGTATATGGTTGAGACACATTTCATGGTATATGGTATATGGTATGGTACATGTGTTGATGTACATGGTTTATGCTCATGGTTGGCACATTGTATGGTACATGATATGGTATATTATTGGTACATGGTATGGTTTTGTTGTACATTGTTGATGTAGATGGTTGATACATGGTATGGTACATACTTGGTATGCATGTTTGATATTTGAGGCATATGGTACAAGTTGAGGTGCATGGTTGATGCATGGTTTGGTACAGGTGTTGGTGCATGGTTGATGCACTTGTTGTGATATAGGTTGTGGTACATGGTTGATGCTTGGTATGATACATGTTGATGGTTTGTTAGATTATTTTGTACATGATTGTGACACATATCTTATGATGGTATGTTGGTGATCTTTGTACATGTTTGGTAGAGGCATGTGTTTGTGATGTTGAACATCTAGTTGAGAGGTATCCTAGGTATATGATCCATGTGAGAATATATGGTTGAGTATCAGTGATAGTGACAGTGGTTGTGACAGTGATAGTGGTACTGACAATAACAATGATTGTGGTAGTGACAATTGGTGTACACTTATACTTCAAGGCGACAGGACGAGGAAAGGAAAGGGGGAGTAGCCTCCTTACGGTTGGTGTCATAGAATTAGGGAGTTGGATATTCCTTCAGGTTGGAGCCTGAGAACTAGGTGGTTTTATCCACCTTTTGATTGGAGCCATAGAGCCCAGGGGGTTGTAGCCTCCTTCTGGTTGGAGCCAGAAAAATTCAGGTAGTTGTAGCTTCCTTCAAGTTGGATCCTGTAAATAGGGGTTGTATCCTTCTGCCGGTTGTAGCTGGAGAATTAGGAAGTTGGTGCTTCTTATGAATGAATTCTTTATATATATAAGAAAGCATTCTGTGGTTTTCTCCCATTTGGGTTTCCACATAAATACTGGTGTACTCTGTATATGATGTGATGATGTTTATGTGATGTTGTTTATGATTATATGCTCATGATATATTGATGATAAACTATTGAACATTGTTGATAAAGTGAAATACTATATATAGTAGTTAAAAGTGGTATAAAGTACTCATACTAATTCACCCCCTCTCTCAATATTCCAACATTATATAATAAATATATAATATTAATAATTGATTTGTAAAGATAAACTTTTGTATTTACATATCAATCTATATAATATTATATATTATATGTTGATGTTTTATAATTAAAAAATAAACATTTTTTTTTATTAATTTTTTTTTTTTTTTTACGATATATATATAAATATATATATATATATATATATAAAGTATCATAATATGTACATGCTTGCTATACATTATGTTTATATAGTTTTTGCATATCAATATTATATGCAAACATTTGACTATTTCAATATCATGTGAATCTCCTCTTTTGGTGAAGTGGATATCATGGGAGTAAACAAAATATAAAGGAACTAATGGCATAGAGTTGCGTAATTATAAATTAATTTAGTTCAAATGTAATGTTTTCTTATTTGTTTAACTATTTTGAAACAATTTTTTTTTTCTAATTTTTAGCTTTATTATGTACTTATTCAATTTTTATTTGTTTTTAATTTTTATATTTATTATTTACTTATTTAAATTTTATTTGTTTTGTTTAATATCTACGAAGTTCATTTTAAGGGTTTAACTTTGTTACATATTGTTTATAATATATAATATGAACATAAGAACATGCATTAATTATTTGATATTTCATTTTTATATATTTTATAATGATAGATAATTGTTAGTATGTGTAAGGTAAAGTATTTGACGATGGTAAGAGAAAACCACCTAATAATCTAAAACATTAAAAAATAAATTAGTGTAATGAATATTTGTCACTATTGCATTTTTCATACAATTAATACTAAAATACAAAAAACAACCTATATATTTGAAGAATTATATTACATACTTTAAAATATATGTAAGATAAGTTTTTGAAAAATCGTTCAACACCTTCAAGTTCATCACCAACAAAATAATAGAAAAGAGAATATTTGTATTTGATCCTTCATATGGAGTTTCCATGCCTTATCAATTAGACGTACATCATGCACATAATCAAAGTGACAATCCATTCAAACAAAAAGTTTCTCGGATCAATCTATTTATCCCATCATTCTCATTTATATAAGTAGCATTTTATTCCATTTGATCAACTTCATCGTCATTGGCTCCATCTCCATCAACTTTATCATAGATTTTTCTACTACAAATTGGTGTATCCTTAGGCAATTCAAGAATATGATTCTTTGTCTTTGTAACTACAAAGGATCAAACATTTTTTGCATATACCAAATATTAAAACGGTAGATACTTTTATGATAAGAATAAATCATGTTATAATTAACTTACTAATGAGTGATATTGGTCCCCCCCTCGCCCCTACCTCAAAGTTCCCAAACTCTAAAGAATGTTTTCTAGCTATGTACATTTTAACTCTTCTCATTTGTAATCCCTTGCAATTTTTGCAAGTGCATTAGCATTTATCATTACCATATTTCTCCTTTAACTTAGAAATTACACTCAAATTACTATGATTTGACATTTTTATACATTACAACAAAACCAATTGAAGAAATTACAATAGATAGAAAAAAGTGCTATTATAGACACTAAAAGTATGCCAAAAATGTCATTACAAATGTCAAAATTATCACATAATCATCATCATATTCCTCATGTTTTTATTATTTTTATAGAGATTTAGTTTCTTCGAAATTCAACGATATAGTAAGAATTGACATGGTTAGAGTTAGTGTGATCAAATTTGACTACCTCAATACTACAAAATGACATTTTGACATTTTGGAGTTGGTATCTAGATGTCCTACAGGGACATCGATAGAGAAACATATATTGATTTACAAATTCTAAAAAAATTGATTTACAAGAATTTACAAGAATTTTCAACATCATAACCGATTATTACCATCACTGTCAAAGATTGTTGGAGAAATTTCTATTTTCGACACACTAGTTCAGTGGGAGTTAACTGACTAGTTCTATTTTAGACTTTCTAATCTTAGACCATCACTATTATGCATGCATTCCTAATTGTAGGATGTCATTTCCTATATGAGTGAATATCACTCACTCATTGATAAGATCATAATACACATTGATTCTCATTCTTCATGTTGTATCTCTCTTCCTTTTCTTGATAATATTTGTTTATGTATGCTTTAGATAGGTCTCCTAAGTAGGTTTCCATGAAACATTGACATGGTCCCAGAGCTGAGCTTCTTGGAGAAACCCACACAAGCCAGAGAAGAGCAAAAGAGTCCTTGAGTAAACCTAGTTTCCGCAATCGTCATGACCTATCCCTATCGAAAGGTGCAATGATTGGAATCGTCGTGACCTATCCCTGTTGAAGGGTGCGATGGTCATGATGATTCCATTTTTCACAATCATCGCACTGTGTCCTTCAATAGGGTGTGATGATTTAGCATCTTCACACTTTATCCTTCAATAGGGTGCGATGATTTAGCATCTTCACACTTTATCCTTCTCTAGGGTGCGATGATTCAACAACCCTCAAAAAATTGGTTTTCTGCAGTAAAATTGTGATATCTCAAAATCTGCGATCTGGGTCGGGCTGAAATTTTTACCAAAGACGTATAACATAGGGATGCTCATGATCACCAAAAATATCCAAAACCCACATCATATTTTAGGAGATATAGTTGTTTTTATCATATATATAGTTGTCATAACACCATTAGTCATATCTCAGAATCCACGATCTGGGTTTTCAGGATCTTTTCAGAATCATTAGAAGGGATGGAGGCGATGAAACTTATTCAATCAAGTATGGTGATAATAATGACACTATAAAACTATTTTGAATGGAATCCGAAGGTCGCATTCCAACTCAAAATAAAAGCATTATATAATTTGACAACGACGACAGAAACACAGCCTACATCAGCGCTTGAGAAGACCAGATGGGCGAACCGTAAGGATGAGGCCACATGACTACTTATTGAGTTAATTTCCACCGATTTATGGTTTCATGTTGCCACATACAAGACCCCAAACGAGATCTGGACCACCTTGGAAGGACTCTTTGGAAAGCAGGATGAAATGCGAGGTCACATGCTTGAGGTAGAGATGAATACCTTAGACCCTAAAAGTTTTGACAATATACAATATTTCTTTACTAAATTTAAATATTTTATTTTGAGCTTGGGTGAATGTGGTATTAACAAGTCTACACAAGAGAAACATCTTATTCTAACAATCTTGGCCAAACTAGGACTAGAATATGTTGTATATATATCCAATTTCTATTCTGGAAGATGTCTTTTGGGCGCAAATTGGAAAATGCCTACGATGGATCAGTTCATCGAGTCTCTCACATCAGAGAAGACAAAACTCATACATATGGGCCTCATGAAATATCGCAAATCACATGCACTCACCATGCATGATGGAAAAGGGTCATCCAAACAGAACGAGAATGAGGGATATTCCAAACCCTTTAATGATTCTTCAGGTTCCAAAGACTCTTCAGATTCCAAGAATAAGAAGAAGGGAAATAAGTGAACTTACTACAATAAACCGAATCATGAATAATACACATGCATGAAGAAACATATCGATCTTATGGAACAAGCACTTCAAAAAAACAACCTGGAAACTTCATTCCAGATGGAGTCAAGAAGCAGAAGGAAGAAGAACCTGCTCCTAAGAAAGGTAATCATCATGCTCTGGTTGCAATTAATTCATCATCTGATTCATGGATTATAGATTCTGGTGCATCCCATCATATGGCAGCAAAAGAGGAAGTTTTTTCTTCCTTGAGTCCATGCTCAAGACCCCCTATTCTCATGGGGGATGATAATCCAGTGGTAGTAGTAGGTGAAGGGAGAGTGGAACTCCACAATGGAATTTTTTAGAATGTTCTACATGTTCCAAAGCTTTCTATGAATATTCTCCCAGTTTATCAGATCACTCAGAAAGGTAAAAAGGTTGAATTTACATCAGATTCAGTTTTAGTAACTGACATGCATGACAATTCCATTATTGCAATTGGTGAGGTGGATCACAAGTCAAGGTTGTATAAATTCACTAAGTTTTCTGATGATGACTCATCTTTTCTACTTACACATAAGGAGAGTACTTTGCATGCACCTCTAGTGAAACATGCATATACTCTTGTGCTTCCATCAGTTTCAGACATTAGAGATGATTCCATACACCTAGATTCTGTACATGGAAATAAGCAGGTAGTACAGCCAGATAAGAAGCTAGCATTGAAGCTTCAGCAGATGCCTAAGAAGGCACATGCCACACTCCAGGAAGCAGGAAACCTTGCAGCGAATACATTGGATTCAAGGAGGACTCAATCTCATCATGAGGAGCCTTCTCATGTACTTTCAACTTCAAAACCTGCTATGCCCATGCATTGTTATATGGTTCAATCTACTGATCCGCATACCTACAATAAGGATGTAGGAAATCCATTATGGGAAGAAGCCATGCAAAAGGAGTATGACTCACTCCTAAAGAATCAGACTTCACATCTGGTTCCACTTCCACTAGAAAGGAATAGTTTTAGGTGCAGATGGGTCCACAATATCAAGAGGTACAAGGCTAGACATGTTGCCAAAGGACTTCATCAGATCCATAAATATTTGTACATATTCACGAATACTTTCAGTGAGAAGAAGTTTCAGACTTTGCGGGATCGTCTTGCAGTGAAGAACACAATTGCCTAGAAGATGCCATTTTCTTCTTTTGATACATTATCTTTTGAGGGGGGGGTTTTGTTCCCATGTGGTTTTCCCTCTTTCCTCACTTTTATTTAGTGTTAATTAGTTGCATTGTGCATGAGTACCTAAAATGGCCTAGTAGTTGGGACTCATTTTTTACTACATAGTGATGTTCAGGGGGGGTGTTGGAGAAATTTCTCTTTTCAGCACACTAGTTCAGTCAGAGTTAACTGACTAGTTCTATTTTAGACTTTCTAATCTTAGACCATCACTATTATGCATGCATTCCTAATTATAAGATGTCATTTTCTATATGAGTGAAGATCACTCACTCATTGATAATATCATAATACACATTGATTCTCATTCTTCATGTTGTATCTCTCTTCCTTTTCTTGATAAACTTTGTTTGTGTATGCTTTAGCTAGGTCTCCTATGCAGGTTTCCATGAAACAATGACAAAGATCAACATTGGGTTTTGCACCCCAATGTAGTAGTCATTAGACATGTCATGAAAGCTAGGTTATGAGAGAAGGATTTGATCTCTTAAACCTCTCACTTTTGTTATAATTTAGGATTATCGATCTCATGTAGTTCAGAACTACAATTGAATTTGGGTGAATCTAGAAAATGCTTTGAAAGAAGGAAGGGAAGATAATTGAATTAATTTTTATCAATGCAAAAACATCGTATATTGTTTTCTATTCCACATTTCAAAAAAATTGGGCTTGGCTGAAATAATATGGAAAGGATTATACCTTTTAATAATTAGTCTCTTTATTTATTATGAAACATGAAAAATTGTTTAATGAAGGAAAAATTAGCAATAAGCAATTGGCTCATTTCGTTAATGGAAAGAGTTGACTTTGAACTATAGAGAAAGATGTTGAGATGGTGATCCAGATGGATATCGGTGGCCACCCACCTTTTCCAACTGACTCAAAATAGTTTTCTGACAATTTTCTCAAAACGATTTTCAAACCTCAACAATATTGTGAAATCTCCTATGCACAAAAATATGTTATAGACCACTTGTATGATCCGTTGATGTCAATTTTTAGCCTGTATGGATCTGTACCTACCAAGAAACTCAAATACATGATTCACCAATTGGCGACCCGTGGAAATACATTGTTTTCTCCACTGTAAATCATGTATACCCTATACATGATTTTCCTTCTGCAGTGCGTTTATATGTGTGCTTCGTCCTCCTGCAAATCACGTATGGTATGAAAAATTCACTCACACGTGCAACCTTCTTCGTTCCTCTCTCTTGGGTAAGATTTTCCACCTTCCAGACTTCCCCTTTGTTGAGATTACCAATCCTCCTAGCACAAGTGCAAACTCACTTATGCTAGATCCATCATGTCTCCACACACACTACATGATGTATAATGTCATAATGACCTCTCTTCTTTATATACAATCCTTAGGGGTCAATCATAGAACCCATTCAAAATTCAACATCAAATTAGGATTTCCTTGTGGGTGTGAATCCCCAACACAAGCCCATAAAGCACATCATCAAACCCATGAATCCCCCTCTCAACTCCAAGGAGTTTTTCACCAAAATGAAAATGTAATTTTGTTCCCACTACAATTCCCACATGCATAACACTTAGTTTCATGTGATAATACCTGCCCGAAGCTACAAAAAACAACACTCCCTCTTAGCGAGGAAGTTATTATAACCACACTCCACAAGTGGGATAAATCTTCATGCTACAAAAGTATCAACACTCCCTCTTAGCAAGGGAGGCATTCCATCCTCCATCATCACCTAGAAGTAGATTTTTCTCCCACATTGGATCCTCTACCAGAGATTCTCTCCAATCTGTTTGATTGGTTTCTCCCTCTATCACCGAAGAAAACTTGTTGTCTAGTCCTCTTGACTAGTTGCATCCTCGATCACTGAAGAAAATCATGTATTCTCTCATGATCGACCCTCCCTAGAAGACACCCTGTCACTAGAATCATCTTACCTTTGAACCTCTTGTCTAACCATATCAACCCATGACACCCTCCTGATAGTATTGGAAGATTCATCTCTCCCATATGGACCTGAAGGTTGGATCCCACCAAGTGACTAACTCACACTCTAAGCCTCCTGAATCCCTATGAATTCAGATTCACTCTGAGTCTCCTGACTCCCTCTAAAGTCAAACTCCCTATGAATCCAGTAACTCCCTCTGAATTTGGAATCTATCTAAGTATACACAACCTTCAGAGCTAACTTCTCCCTATCCATTGTCCTCTACATTGTCCTTGGAGGCTACTCCTTCCCACTGGATCCCGATGGATGACTCCCTCTGAACTATGGCTCCCTGTGAGCCAATACTACTTGTGGGGCCACCTAACTCACCACTAGTGGAGCCACCTACTCCTCCTCATATGTCTCTCTACTCCTACTAGCCACAACATGCATAGGATGGCCCTCTCTAACTCCAAAAACCATTGTTGATTTAAAGCTAGATCCTTGGGAATAAAACCACATGTCTATCTCAAAATAATATGTGGTACCCCTTTCTCTTAATCTCTGAGAATGAGAGAACAATCCTCCTGAGTTTTGAAACCCTCAACACCTCTCCTGAATCCAATTGCAATGATACTCTACCATATCCTCATACTACATGCTTTACTCCCATGCCAAGATCCACACACAAGTATGGGCTAGTCTCTGTGAAAGTGTCAAGCAACTCTCAAGAACTTGTCATATGGAAATATGATCTGCTATCCACCAACTAAGTCCCCCTACCGGATATTGTACCTAAAATGGAGGAGACCAACAAGGTCTCCCTCTGGAACCTATCTGCAACCTCATCAACCTATGCTACCAATGCCTAATGTCTTCTTCCCCTTCCCCTTTGGTGTGGACACTGTGAAGAAAAATGACTATAGTCATGACATTCAAACCATCTGTATCCTCCTTGGAAACCAACCGAGTCTCCTCCTAAATATAACCAGTTCATATCTTATCAAACCCTAGAAACATCTCTTGTGCATAGAACCCCTGCACAAACGGTTCCCAAAAACTTGGAATACCAACTCAACATCAATAACACTTGTCCATCCCAAAACAACACTGCATAGTCCTACTCCTCAATCCTCGAGGATGAGAACGCAGTCTTGGAACCCATAGCACATTTTCCACTTGCAACACACCTCTGTTGGAAGATTGGTTGTTGTCATTGATGTCAACCCTAGTCATGGGTTTTGGACCGCAAGATTGATGAAGGTATTTGGACATGAAGGAAAATGCACATGTATACAAGACCCATGGATGGATAGTATACATCATGTTGTTTCTGGTGGTATGTGGCATGTCAAGTGGATCCTCATGGTTGAGGAGAAATGAATTTTTGAAGATGACAAAGTGAATTGAAGAAGGAAGTACATGTAGGCCCTGAAGATAATTAAAGAAAAGAATTAGAAAATAAGAAATTGTCAGGTCGGCCCTAATGTTAAAAGGAAGTGACATAAATGGTATAAATAAATATCATTATACATTCATTTGATACACAAGTCAAATTTCAGAGGAAATCAGAAGTAAAGAAGGCCGTATTTCAAGGGAGGATGAAGTCTTTTGGTGATGTGTTCTAAGGTATGTTATTTTCAGGTCATCTTACCATTTTTGCTATAACTTTTTTTCTAGAACGATTCAGATGGTGAAATTACTATGGTATTGAGAAGACATATCAAGGTAATTGTGGTAAAAATTCCAGCTCTTGATTCGCTATAATTATGGAGATACACTTTGTGGAAGATAGGGTTTGTGACCAGTCCTGAAGCTAGTCAATAAACAGGTGTTCCAGGTAAAACAGTCATAACTTCTTCATAGATAATACAAATGACGTGGGACAAATTTCATTGGAAATAGTACAGACTATAGTTTCCTGTGTGTCATTTTCATAATTTGATGTTAAATATTGAGCTCGGGGCATTCTGTACAAGTTTGGTCTCCTGAATAAACCAGAATTGAACAAGGTCTACCATTCTCTCTATAACTTCTTTTTGGGGAGGATTCAAGGAGTGAAACTTGGAGAAGTTTTAGAGAACAAATTGAATAATATTATCTACAGGATTAGAGTATTCCAAAAATTGAATAATTGTAGAAATTGAAGAAGTCTTAGGAAGCATTATCAGGTTCTATGTGATGGTTGGTTGATGGTGATAATTTAATGTGAAGTTTTATTATCTCTCGTATATTCTTGGGTGGAAGGAAGGGGCAAGGATGGATAGTTCAACTCTCTCTTGATATTGGAGTATTGTATCTTCCTCTTGGAGGTTTATCCCTCCCTTTACATTTGGAATCTGTAGCTACCTTTGGAAGTCATTACTTCCCTTGAACAATAACTATTGATTATTTCTCATATATTGTGCATGGTGTTTTGTGGTGTATTGGTGTAACTCTTATACTATTGCTCATTTCTCATTGGATATAATTGAATGGTTTAAGTATAAGTTGAAAAAGGTTTTAAATTGTACTTGATACTGAGTCACCCCCCTCTCAGTATCAACAATTGGTATCAGAGTGGGTTATCTTCAGTACAGTTTAACCACTGGAAGGAAGATCCTAAGAAGAAATGGAAGACAAAATTCCAAATGGGATTCCACCATTTGATGGAAGCAATTTTGAATACTGGAGTAATAGAATGGAAACTTACTTGAAAGCTCTTGGGGTAG
>ML789651.1:373234-389106 GCA_009831015.1 Picea engelmannii
AAAGTGAATTGAAGAAGGAAGTACATGTAGGCCCTGAAGATAATTAAAGAAAATAATTACAAAATAAGAAATTGTCAGGTCGGACCTAATGTTAAAAGGAAGTGACATAAATGGTATAAATAAATATCATTATACATTCATTTGATACAGTCGAATTTCAGAGGAAATCAAAAGTAAAGAAAGTCAGATTTCGAGGGAGGATGAAGTCTTTTGGTGATGTGTTCTAAGGTATGTTATTTTCAGGTCATCTTACCATTTTTGCTATAACCTTTTTTTCTAGAATGATTCAGATGGTGAAATTGCTATGGTATTGAGAAGACATATCAAGGTACCTATGGTAAAAGTTTTATCTCTTGATTCACTATAATTATGGAGATACACTCTGTGGAAGATAGGGTTTGTGACCAATCCCGAAGCTAGTCAATAAACAAGTGTTCCGGGTAAAACAACCATAACTTCTTCATAGAGAATCCAAATGATGTGGGACAAATTTCATTGGAAAGAGTACAGACTGTAGTTTCTTGTGTGTGAGTTTTAGAATCTGATGTTAAATATTGAGCGTGGGGAATTCTGTACAAGTTCGGTCTCCTGAATAAACCATAATTGAACAAGGTCTACCATTCTCTCTATAACTTCTTTTTGGGGAGGATTTAAGGAGTGAAACTTGGAGAAGTTTTAGAGAATAAATTGAATAATATTATATACAGGATCAGAGTATTCCAAGAATTGAATAATTGTATAAATTGAAGAAGTCTCAGGAAGCATTATTAGGTTTTATGTGATGGTTGGTTGATGGTGATAATTTAATGTGAAGTTTTATTATCTCTCGTATATTCTTGGGTGGAAGGAAGGGGAAAGGATGGAGAGTTCAAATCTCTCTTGATATTGGAGGATTGTATCTTCCTCTTGGAGGTTTATCCCTCCCTTTACATTTGGAATCTGTAGCTACCTTTGGAAGTCATTACTTCCCTTGAACAATAACTATTGATTATTTCACATATATTGTGCATGGTGTATTGTGGTGTATTGGTGTAGCTCTTATACTATTGTTCATTTATCATTGGATATAATTGAATGGTTTAAGTATAAGTTGAAAAAGGTTTTAAATTGTACTTGATACTGATTCACCCCCCTCTTAGTATCAACAACCTCCTGACTACATCCGGAATACCCAAGATCTATATACTACATGCCTGGTCCTCCTACCAAGCTCCTTTTACATACCTAATTTAGACACTATGAAATTCACAAATAAATCTTGTGCCCCTATCATTTGTTGGTGTCTCTCACTGGATAATAACTTTGTAATCCTACATGGAAAACATCCTTCTTCCCCAAGTCATGACCATCCAATGAACCTCTATCCAAGTCCATAATCCAAGTCACCGAAAATCTCCCAATGTCTGCACATGATACCAGTGATCATGTGTCCTCGTATGAATAGTCCCAAGATGTGGTTGGACACTCAGTCTATTCCACTCTATACCTCTGCAACTCATCTCAACAAATGTCCTCATCCTCATAGGTCAAATACCTCACACATTTTCATGCCTCAACATTGTGCAACTCTCCGGCCCAAGGAAGACTCTATCTCATCAACCTGTGATACACACGAAACTATCTATTTCATTCCAAAGTATCTGATTTGCACCTATCTCAAATCACTATAACAAGTCACCGGAATTCCATCCACAGGGTTGGAAATCTTCCACACAACATATTGTTGTGATCTGAGCTCTCTACCAATACACCAGAACTCCCAACATGCCACACCATCGAACTAAAATATTCCAAAAATCCCCATATGGAATGTCTGCTCCATGTCTCAAACCAAAGACCATCTAAACTCTTTCCACTTTCAATTTTCATTGTATGTCCCTCTCAGAGATATCACCTGTGACCTTCCCGGAACAAGAACAAGAACACGAACAACACTCCTCCAATGTTGTAGAAACAAATGTGTCTCAAATATGATCCCCTTCTCTTCAGATCCCAAGCTCTGAAACCATGTCAATTTTCACATGAAACTCTATGTGACTAATTTTATGTCTAAAAATTACTTTCTAGTACCTAACAGTAAAAACCTAGCTATTATCACTGAAAAAATTTACCCTGGAATTATTGACTGAAAACATATGCAGCGGAAACACAGAGATTAGATATGAATCATCAATACACATGAGACACAATTTCAGTTCCGTAATCTTTTTAACATCGAAAATCATGAGGGAAAAACCATCCCTCTCAACCAATACAATATCACAAAAATATGAGGACAACCTTCTCCTCCAAAGTCACCAAAATATGAGGACAACCTTCTCCCACAAAGTCACCAAAACTGAGAAGAACCTTGTTGTCCAATAACCATAGAAATCATATAAGAAAACATCAACAATATATGGAAATCTCCTCTACACAAGAATCTTCTATAAACCACTTGTACGACCTACCAACGTTAGCTGTCATCCTGTACGGATCTGTACCTACCCAGAAAATTAGATACACAATTCACCAACTAGTAACCCGCGAAGATGTGTTTTTTTATCCACTACAAATTCTGTATACCCTATACGTGATTTTTCCTTATGAAACCCGCGTATATACATGCTTCGTCCTCCTACAAATCACATATGGTACAAAAAATTCTCTCACACATGCGACCTTCTTTTCTCCACTCTCCTGGGGCAAATTTTCCACCTTGCAGACTTCCCCTTTGTTGAGATTACCAATCATCCTAGCACAAGTGCAGACTCACTTATTCTAGCTACATCATGTGTCCACACACACTACATGATGTATAATGTCACAATGACCTCTCTTGTTTATATACAATCCTTAAGGGTCAATCATAGAAGCCCCTCCACAATTGAACATCAAATTAGGCTTTCCTTGTGGGTGTGAAGCCCCAACATAAGCCCACAAAGCCCATCATCAAACCCATGAATCCCCCACTCAAATCCAAGGGCGTTTTCACCAAACCAAAAGTGTGATGTGGTGCCCACGATTATTCCCACAAGACCAACGCCTAGGGTCTTGTGAGAATACTTGCCCTAAGATAAAATTAAAAAAAAATCAACAATTCATTTTCAATTATTTTCTTATTGTAGAAGAGAGAAGAAAATGAAATCCATTGATCACATAAGATGGGACAACAAAATATAAAAGGGTTGATCACAAAATTTGTGAGTATTTGCATTTTCCCCTTAGTTAAAATTTGATATTTATTGTGTTTTTTATATTTTAGTTAATTCAAGATCAAATTTTCTTCATGTACAAATAAGCGCCATCCAAACATTTGATTAACTATGGTTCATGACTATATGTTGGAGTATCATGGTTAATTGAACTATTTATAAGTAGATATGTTGTTTTTCATCTCCTATTTTATAAATATTGGAATAAGAAGAAATATTTAAATAATTATATCTATAACATTCACTCTTATGATAATTTTATCACATTTTGAAATCATATATATCATATTAGAATTTTTTTTTTCAACCAGAATTGGGAAAGATTTATATTAAAATAAAAACTACAATGAAGAATCGTTGTAGGAGTACAACAAAGAGGTTTCCCACCTTGGAAAAACATGATAATACATTTCAAAATAATATCCTACTAGATTTGGAGTAGGGAGTTCCCAATACATTATGGTTCTAAAAATCTCGTAATCATATATTTTGCAAAAAAGTCCTAGGATGAAGCATACTTTGTAGTACATTAAAAGTTAAAAAATAGGGGAGGAGAATCACTCATCATAAACCATGTTCTTCTCTATCTCAGTGGTGAATATTTTCTTTGAATGATGATGTGGTGATGCTGGAGTTGGCCATTTCTAATTTCTTTCCTCCAATAGGAATTTCATCAAGTGTGCATTGTAGAGGCTTAGAGAGTGTGTCCTTGAAGCAAAAGGAGTAGAGGTCTATGTATGTTGATACCATCAATGAAGTTCAAGAGGGATTTATGGAATCAATTTCTCATATTCCATGCAATTAATTAAAATTCCCCCCATTTTTCTTTTTGTCATAAAGTTTGTTTGCACATCTGCCTCCTTAATTTGATGTTGAAGGACTTGGAAGCAGGAAAGTGAGGCCAGGATTCCCTTCCCTTATCATATTCAATCCAAGATGGATTCCAAATAATAATATTATGAGGCTCGAATGAAGAGTACACCTTTTATGATTAACATAGAATCCCCAGGTACAATCAACTTTGAAGCTTTGATGTCTTTTGCTAGTTTTAGTCCCTGAAATGAGGCATCTTCTTATATTTCATTGTTAGTGGTTACCCCCAGGATCCATGCATATGAGTACACTTTTATCCAATTGGGTTTGTAGATTACCCCCTTACATCTACCATGCCTATATTTTTCTTTAAGGCCCCATTGAAGAACAATACATGATATTGTTGATCCTTTTGCCATGAATTGAAGTTGCAAGCATGAAATGGGTGTGATGGGATTTTGAATCTGTGTAAGAGGGATATTGAACTTATCAAACCATAATGTTTCTTATATTATTACTTCCATTACATTTTTTATGTGGAAAAATTTGGATTGAAGGGTCTTCGAAAAAAGAGAAATGTTTCTACATGCCACTTGGCTTGGGGAAGAGTCTTCCTGCAAGAAGATGGCCTTGCTTCTATCCAACCACACTCTCCAGATAATTTTCTTGGGAAGTGCCACCCATGTTATTATAAAAGAAACTTAATTTTTTAAGGTTCCCATGTACAAGCTGAACCATTTACCAAATAGTTGACTCAAGGAGTTTGTCCTTGATCCATGTGTTCCATCCCAGGGAAATCAAAGGCCTAGATTCTATGTGTGAATTCACATTCAAAAGAAATAATTGGATTGAGGTTTCAAAGTTATTTTTACATAGTAAAATCTTGAGGGGATTGAGACACCTTGTCTTTGTAGTTTTTCAACTATCAATAATTTTCCATGCACTAAAATCCAACAAAATATATTTATTTTTGGAACTCCATCCACATGCCAAATTTTCCTCCATAGAGCTATCCTCATAGGTAGAGATGAGGATATTAATATATAGTCATATCCTTTTTTGACTGAATAGTTTGAAGTTCCCCATCCTCTGTAATCTTTAGCAATGTGGTGGTAGGGGGAGCATCCTTTGAGAACTTCTTCAACCTGAATAGAGGCTTGACAAAGGTGTTGTGGAGCTCAACCAAAGGATGAACTAATCCAACTTCTTGATAGTGACCATAGAGATAAATCATGGAGGTTTTTTTTCCTTTGTTGATGGAGACATTGTCCTATATGTTGAAGGTAGAATGAATTTGAAAGGGGGGTGGTGACCCATTATTCCATCGGTCCAAAAGAGTATTCCCTTTCTGTTTCCTAGGATCCAGGTCAGTTTGGATTTCAACAGGGAGATAACAGATTTTAAAATATTCCAAATGGGGGAACCACCCTAATCCTCTCCTCCCATTTATAGAAAACACTATCTTTGGCACTAGAAGATTTTTTTTTTAATCACTTTCTTCCACTGGGAGTTATTTCCAGTGACAAGTCTTAAGAGAAATCCCCCCCCCCCCACAATTGTGTTCATTAACGAGGGATCGTTGATTCCTATCCCTACATGGAAATTTGGATCCCTTACAGTGGACCATTTTACCAGGTGATATCTTTTGGAATTAGTTTTCCCTCCTTGTGATAAGAACTTTCTCATCTCTTGTGCTAAATGATTTTTTATGCCAATTAGAGCTAGAAGAGCCATAAACTGGAAGATGGGAAAGGACAAGAGAACAACTTTGAGGAGTAATAAATTGCCTACGGGTTGAGCCATTGAGCTCCGTATTGTATGGAATTTACCTTGATATTGCTAATGATATGATTCCATAAGGAGGATGAGTCTGTGTGTAAGCATATAGGTATGCCCAAGTATTTAAAAGTCCTCTGTATTGAATGATGTGCTTTCTTGTGTTCTAAGTGTTGATATGAATTTTTTTATTATTGATAAGTCGTCATGAGACCTTGAGAAAAAGATACAAGACACTTTTGAACCTATCGATCATGATTGATGAAGCTCCCCCCATAAGTATTGTATCATCTGCAAATTGTGAATGGTTTATGCTTCTCACTCCTTGTACTATTTTTATTCCTGGGAGATTCTCGAAGATTCCCAAAGAGTCTACCATGTTCCTATTTTCTACTAATAGATTCATTTATGATGTACAAGAGAAGGGGGATGGAGTATCCCTGTTTGAACCCTCTAGAGGCCTTAAATATGGAAGAGGTGTGTCTACTAACCAATGGGAAGATCCAATGGGAGATGATACAAGAAGAGATCCAACATATCAAGTTGCGGGAAAATCCCATTTTGTGAAACTTGATGTCAAAAAGGAAGGAGTGGAAGACTCTATCAAAGGTGTTATCCATGTAAATATCGATAGCCATACATTTTTCCTTGTTAATATTGCTGGAATGAATCACTTCCTTTACAAGTATTACGTTGTCCATTATTTTCCTCTTTTCTAAGAATCCCCCTTGATTTTTAAAAATAATATGAGAACGAAGATGTTTCTTCCTGTTTACTACTATTTTTGTCATAATTTTATAAGAGACATTGCATAGAAAGGTTGGTTTGAGTCTAGAAAAAGAAAAGGGATTGCAATCCTTGGGGATGCGAGCAAGAAAATAGGAGTTTGTGGATACCCCCATTCGAAAGGATTTTTTCACATACATCAAGATTCTTATGAGATCATTCTTGATGATATGCCAACATTCTCAATAGAAATAGGTAGAGAAATCATCGAGACCTTGTTCTTTGTATGATTCCATCTCCCAAACTGCATGTTTGACTTCTTCTCCATTGATTTCTCAGGTCAAGTATTCATTTTGTTTTGTTGTTATTTTCATGGGAATATGATCCAAAATGTCTTTTGTATTTGCAGGTTTGGCTCCTTTTTACTCTGTATAAAGATATTCAAAGTGTTCAACTGTCGATTTTTTTATTTCTTCGAAATCTTTAATGAAAAATGCATTGTCATTCTTGATTGCTTTGATGTTATTTTTCCATTATTTTTCCCAGGCCTATTTGTGGAAGTAGGTTGTATTATGACCACCTTCAACTAGCCAAAGACTCCTAGATTTGAGTCTCCATGTCTCCTCTTCCTTTCAGAGAGTCTTCTAGTATGATTGGAAGGCTGGTTTTTCCTCCATGAGCAAAGATTTAAAGATATTACTTGATTCCATATTCTATTGGATATTTTCTAGGGTGAATTTGGATTCTCTTGTTTCTTTGGCTGGCTAAGAATATGAGGATTTGGCTCAGTTTTTCAGGGCCCGTTTTGTAAGGCACAATTTTTGTTCCCATATGTTACACACCAAATTCCCACACTAGTAAGTGTCACGCTTATGTATCTCATTCTACTAAGTGTTGTAAGTGTCATATGCACCTTATCAAGTGTTGTATACACATTTCTAAATGTCGCATGCACTTTATCAAGTGTCGTATACACCTTACTAAGTGTCGCATGCACGTTTTTAAGTGTCACAACTTTGAAACCATGGAAGAACATTTTTCATAATCCCTAATAAATGTGGAGGAGAAAAATCATTATGAGAAGGTCGAAAAACTACTTTTTACCTTGAGATTTCAACCATTTTTGAAGGTCAACTATTCTCTGCCCATGTCTAGGGATCATTGAACTCTTATCAATGCTCCCCTGCCCATGTATAGGGAACATTGACAACACTTTGTGCCCAATACTAGGGAAGCGTTGAAGTAGTAAGAGGGAATTATAACTAACCCACATTTTTCGAAGGACCATCTCCGAGGAGATGAGGTTTGGTTGGGTCGAATCATATCTCATGGCTCTGTCTTAGGCTAAAATCCCAACTTATGAAGAAAAATCCTCAACCATTTCCTAAAATACTTCATGGTGGTTAAGCATCCAACTCCTTTATAATGAGGCCACTCAAAGGTGAAATGGGAGAGAAAGGATTTCAGAGTGTCAAACCTTTGATCTTGTGAGGAGAATTCATCAAAGCATCATCATTCTGATCTTGAGAAATTCAGGCAAGCGTTGGACTGGAGAGCTTGGAGGAATTGTTGCAATGTCAACATTGGTTTGTAAGTACTTCACCATGTCTCTCCATTAATATAACTTGGCATATTTCCTTCATACTATTTTTTATACATATATGTCTATATAGATAGATCTATTCTTGTCTAATGATATATTGTAGGTGATCTGAAAAGATCTTTTACACGACTATGGTTGAGTTATTAAGCATGCGTTTGATTAACCATTTAGGAATCTTAAAGAAAGAGGAAGAAGTATAGAAGAAATTTGATAGCCATATAAACATGTACATAACTGAAATGAAGAATAAAACAATAGCAAACCGTAACACCAATGTGATAACGGAGTTCGACAATCTCACCTATGTCTCCGGGCCTTTGTCTCAGTGGGTGAGGCTTTATTATTTTTGTTCAAAGCTCAATAAGTACATCACAATAGTTCCAAAAGGTTACAAAAATTATCTGGTCATGTTCTACCAGATCTCTATAACCCAACAGAAGAAACGACACTCAAATCGGATGATCGGAGCTCCTAGAAATGGCCCGCAAAGGTGTGCTCCTCAACAACTTCCCTACATAAAAATGGCTTTGGATTGGTAAATATTCAGCATAAAACTTCTATGAATCTCCTTTCCTAGCCTTAAGAAGGCCTAGTTTATATAGATCTGAACTTGGTAACCATCTCCCAACTTCCCCCCAAGATTTGGCCTAAAAAAGGGCCCAATATCCCCCAAAAATGGATTAAACCCCCTCAATCTGGCTAAAAATCCATTTAAAATCTTAAGATAAGGTTTAAAAACCCACTTTTTCATATAATTAGGGCACAACCCCTTTTTACCCATGCTCTTGGTCATGTGGGATGGCTCCATGTGGTCAGGTGCTATTTTCCTGGTGCGCTAGCCCCCTGATCTCTCGACCCCCGGTCGCATTGCACTGCCATGTGTCCAGGACCCCCTGCTCCATGCGCTATCATATGGTTACAACCTCCGATTTGGTATCCCGTGGTTTAGCCCTTAGTCAGCTAGCCTGACCGATTAGGGCTAACCTTATCCATTCATGCCAAACACTAAACACAGCCTGGGTCAATGGATTGTGGAACTATGGGCTGGAACGAATGTTATAACCACACCAATAGTTGGAGGGTAGGTCGTATGGTGGAGAGTTTAAACCAAGGGCTGGGGCTAAGTCCCGAACCTTTTCATGCCCAATTCAAACCTATGTAACTTTAAATATATATGAACACATATATTGTTAAGACTCATAAGGCGAGCGGGTTGGCTAGCCCAACCTTGCAAAGGCGTAGCCCGGTGGCAGGTCTAGTGTTTGAACCCCACAACTCCAAAAAAAAATTGCAATGAAACCCAACAATCCAATCCATGGGTGACATGTGGCAGCCCATGTCTGGGCCATGTGGCACCGTACCTTATGTCAACTAGATGCCAAGTGTCAACACACTATTCGACTTGCTCTGCCACATGTACCAGCCACGTTAGAAACCAACCACATCAACACACCTTCCACGCATCAAATTCTCATTGGTCCAGTTATCTTCCCTGTCACTGACCACTGCCATGTGTCGTATGGATTGTACGGACCTGCCACATCATCTGTGCCACGTGTCACCAATGTAAGGGTGACACATGTCACTCGTTGATTGGTCCCCTGTACCTGTCTATACGCCCAGTCACCATGCCACATGTCACCTGCAGAAGCTACCATGTCATTTCTGACTGTGCCTGACACGTAAGATGTATGGTCGTAGGATCTGTATAGTCAGCTTCCACATGGTAGTTGTACGGACTATACAGTCAACATATTTTTGCTTGTTTGGGAAAATGAACAGATTGCCATAGCTTGAGCATACGACGTCTGTTTGAGCCCGTTCAAGTTGTGTTGGGTTTGTATCGATGAGGCCTACACACACGTCTGTTTTGAATAGATTTTGAGAACTTTTATATTTAGGCCTTTCTAAGCCCCATCAAGCTCCTAGATCCAAATTTGGATCACACCTCCCCACTAAGGACCTTTTGGTCCCCAAAAGGTTACAAAAATGGATTTTAATTGATTACATACTCATAAGGACAAAAAACAAAAACACTATGTTGTACAAAAATGATGTTATAACATGTCATCATTTCAACATGTGTGATTACATTAATGGAAGCAAAATACATTGAAGTTGGGACATCCACTTCTGGCAAAAACAAGTGGTTGGTTTCTTTCCTTCATGGTGTTCCTCTTGCTTCGCTAGTAATTCCTCTTCCTTCATGAGTACATGCACAATCCTTTTGTTCTTCTTTGGATGAAGCTCCATATTAATCTTCCAACAATTAGTCTTTTGATGTCCACCCCTGCTGCAATAAGTGCAATAAGTGCACTATTTTTTGGGCATCCATACTTGTTTACCCTTCTCTTTCTTCCATTGTGGAGTTGAGTCTTTATGTCGTGTTTCCTTCCTGGTCGACATAAACTTCCTTCCTTGCTGATATTCACTTTGCTTTGGAGATGACTTGCATTCACTACCACAATCAATGAGTGATACGCCATCACCTTTCGTGAAGTGTTCCTGCAATGACTTAGGTTGGCCATTTGAAGCATTACTTGCTTCCGAAGTTTTGGAACCCATATTGAAGGATGCTCCATTCTCTACTTCTCCATATCCTAATCCTAAATATCGAGGCCTTTCCACAACCTCAATGGGATTAACGATACCTTGGCCCTCAATTCCAAGGCCCTTTCCTTCATAACCCATCTTGGTTAGCAATCTCAAACCTATACCTCTTGTATGTTTTTCAAATGCACCAAAACCATCTTCATGGGAACAAGGAGAATTTCATGAATAAGCTTCACTGAATACCTCAGAGATGTTTTCTGAAACAGATGTAGAAGGCACTTCCTTCAATCCTTATTTGCCTTTGTTGTTCTTTGAATATTTCACTTGAGTCGATCTCTTTCGTTCCAAGTAGTCTTCATACGACACTTTCACCATCTCGAACATGGAAAACACCGAATTTCGGAAATCCTTCTCATCTTGAGAAAGTCCTCTTGTAGATGCCATTTTCTCCCTTGAGATGAGCTCTTCCCTGGTTAACATGAAAAACTCAAATCCAAACGTCAACTAGCTCTGATACCACTTGATCTGAAAAGATCTTTTCCATGACTATGGTTAAGTTATTAAGCATGTGTTTGATTAACCATTTAGGAAGCTTAAAGAAATAGGAAGAAGTATATAAGAAATGTGACAACCATATAAACATGTACAGAACTGAAACGAAGCATAAAACAACAACAAACCATAACACTAATTTGATAACAAAGTTCGACAATCTCACCTACGTCTCCGGGCCTTTGTCTCAGTGGGTGAGGCTTTCTTGTTTCTGTTCAAATCTCAATAAGTACATCACAATAGTTCCAAAAGGTTACAAAACTGGTATAGTCTTTTTCTACCATATCTCTAGAACCCAACAGAAGAAACAACACTCAAATCGGATAACCAGAGCTCCCATAAATGGCCCACAAAGGTGTGCTCCTCAACAGCTTCCCTGCATAAAAATGGCTTTGGCTTGGAAAACCTTCAGCATAAACCTACTATGAATCTCCTTTCCTAGCCTCAACAAGGCCTGGTTTATATAGATCTAAATTTGGTAACCATCTCCCATCTCCCCCCCAAGATCTGGCCTCAAAAGGGCCCAATATCCCTCAAAAATGGATTAAATCCCCTCAATCTGGCTAAAAATCCATTTAAAATCTTAAGCTAAGGTTTAAAAACCCACTTCTGCATATAATTAGGGCACAACCCCTTTTTACCCGTGCTCCTGGTCATGGGGGATGGCTCCATGTGGCCAGGCGCTATTCTCCTGGCACGCGAGCCCCCTGGTCTTCCGGCCCCCGGTCGCATTGCATCGCCACGTGTCCAGGTCCCCCTGCTCCACGCGCTATCATATGGTTACAACCCCGATTTGGTAGCTCATGGCCTAGCCCTTGGTCGGTGGGCTAGCCCAACCAACCATTCGTGCCAAACACTAATTGCAGTCTGGGTCAATGGAGTGTGGAACCGTGGGCTAGAATGAATGCTATAACCGCGACAACAGTTGGAGGGTAGGTCGTATGGTGGAGAGTTTAAACAAAGGGCTGGGGCCAAGCCCCAGCCCTTTCCGCACCCCATTCAAACCTTATGCAACTTTAAATATATATGAACACATATATTGTTAAGACTTATAAGGTGGGCGGGTTGGCTAGCCCAACCCTACAAAGGCATAGCCTGGTGGGAGGTCCAGTGTTCGAACCCCACAACTCCAAAGCAATTTTTCAATGAAACCCAACGATCCAATCAATGGGTGCCATGTGGCAGACCATGTTGGGGCCACGTGGCACTGTACCTTACACCAACTAGCTGCCAAGTGTCAACACATTATTTGACCTGCTCTACCACACATACCAGCTACGTCAGCAACCAACCACATCAACACACCTTCCACGTGTCAAATGCTCATTAGTCCAGCTGTATGCCTTGTTACCGGACACTGCCACATTTTGTATGGATTGTGCAGGCCTACCACGTCATCTGTGCCACGTGACACCACTGCAAGGGTGACACATGTTGCTCGTTGATTGGTCCCCTATACCTGGTCACATCACTTGTCTGTACGCCCAGTCACCCTGCCACGTGTCAGCTCCAGAAGATGCCACATCAACATTCACTGTGCCTGCCACGTCAATTGTACGGTTGTATGGCCTGTACAGTCAGCTGCCACGTGGCACTGTACGGACTGTAAAATCAACATTTTTTTTCCTATTTGGCAAAACGAACAGATCGCCATAAACTTGAGCATACGATGTTCGTTTGAGCCTGTTCAAGTTGCGTTGGGTTTGTATCGACGACGCCTACACACACGTCTGTTTTGAAGAGATTTTGAGCACTTTGAGTTTTAGGCCTTTCTGAGCCCCATCAAGATCCTCGATCCAAATCTGGATCAACAAGAGTAGAAGGTGTTGTTTTTTTCCTTGAAGACTTTCTTCATCATGATAGAAGCTTGGAAAACAAGACCAAAGATTGAATATCGGTGAGGACAATCGTTGAAAAGGAGTAATTCACACTTCTTTCTTCTATCTTCTCTACCTATAGACATAAAGAATAGATCTAAAGGAATGTTAGTGTCCATTTGTTTGTTTTTCTATATTGAACAATAGGGGTCTAGATATCCAAGGGAGATTTAACCTATTCGCAGGGGAAATATTTTGTAACAAAAAAATGGTGACTCCATTGGGGATGATTGTTCTTAGGTTTCTATCCCTTTGAATCTTGGTTTTCCTTTGATCTTTTTGATGTTGATTCTTGATATTTGAACTCGTCCTGCTTTCTGTTGAATTTGGGCAAAATTTGGTGTTGTTTCAATCACTTCCAGACATCAATGCTACTCCACAGTGACCCATAGAGAGTTGAAAAACCTTATCAACGCCCCCTACTAGTGTCTTGAGGAGCATTGGCCCCTGTTCAATGCCCTGTCTGCCTCATTACAGGAGCATTGATCTCCTTCCTAGGCCAGTTTTCAGCCCATTTTGCTTTCTTCTCCTCAGATTTTTCACTCAAATATTTGCATTAGAGTCCTATGAACTTCATTATGACTTTGTTTGATTAAAATAATTATGATCACCGACTTTTCTTACCTCTTTTGAGCTTTCAAGCCCTTCAAAATTAGGGAATGAGCATGTCTGCCTTGGGCTAACCTAAACCTTTGGTCAAAGTCTGTCTTACCATTAGTTTGATCCTCATCATGAAGATTTCCAAACTCCTGTTATCATGATTTCAAAACTCATTTTGAAGTTTTTTTCATTGATTTGGAATTGCAACTGGACATTTATCTTTGATTCTTACTTTGGCACCCGGGGTGACTTTGGCACCTTGGGCATACTTTTCTAGAACATTTTGTTTTCTTAGGTCTTTGTCCCTATCTACCTGCTAATCTTTGGGTTCTCTATTCATTCTTCATCCTCTTTTTTTTTCTCTTCTACTAATTCACCATCAACTCCTTCTTCATCTTGCTTCTCTTCTTGGGTAGAGGTATCTGAATGGGAGTGGGCACCAAAGGAATATAGAACTCTTCAGGGGGAGAAGGATGGATCTTCCTTCACGTCTAAAGGGAAATCTGCATTGTCAAGGAATGCACATGGATTCGAGACTTCCATAAGGATCGTATTTTTTGCTACTTATCTTGAAAATTACCTGGGGATTGATATTTACCTTCGATGTGGGTTCCAGTTCTTCCTAGGAAATTACTTCATACATGTTATGGGATGAGTTGGGGATGTTACTTAAAAGCCTTGTTGATTCATTATTACTCGATTTCCTTGATTGGTCATTGCTAGATTCCGACTGAAAATGAAGCTCTACTACTAGTTCGGGGCTCGAGGCTTGAGTTGGACTAGAGAAGGAGAGGGGTTTCCTTTTCTAGGGTTATTCTTCTTTCTCTTTGCTTTCTACCATTATTCATTTTCTCTTGAAGTGTTGTAGCTTTAAGTGATTTCTTAAAAAAACTGTTGACAAAGTGTTTATACTTATGACAAATCCAACATTTAAAAAATAGTTGCTCATAGTCCACTGTTTCAACATATTATAAATATTGATATACTTATTAGACTTTATTTTAATATTTCTAAATGAAAAATAAAAAAATTAACCAAAATCAAACTAATCGAAAAAACATTGCAAATAACCCAAGTACGTCATCCCGTACAAATAATAAAATAATAATAAATGTAAATACTTTGAACATTGATAATAACTCAAGCAATGATGATTGAAACATCCATTACAAATGAAAAGGAAATAAGAAATAAAACATTTAAGTAGTTTGAACCTGGATAATAACTCAAACATAATTAATATAATTGAATACTACAAATTTTATATAAATCAATAAAATAATTAAATTATGAAATGATAAAATTATTTTTTATTTTATTAAAACTAAAACATTATATAAATCATGCCCATGAGAGTGGAACAGAAACCTAAAGAGATAAAGACAAAGACACGTCACAAGTCATGTATAAGATAAAGACAAAGACACGTCACAAGTCACATGTATATTGTAGGCGTGTTATCTTTGTTTAAAGTGAAGTAATGTGGACGAAAGTACAAAAGATAAAAAGGATTCCCGTGTAGACATGATATTGTAAAATTTGACATTCATTTTATCCGGAATAAGGTACGAAAGCCGCTATTAAAATTTGACATGTGAATCATGACGTGTCTTTTTAACTTTAATCAGAATACTGAGAAGACTATATATATATTTGATCATGACGTGTTTTTTTAATTTTAATCAGAATACTGAGAAGACTATATATATTTGACATGTGATTCATGACGTGTCTTTTTAACTTTAATCAGAATACTGAGAAGACTATATATATATATATATAATTTAAGATAACGTGAGGGGAATATAAAGAAACAAAACCCATGATGACGTAGCAAAAATAACCCATGATGACGTAGTTACAGTGATGGATTTGATCTCTTCTAATTCTCTTTTCACTGTTAATGTACTTAACCGGGATTTTATATTTATACTCTTCAAAGGAAAATGAGAGGGTTGATTGGGTAGTTGTTTTTTCAGAGATCAATGATAAGATGTCTATGATGGGAACATTATAGTTGATTTTAATTTTTTTTTTCCTCAATCCCAAAGCTAGTTCATTTCTTGAGAAATTCTTTACTCAATTTAAAGTGTTCATTTTTCGTATTTATTTTATGTTTAAATACAAAATGTGGATATGATGTTGTTTATTTTAACATTTAATATATATATATATATA
>ML789651.1:394680-407658 GCA_009831015.1 Picea engelmannii
CCTCTCTTAGAGTGCCCAAACTATAAACAATGTTTTCTAGCTATGTACTTTTTAACTCTTCTCACTTTTAAGCCCTTGCAATTTTTGCAAGTACAATAAAATTTAGCATCACCATATTTTCGTTTAACTTAGAAATGGAAATTTCGAATTATTATCATTTGACATTGTTATCTATTAAAACAAAATCAACCAAAGCAATTATAATAGATAGAAAAAAAAATTAATACTCACATTGAAAATATGACAAAAAATCTATTACAAATGTCAAAATTATCACATAATAATCACCATATCCCTCAAGTTTTTATATTTTTTATAGAGGAATTTCTCTATCAACATTAAAATAATATAGTCATAACTAACATAGTTAGAGTTTGTGTGATCAAATGTGACTATGTCAACACTAAAAAATGGCATTCTGGCATTTTGGTGTAGGTATTTTGATGTCCTAGAGGGATCTCAATAGAGAAACATATATTGAGGTTAAGAAATAATAATAATAATAAAAATCAGTAATTTACAATATTTTTAAACATCATAATCAATTATTAACATCAATGTTAAAGATCAAAGTTGGAATTTGTTGGCATGTTTTACAGGAAGCGTGTGCTTGTCATTGATGGAAAGAACAACAACGACGATGGAAAACAGGAAAATCATAAGCTCAGGAGGAGAAGCGAACAATATGCAGAGATCAAAGATCAGAAGGAAAAACGAAGTACAGAAACATGATCAGGATCAACATCTCCACAGGACAAACCAAAACGTTTGAGAATTCGATTATCCGAATCTCCGTCAACCATCAGATTGAATTAATGGAAGGATAGGATAAGTGGGGAAAAACGATTGAGATTTCAATCACCCGCATATCCGTCAACCGTCGGATCAAGTTAAGTGAAGGATAGGATAAACAAGGCACTAGGTTTGAGAATTCGATTATCCGAATCTTCGTTAGCCGTCAGATCGAATTAAGTGGAATGATAGGATAAGAAAAGATGGAGAGCTGTTGGATTTAATCCAAGGCAAAGCTGCATCGCATAAAGATCGAGTTGTTGATCTTAGATCTTGATCAAACGAACATCATTCGTTTTAGGTATAAAGTTATGAGGAGGTTATGCTCTGGAGAAATCACTTCAAGAATTTCCATTTGAGATTTGAAATACCCGAAGCCCTGAGAGCTGAAATACATTCTTGACCGCCAGATCATCTGAAGTAGATCTTATTAGTCAGATCATATGAAGAATATCTCAAGTGTTAGATCGTCTGAAGTGAATATGGGTCGTCTGATCCAGAGCGTCGGTTTGAGTTTTGAAATTCCCGAAGCCCGGAGACCTGGAAAGCCGAAATAAATTCTCGACCATCGGATCATCTGAAGTAGATATCAGTTGTCAAATTGTCCAAAGAAGATATTAAGCGTCAGATCGTCTGAAGTGAATCTGGGCCGTCTGATCCAGAGCGTCAGTTTGAGTTTTGAAATTCCCAAAGCCTGGAGACTAGGAAAGCCGAAATAAATTCTCGATCATCGGATCATCCAAAGTAGATCTCAATCATCAGATCATTCGAATAATATTGCAAGCGTTAGATCGTCCGAAGTAAATCTGGGTCGTCTGATCCAGAAAAGACATGGCGTAATCCTGTGGAATCCGGGTAAAGACCCAAAGTAAGACTCAACCGTTTGATCCAAAAGGACACGTGGCAGTAATATGAATATTTTGAGGGGAAGTAAAGTTTGAGATTGGATATTTCAGAAGTCTGGAGACCCAAAGGAGATCTCGACCATTGATCGAGAAAGGGGCCGCAGAATCGTTGATCAGGTTGAAAGGTCAAATTACCGAAATAGAGGCAGAGCCATCGATTGAAGAGGATAGGTGTCCGTAGATCATTGACTCCAGAAGATTGGTGTATGGATAAAAGTAGGGTTTGAGATTTGAAACTCTCGGAGCCCGGATCATGAAGTAAATCACAACCGTTGATTTAGGTAGGCTAGATCTGATTCGCAGACTTGAGAGGATAGATCTGAACCATCCTTTTAGGATCACCGTCAAGATCGTGAGATCGACGGTCCCATCACATTACGAGGATTGAAGGTGCATGAACTTTAAAAATTTAAGGGTGGGCTACAATTGAAACCACAGATTTGGAGAAAGGACACATGGAGGCTCGAGGTAAATTGCAGGGCGAAACACAGTTTGATATCAAACCACCTTTGGTCATGCCCGCATTCGCATGGTCACATGATATCATTGCCCAAGGTCACATCAACGTAAGATAGGGGAAGGATCTAGCACTGCTAGGCTCCACATTGAAGGTTATGCATTGAAAAGTCATAAGGGCCTCTGCATGTATAATCCAATGACACTGATCCAACGTAATCTTATCGAAGGGTTGTTGTTTCACTTCATGATTTCTTGATTAGTTATGATTAAGTTACACTAATTGAATCATTGTTCCTGAGTGGTTGAATCATTGTTCCTGAGCGTTGGAATCATGATGCTTGAACGTTTTTTAGATTCTCGACTTGAGCATTGGAGATGTGGAGTGTAACAGATAAGGAGAGCAGGAATAAAAGAAAATTTTCATGACAGAGAGAGGTTGTTGTTTCTCTGTAAAAAATAGTCGAACTGTAAGCAAGGTATATCACAACATGAACTAAGGGAGAAAATGCAAAGATGAAGAACATAAGCTGGACATAGTGACGTAGATGCAGACCCTCTCAGCCCTTATGGCTACGTCCACTCACAGGATCATTTGATTTCCCCTTGAGCCGGATCGACTCTTTTGGATTCCCTGCTGGAATCTGCAATTTATCGATCCACAGGTCCTTTTGGGAAGCTCCCCTGTGTGAACAGCACTAGGCGCTAGCTTCTCCCTCTTTGTGCGACCACAATGCTATGACTAAGTCCTACCTCGAAAGGTGCTTGTCACAACTCGTCTCTCGCGACTTCGCGAGTCGAAGCTCTCGACTCCTCCTGTCCAATCTCGCGATATCCGAGATCGCGAGACGGGTATAACTCCTTCCCTTTTCAACGCCCTCCGCGCATGACCACCAACTAGGCTTAACACTAGCGCTTCTTGCTTCTCGCCACTTTGTGAGTTCAAAGGTTGAACTCTCGTTCTTTTATCTCATGAATCCCCAAGACCCGAGAAGTCAACAGAGTGTTGACTCCTTCCACAATGTGACGTGTGTCTTCCTGTCTATCCTTCGGGCCCACACCGTGGTTCTTCCATGTGTCTCTCATGCTTGTCTTCGACACTTCACGATTTCGCCACTTGGAGCACCCAAAATTTGGGCTCTCACCTTGCGAACCTCCGAGTTCGCGAGATCCTTAGATCTCTGCCACCTGTCCTCCTCAGATGAACGGCTACGATCCTCTCGCAACTTTTCTACTTGCGAAGTCGAAGGGATTTCTCCTCTGACCTTCGATGTTCGAATCCTCGATATGGGTGATCTCATGACGCGTGTCCTCTCCAATGGATGACTCAGATTCTTTCGCCCATTCAGGACTTTCACTTCCACCTGCGAGGGTTTAAACCTCAGGAAACTCTCGACAGATCCAACGACTGTTGGGTTCTTCGCTCAAGATCTGATGGTTCAGATCCTCTCACCTGTGTGCTTCTCCTACTGCTCCCTGGACATGAAATCTCCAACAGTCCAAGTCTTCTCAGCTGATCCAACGACATCTATTTCTCCTCTCGAGCTCTGGTGCTTTTGTTCCAACACTTAGAATAATTTCAATTGTTCAAAGGCCTCGACCTTTGTCTTCTTTCCTCTGCAAGCTCTTCACCTTGAGTCTCACCTGCGCGTATATGAATGATATCGCTCCTGATCTTTGCTCCCGAATCCTTGAAGGGTTATGACTTCTGCGCCTCTATAGAATCTTCACGTACACAAAGGTGCTATCTCTTCTGAGCTTTCCAAATAATCAGACCCCTAAGGGAATAATTCCTTTTTTCCCTTTCTCCCTCAGATGGAGAATTCAGATGCCCTCCTGGCTATCCTCTACTCAAGCAACCTCTTGTTGAGTACTCAGGGTGTTCAACAACCTTGTGAAGATCCTTTTTCTTGGACTCTTCTTCAATCTTTGAACTTAGAGAGTTCTCTTCCTATGCCTATTTGCAAACTGTCTCAATGCCCTCCTGGCAGGGTGTCAAGAATCCTCAGTGATTCTGACTTCTTAAGATTTTACAGCAGAGTTCTCCTGTGCACTCCCTTGCACCTTCTCAATGCCCACCTGATAGAGATTCATAAAACTCCTCAGAGATTCTGTCTGCAACTGTGTTCTTCTTCACAGCCCTGCCTCCAAGGTGTTCAACAACCTTGAGGTCTTCCTCCTGAGTTGATGATTCCAACTTCTGTTCCCACCTGGAACATCTTTGTATGAACTTGCTGAATTCATAAGTGCTTCAGTGCATTGGTATTCAGAGTCCACAACACTCTATCGCACCCTCCTGGCATGAAACCTCAAAGACCTTCACCTGAAATCAAACACACTCCTGCAAATGCAAAACTACAACATACATTTACAACATAATAAAAACACACATAGACATTCATTTAACACCAGAAATATGCAGGAAAAACTGTTGTTTATATTAAATGGCAAATGCCTGTTTGTACAAGGTGTTCCTGAGCACAGATTGTAACAAGGTATCGACTCTTCTCTTCTCTTCTCTATGCTAACTACTACAAAATGAGACCCCAAAAGATCTTTTACCTGGGGGGGCTCTTCGAGCTCTTCCCTCCAATATACCTACCCTATTCAATGGCATTGAAAGGGATATATAGTCTGTAAATCGGATCTAGATCTCAGCCTTACAAAACATTAAAGGCCTATCTACCTACAACTTGTGCAAAGGCATGGCTTCACAACTCAACAACCTAAAACATTTAATTACATTCATTCAAATTTTAAATGAGGACTGCACCTCTCTTCAACACACGATTTGAATTCGCTGACGTGGTTGGCTGGCTGACGTGGAGAGATGCTCCTGCATCACATAGAAGAAATGGAAAAAACAACAAACTGTACGAGAAATTAAGCACAAGAAGATGCGAGCAGGAAGACATTGATGTAGGCAAAGCAGAATAGTGTAGCAGAACATGGATGAGACTGGTAAGCCATTGATAAATACTGTATCACTGAGACTGGTAAGCCATTGATAAATACTGTATCACTGTAATAAGTTTTAGCAAGCAAAGATTTATATTTCAGGGTGGTAGGGTGGTGCTAGGGAGGACTGTTGTCCTCATAGTTTCAAGTGGGTTCTTGAACACATGGATTTGTATCTTCCATCTGGTTACAGCCAGAAAAACCAGGGTGGTAGGGTGGTGCAAGGGAGTTGGTGCTTCCTTCTAGTGGGTGCTAGAGAAACTAGAGAGTTGGTTCTCTCAAAAAGTTGCAGCTTGTAAAATAGAGGTGGTAGCTTCACATTGAGTTGGTGCTCAAAGATAGATGATGTACATAACATAAAAAGACTGCTTATCATTCTTAGAAGAAGAGGTTTTTTCCCTTTATGGGTTTCCTCATGAATATTTGTCTCTGTGTATATCATATGTGTGATTGATGTTTACTATTTCTACTGTTCATGACTTGCATAATCTTGATGATCACTTGGAGAATATTAATAATATTTTAATAGTAATAAAATTGTTTAAGCATAGTAACAACTGATTCCCCCCCCCCCTCTCAATTTTCTTAGTAATTTCAACAATTGGTATCAGAGTGGGTTCCTTTTAGCTAAAGGTAGATCAATAATCTTAAACATGACAAGTCATGAAGGAACTTCAACCAATAAGCCTCCTCTATTTGATGGAACAAATTTTTCTTTCTAGAAGGTTAGAATGAGAACATACATTATGGCCTTAGTTGCTGATGTTTGGGATGTTGTAGAGACTGGATATAAAAAAACTGTTGTGCTAGCTTCCAAAGATGATAAGCTAGAATTTAGCTTCAATGAAAAGGCAACGAATGCTATCTTGAGTGGGCTTGCTGAAGCTGAATTTGTAAAGGTAATGCATCTTGATTCTGCCAAAGAGATGTGGGATAAACTCATTAGCAGTTATGAAGGAAATGAGAAAGTAAAAGATGCCAAACTTCAGACATATAGATTGAAATTTGAACAACTAAAGATGAATTAGGAAGAAACAGTTAGTAAATGTTTTTTAAGAGTTGAGGAGCTTGTGAATGTCATGAGGGGTCTTGGTGATGAGATTGAATACACATTTTTAGTTTAGAAGATTTTAAGATCTCTACCTAATAGATTTAATCCAAAAGTTTCTGCAATAGAAGAACTGAATGATCTTAAGATTTTGTCTATTGGTCAAATTCTAGGAAATCTAACCACTTATGAAATTAAGATTAGTAAAGATAAACCTACCTCTAGAGAAGCATCATTTAAATTAGATAAGAATGAGGATTTTGAGCCTGATGAAATTGAAGCAAAATTTGTGAGAAGACTAAAGAAAGGATCAGGCAAGTACCAAGGCAAGTTGCCCTTCAAATGTTTTAACTGTGGAAAGATAGGTCACTTTGCATCTAAGTGTCCATACAAGAAGAAGGACCAGGACTCTGAAGGTGAAGAGAAGTACGAATTGAAGAGATTTGGTAAAAAGAAAAGTTTACGTGTAAACAATGATGACTTTTCGGGAGACACAGATAGTGATTCTTCTTGTGAAAATAAGGTTATTGAATTTATGCTTATGTCCAAAGAGGATTATGATAATAAAATAACAAGAAGTGATGTTAATGATGAAGAATTTGTAGTTGACCTAGAAAGAGAACTGATCAGTGCCCTAGAAGAAATTGCTAGACTCAGATTTAAGAAGAAAAAGAAAAAACAATTGTTGATGCAGTTCAAGAAAGACAATAAAAAACCTGATGAAGACTTCGCCCTGCTAAAAGTGGAAATAGAAGAGGAAAAAAAAGAGAGGACATTATGAAACAACATTTATCAGAGAATAAGGCAAGATGTGAAGCCTTGGAAGAAGAGGTAGTAAAAACCAGAAAAGAGATGGAGAATTTTAAAGCATTGTATCTCCAAAATCTTCCAAGCATTAAAGCCTCAACATAACTAAACAATATTATGAGAAAACATAGATCTCCTTTGTTAAAAAATGGTTTAGGTTATGTAAGTGGTTCAAGCAGGAAATAGACATAAAGCAAAGAGCCAGTAAAGATGATCAAGTTCCAAGTTAGCAGATAATCAGATCATGTGAGTACTCTGCCACAAAAAGATAATAAAGACAAGATGATCCCCGATAAAAAACAAAGATATCAGAACATGGAGAAACAAATGCCAAGAAGGCCATCCTTCAGGTACCAAAATTTCTTCCATGTTTACTATTTTTACTGCTCTAACTTTGGTCATAAGATTGCAAATTGTCAAATTAAGTTTAGAGACATGCAACTGAGGAGATCAAGAAATAAACAATCTTTGCAACATAAAACTAAGCAACCAATGAGTACACAAAGTTGCACCAATCACTTTGACCTATTGAAAAATGAGCTTGAATTCTATAACTATTATAACTTTGGCCACAAAGCAACAAACTGCCATTTGAAGAATTACAAAGTAGATCCAAGGATAAAACCCTTAGCTAGAAATGTCAGCACATGGAAAAAGAAAGATAGTGAAAAATGTGGTCTAGTACTTTCAGATCAAAGACAAAAGAACCCTTGATATATTGATAGTGGATGTTCCAAACATATGACTGGAGACAAAAGTAAGTTTCTGTCTCTAAGTGAAAGAAAATAAGGAAATGTAACCTTTGGAAATGATGCACTAGAAAAAATCAAAGGAAAGGAATGGTAAGTCTAAGTAATGGAAAAGAGAAAGATCAAGATGTGTTGTTTGTAGATGATCTGGAACATAATCTGCTTAGTGTTAGTCAAGTTTGTGACAGAGGATGTAAATTTGTTTTCACTTCTAAAGATTGTAAAATACAATCTGTGAATTCAGGACAATTGATTGCAAAAGGCGTAAGAACATAAAACAATGTCTATGTTTTAAAAGAAGAAGAATAAGAATGTCACTTAAGCAAGTATGATGAAAGTTGATTATGGCATAGGAGACTTGGACACCTAAATTTTGATCATCTAATCAAACTTAACAGTGGGGGAGTAAAAGATCTTTCAAAAATATCAAATCCATATGATTATGTATGCAAACCTTGTCAAATAGGAAAGCTCACTTGGACACCGTTTAAATCTAAGAACTTTGCATCAATAGAGAAACCTCTTTATTTAGTACATATGGATTTATGTGGACCATCAAGGAAGGAAGGTACAGGAAAAGAAAATTATTTCATGTTGATTATCGATGATTATTCTAGACTTACATGGCTTGCCTTTCTGAAAGAAAAATCTGAAGCATTTGAAAAATTCAAAGTGTTTAAGGCTCTGACTAAGAATCAAACATGAAAAAGACTGAAGGTTGTAAGGTCTGATAGAGGAGGAGAGTTTAGTTCAAGAGAATTCAAAGAGTTTTGTGATAAACATGGGATCAAAAGAGAGTATACTATTCCAAGGACTCCACAACAAAATGGAGTAGTTGAGAGACAGAATAGATCAGTTCAGCAGATGGCAAGATTGATGATGAATGAAAAGAATATTGCTCAGACATATTCGGTAGAAGAAATTCATATAGCTGTACATATTCTTAACAAATCTCATCTCAGACCACAAAGTGACAAGACTCCTTATGAACTATGGTTTGGAAGACCTGCTTCAATCAAGCATTTTAAAATCTTTGGGAGTAAGTGTTATATCAAGAAGAATGATGAAAACCTTGGAAAATATGATGACAGGGTTGATGAAGGTATCTTCTTAGGGTATTCTACAAACAATAAAGGATACAGATGTTATAATAAGAGGCTTCATAAATTGGTTGATTGTATTGTCATAAAAGTTGATGAAGAAATCCTGACACGAGATGTAAGCAGCGTTGAATCAACAACAAAGGATATAGTTGAAGTTGAAGATGAACATGTCTAAGAATCAGAAAAAGAAGACTCTAAGTCAGATGAAGAAAAAAATACTTAGGCAGACTCAAATCAGCAGACATCATCAAATCCTCCCTCCAGAATTACTCAAAAGAATAATCCTGCAATTCAGATAATTGGTGAGAAAGACAAAGGTGTACAAACCAGGAGAAGGATAATCAAAGACACCGAGAAATCACATATAGCCTTCATATCCATGGTGGAACCAAAGAACTTTAATGAAGCCAATAAAGATGTAAATTGGTTAAAATCAATGAATGAGAAACTAGATCAGATTGAGAAGAGCAATACTTGGGAGCTTGTTCCTAGACCTGCAGATAAGAATGTAATTGGCTCCAAATGGGTGTTTAAGAATAAAATGAATGAACAAGGACAAATTATTAAGAATAAATCCAGATTGGTCTGTAAGGGGTATGCACAAGTTGAAGGACAAGATTTTGATGAAACCTTTGCACCAGTGGCAAGATTGGAAGCCATCAGAATATTTCTTGTCTATGCATGCCATAAGAACTTTAAAGTATATCAGATGGATGTTAAGTCAACATTTCTTAATGGAGATCTAGAAGAAGAAGTATATGTGGAGCAACCTGAAGGATTTTCAATGACATATAATCTTGACTATGTCTATAAGTTGAAAAAGGCATTATATGGACTAAAACAAGCACCATGAGCCTGGTATTATAGACTAGAAAAATTTCTACAGGACAAAGGGTTCAGGAAAGGTATTTTTGACAGTAATCTATACATTAAGTCTGAAGGTGATGATTTATTAGTTGTTTTGGTTTACGTAGATAACATTATTTTTGGATTCACTAATGACCCTTCAATTCAGTGGTTTTCTAATTCAATGCAGACTGAGTTTGAGATGTCCTTGATAGGAGAACTGTCATATTTTCTTGGTTTACAATTCAATCAGAGTTCTGCAGGGCTATCTATATCTCAAGAAAAGTATTTGAAAGAGATGTTGAAGAAGTTTTAGATGGAGAATTCCTCTTCTGTTAGTACACCTATGGTGGTTAGTTGCAAGATCAGTAAAGATGATATTTCACCTGATGTTGATCAAAGAACATATTGATCAATGATAGGCAGTATTGTGTACATCACATCATCTCATCCTGATATAATGCAAGTTGTTGGAATGGTAGGTCGTTATCAGTATTCTCCTAAAAAAATTCATTTAGCAACTGTCAAAAGGATATTCAAATATTTGAAGGGTACAATGACTTATGGTCTATGGTATCCTAGAAATCATAATTTTCAATTAACTTCATATTCAGATGCTGATTGGGAAAACTGTTTGGATGAGAGAAAGAGCACCAATGGAGGTGCATTATTCTTAGGTGATTCGTTAGTATCATGGCTTAGTAAGAAGAAGGGATATATTTCATTATCAACTACAGAGGAAGAGTACATTGCTGCTACTACTTACTGCACTCAGATCTTTTGGATGATACAAAATCTTGCAGATTTGAAGGTAACTTATACTGATCCCATTCCACTTCACTGTGATAACACTAAGCATATACCAAGAATCCCGTTCTTCATTCCAAGACTAAGAATATACCAATAAAGTATCATTTTCTTAAAGAGCAGGTTACAAACAGAGTTGTTCAGTTGAATTATATCCCATCCAAAGATCAGATTGCTGATATCTTCACTAAACCACTTGCAACAACTCAGTTTGAGTATTTGCGCCATAAGTTGGGTGTAACCCTGTTATCTAGTTAAAATAGACTATCTAATTAGGGGGAGTATGTGTTGGTCGAATATGTGATACCTCCGAAAAGTACTGCAACAACTCAGGGGGAGCATGTTTTTCTTTGACATTGATGTCAAAGGGGGAGAAAAGGTGTGGTCTGGACGCTACAGTTGGAGGTCTAAGCATAATAGTATAGCCTTTCAGGGTTGCCATCAATGTCAAAGGGGGATATTGTTGGACTGTTTTACATGAAGCATGTGCTTGTCATTGTTGGAAAGAACAACCATGACGATAGAAAACAGGAAAAACATAAGCTTAGAAAGAGAAGTGAACAGTATGGAGAGATCAAAGCTCAGAAGGAAAAGCGCAGTACAGAAACGTGATCAGGATCAACATCTCCACAAGACAAACCAAAACGTTTGAGAATTTGATTATCCGAATCTCCGTCAGCTGTTGGATTGAATTAATGGAAGGATAGGATAAGTGGGGAAAAACGATTGATAATTGGATCACCCAAATATTCGTCAACCGTCGGATCATGTTAAGTGAAGGATAGGATAAATGAGGCACAAGGTTTGAGAATTCGATTATTCGAATCTCTGTTAGCCGTCGGATCAAATTAAGTGGAAGGATAGAATAAACAAATATGGAGAGTCATTGGATTTAATCCAAGGCAAATATGCATCACAGATAGATCGAGCCGTTGATCTAATATCTTGATCAAACAAACATCATTCGTTTCGGGTCTAAAGTTATGAGGAGATTACGCTTCAGAGAAATCACTTCAAGAATTTCTAGTTAAGATTTGAAATACCTGAAGCCCGGAGAGCCGAAATACATTCTCGACCGTCAGATCATTCGAAGTAGATCTCATTCGTTAGATCATCCGAAGAATATCTCAAGCGTCAAATCGTCCGAAGTGAATATGGGTCATCTGATCTAGAGTGTTAGTTTGAGTTTTGAAATTCTCGAAGCCCGGAGACCTGGAAAGCCGAAATAAATTCTCAACCGTCGGATCATCCGAAGTAGATCTCAGTCATCAGATCATCCGAAGAATATCTCAAGTGTCAAATCATCCAAATTGAATCTGGGTCATTTGATCCAGAGAATTAGTTTGAGTTTTGAAATTCCCGAATCTCGGAAACTAGGAAAGCCTAAATAAATTCTCGACCATTGGATCATCTGAAGTAGATCTCAATCGTCAGATCGTCCAAAGAAGATTTCAAGCGTCAGATCGTCCGAAGTAAATCTGGGCCATCTAATCCAGAAAAGACATGGTGTAATCCCGTGGATTCCGGGTAAAGACTCGAAGTAAGCCTCAACCGTCCGATCTAAGAGGACATGTAGCAATAATCCACATACTTTGAGGGGAAGTAAAGTTTGAGACTTGAGATTTCAGAAGTCCGGTGACCCGAAGGAGATCTCGACCGTTGATCGAGAAAGGGGCCGTAGAACCGTTGATCAGGTTGAAAGGTCAAATTACCAAAGTAGAGGTAGAGTCATCGATTGAAGAGGACAAGTGTCCGTAGATCATCGACTCTAGAATATTGGCGTACAAAGAAAAGCAGGTTTTGAGATTTGAAACTCCCGGAGCCTGGATCATGAAGTAAATCATAGTCGTTGATTTAGGAAGGCTAGATATGATCCATAGACTTGAGAGGATATATCTGAACTGTCTGTTCAGGAGCACCGTCAAGATCGTGAGATCGACGGTCCTATCGCATTGTGGGGATTGAAGGTGCCTTAACTTTAAAAAGTTAAGGGAGAGCCGCAATTTAAACCATGGTTTTGGAGAAAGGACACATAGAGGGTCCAGGTAAATTGCGGTGTGAAACAAAGTTTGATCTCAAACCACCTTTGGTTGCGCCCGCATTCGCATGGTCACATGATATCATCTCCCAAGGTCACATCAACAAAAGATAGGGGAAGGAGATAGTGCTGCTAGGCTCCACATTGGAGGTTATGCATTGAAAAGTCATAAGGGCCTCTACGTGTATAATCCAACGACGCTGATCAAACATAATCTGATCAAAGGGTTGTTGTTTCACTTCGTGATTTCTTGATCAATTATGATTTAGTTACACTAACTGAATCATTGTTCCTGAGCGGTTGAATCATTGTTCTTGAGCATTGGAATCATGATGCCTAAACGTTTTTTATATTCTTGACTTGAGCACTGGAGATGCAGAGTGTAACAGATAAGGTGTTAAGGTCCTAACCCGCACATAGGTAGATCAATGTATTCAGATGTAATAAAGGTCAATATTAATAAGACCTT
>ML789651.1:419475-434540 GCA_009831015.1 Picea engelmannii
GAATGGCCTACCCCAAAGGATGTCTCGGACATTAGATCCTTCATGGGATTGGCGGGATACTATAGGAGATTTATAAAAGATTTCTCCAAGATTGGTTGTCCAATCACTGCCCTCCAGAAGAAGGGAAAGAAATTTTTGTGGACGCAACAATGTGAAGAAAGATTTCAAACCTTGAAACATCTACTAACCCATGCACCCGTGTTGAAAATCGCTGACCCAGAAGATGACTTCCTTGTGTGCACGAATGCCTGTAAAGAAGGGCTCGGAGGAGTCCTTATGCAGGAAGGAAAGGTGATCTGCTATGAATCCCGAAAATTGAATGAACATGAGGTTAACTATGTGACTCATGATCTAGAATTGGCTGCCATAGTGCATGCCTTAAAAATGTGGAGGCATTACCTCCTGGGAAGGAAATTTGTGCTTATGACAGATCACTGTGGATTACGGTATTTGTTTGATCAACCCAAGCTCAATAGTAGACAAACTAGGTGGATGGCCCTCATTAGCGAATTTGATTTTGAAATCAAACACATCAAAGGGAAGGAGAATAGGGTGGCCGATGCCCTTAGCAGAAGCATGAGAATGATTCACCTGGCCGCGGTGAGTACCTGCGAGACAGATGTCAAGAACAGAGTCAAGGAGGCACAAGACATAGATTCCTTCGTCCGAAATGCGACCCTATACCTACAGCAAGAACCTGTTGGAGCAAAATACGAAGGCTATCAGATGACCGAAGGAGGTCTACTCACCTACAGAGATAGACTTTACATTCCCAATTGTGACGACTTGAAGAGGTTCATCATGGATGAACTACATAAAAGACCCTACACTGGTCACCCAGGATACCAGAAAATGATTTCCGCCACCCGAAAACAATTTTACTGGCCGGGATTGAAGAAAGATGTAGCCAAATATTTGGCCCAATGCATAGAATGCCAAAAAGTTAAAGCAGAACATCGACACCCAGTAGGACTATTACACCCTTTACCCATCCCAGAATGGAAATGGGAAACCATCTCCATGGATTTTATCACTGGATTTCCAACTTCAACCAGACTGAATGATGCCATTATGGTGGTGGTAGATAAACTGAGCAAGTCTGCTCATTTCATTCCCGTCAAATCGACCTGCAAGGCGATAGATATCGCACAGATATTTATGAAAGAGGTGTTCCGATTGCACGGCATGCCGAAAGAGATAATATCTGACAGAGACACAAAATTCACTTCCAAATTCTAGAAATCATTGATGGCAGGATTAGAAACCAAATTGCTGTTTAGTACCGCCTATCACCCTCAAACCGATGGAAAAACAGAAAGAGTAAATCAGATATTAGAAGATATGTTAAGGATTCATGTGATGCATCAGCCTAGGAAATGGGAAAACTACCTGCCATTGGTAGAATTTACCTAAAACAACGGCTACCAAGCATCCTTAAAGATGATCCCATTCGAGGTCCTATATGGTAGAGAATGTAATACTCCAGTCAGCTGGAGCAATCCTGTAAATAAGATTTCTTTTGGACCCAACATGTTTAAAGAAATGGTACAACAATTGACTCAAATAAAACAAAATCTAAAGGTCGCTCAGAACCGACAGAAAAGCTATGCTAATCAAAAGAGAACTCCAAGAGAGTTCCAAACAGGAGATCATGTGTACCTCATAATTAAGCCCAGAAGGAGTTCCCTAAAAATGGCAGCTTGTGCCAAATTGGCACCCTGGTATTGTGGACCTTTTGAGGTTCTAGACAGAGTGGGACCTGTAGCCTATCAGCTAGCACTTCCTCCCACAGTAAAAGCACATAATGTTTTCCATGTTTCCTTATTGAAGAAATATGTACATGATGCTAATCATATAATTGACTGGTCTGTGATCCAGGTGGAACCAGAGGGAGAATTCGTGCCAGAACCCTAATGCATATTGGACAGAAGGGAAACCCAACTCCGGAACAGAACCATTGCATAGGTCAAGGTGCAATGGAAACATTTTGGCCCAGATGAGGCTACATGGGAAATGGAGGATGCCATGAGACAGGCATATCCGATTTTGTTTACTTCGATACATGTAATTCATGTTAGTAGCTAAGAACATCGAGGACGATGTTCCTTTTTAAGGGGGAGGGAATTGTAACAGCCTATTTCCCCCAGATTGTAAATATAACTAAATTGGCCAAGGACTATGGAAAAACTCATAAGTACGAATATGTGATGTAAATGGACCTGCAGGAAGAGGTCAATGAATGTAAATAACAGTTTGAATTTATTACAGAACTGCTGAGAGGGGGTGTGCAGAAAAGAGACCACGATGGTGGTGGAGGGAACCTGGAAAAGGGGCATTAACTTCCACCAAGAATTAAATACCGTATTTGGACTCCACTGGCCCGGAGAACCAAAAGCGGCTCGCTAGCCCTGAAATTAATACCTTGCAGGCCGATAGGTTGATGGCTTGATGAGGGATGGGGAGGTGAACCGCCTATCTGTACAACCATCATCACTGACCAGCGCGAGGGAAATCGTGCCACACGCAACCTCGCGAGAGGATAAGGCGTATGGCAGAAGTGATTGAAGAGGGCAGACGCGAGGGGAACTCTGGCAGTTTTAGACAGAGTGAGTGATCGCAGAGAGGAGGGGATTGCAACCTTCACTCCTGGACACTGGAAGACAAGGAGACGTAGGTCTTAGAACATCATGGTCTCAACTCATCGGTGGCTAGTGGTAAATCCAGTAGGAGTCGCTACGCCTACGGTTGGGTTGAAACGAGCACCCCTCTCAGCGGTTGCTTCCATTGCTGAAATTATTTCTGATAAGTGTCTTGCTCATATTGCATCTTGAATTTATGTGCTGTCACATATGTTCATAGACTTGTGGAATTGTAAATGTTTCCTGTGTAAGAATGTCTATGTAGTAATTGATGATAAGGGATAGATATTAGGTCATAGAACTGTGAAATTGTAAAGGATTGCAGCATGCGAGTGTCCGCGTAATGTCTGATATGAATAGGTTGATATATGCTTATCACAGAGCATACCATGCACGAATTACGTTGATAAATAAGTCTAGTTATGCTTATATTGAGCTAAGTTAGGTACCCAGCCCGTCCTTTGGAAGCTAACTCCTCTATCCGTATCTAGGAAAGACCTGGAATGAATTTTTAGTAGAGATTTCCTCTTGTAGAAAGGATACTTAGCCATTCTCGAGAAGGTCCTCAAGGAGGAAGAAATCGACAGTCAGGATCTTACAGAGAAGATTGACAAAATCCAGTAAGCCGTCAGATCCCAAGAAGTTGCGCCGGAGTTAAACCCTAGTGTGCAGAGGAGGAATCCTAGCCATTGATCTCAGTAGGACACGTGTCGGTGTTCTGGGAGGCATCGGGATTTCACCCATCGGAGAATTTAGGAGTGTAGAACCGTTGCAATGGGAAATCATGATCTACGATTTGCCGATAGGATCTGGGCTGTCCAAACAGCAGGGACACATGGTAGAGGATCTCGAAGAGTCGGAGATCAGGGAATCAGGGTTCCCGGGGACAAGAAACTCGTGCATGTTGAAATCGCGATACGCAATTTCCTTATACAATCTGAACCGTCCATCTGTGGGATAGGTGGCAACATCGAGAAACAGTGGCGTTTGGTTCCATCGGAAAATTGGGAATTCCGAAGACATAGGCACGCTGGTATTGAAAACCCCGAAACAGCGAAGGGAAACAGGACTTCGAAAGTCTCAAAATTCCAAGAAAGGATCCTAGCCGTTGATCTCGGTAGGGCACGTGTCAGACATCAGAGTAGGAGTCAGGATTTAACCCATCGGGGATTCCAGGAGTGAAGAGATTGTTGCATCAGGATTCGCGATCTGCAAAATCCTGATAAGCTCAAAACCATCCAAACAGTAGGGACACGTGTCGAAAGATCCGAGGAAGTCGCAAATCGGAGAATCAGAGTTATCGGAGGCAAGAACCTCTTGCATGTTGGAATCGCGATTAGAGATATCCCGACGGGAATTTTAAACCGTCCATCTGCAAGGACACGTGTTAGAGGATCCCTAGGAGTCGGGGTTCGGCATTTCGGGATTTCCAAAGACAAAGGAATTGTTGCATTAGAAATCGCGATTTCGCGATATCTGATATAAAGACGAGAAAGTGGTGACGTGGAGGAATAAGTTCTCACGTGCATCAGGGATCGACATATCGGGGTTCTCGGTGACGAGAGAATTAGTGCTAGAAAAGTCGCGAAATTCCAAAACACGATGGCCCCACTGTAATAGTGTGGAAGTGGAAGACAGGTGTCAAAGGGTCAACCCTCATTGGAGTCAACGCCAAGTGGCATCGGGGATCGGAGGATCGAAGATCTTGAGAACGTAAGTTCTGAACACTTCAAACCCGCAAAGTCCGAAACTCCAACAGAGGAGAGCACGTGGTCTCATGGACTAGAAGGTCACATGAGAATGGAGCTAGCCTAGAGGGCTAATGCGTTAGGGGCATATCGGGGATCAGAGAATCACGTGTTCTGAGGACTCGTGAATTACATCATCAGAAATCCCGAAACTCCGATAGGCGTAGCCCCGAAAGGAGGTAAGACCACGGTCGTAAAGGCAGTGAACCAGAGGCTTGGCCTGGGGAGTTGATGCGTGAGGAGTGCATCGGAATTCATAGGATCGGGAGTCATGGGGGTGAATGAGTTTTGACATTAGAAACCTTGAATCCCGATATTGAACCAGGGATTAGCACTTCGCTAATGCAGGTTTCTGGAGATTTCTCATTTGTGGGAGATTAACCCCAATTTTTTTTTAAACTATGATAGTGGGTGTGTTACAAAGTGGTATCAGAGCATGGTTACAACACTCGTCCTGACTGGGCTCATGCACCAGTTGCACCAGTCGCGCATAAACCTCGTATGAAACACTCCTATGAGGAGTAACCCCCGACTTAACTATCTTATCCAGGATTAAAAACTTGGAATATGAACACCCAACTGTGTATGCATGTGAAAGAATTATGGAATTATGCACAAATTATAAAATGTATTTAATTCTTGACTAATATCCAGCGTTTGTCTTCACACTCGAGCGGACGATCAACCGCGTGAATCTACAAACACAAGGTATGGTGACTCACCAAGAGGTGGGAGAAGGCTCCCACAACAAAGACGAGGAGTCTGATGAAAGAAGAGCAATAAGAACCCCTACAGACTTCGCTGAGACGGTGAGGAGTCTCATGGTCGAATTGCAAAGCTGCAAGGCCGATAATGAAAGGATGATGAAAGAACAAGAAAATAAAACCAAAATTAATGCAGTTCTACTGCAGAGCCTATCTGACCTACAACGACAAATGCAGCATGAACCTGAGATGCAAAATCATGGTCGTGTCAGTGGCCACACTGAGAGAAGCACATACAGAAAGGTCCACCCTAGAGGTAAAGGACCAATGCCAGACGATTCCAATGAGAAGGAATTCGGTGATTCAAAAGGCTCTTCTAGTAGCAGGACCAGTTCCTATTCTCGTAGAAAACAGAAGAAGCAAAAGACTTCCAAGAGTCACAAATTTGAGGAATTTAGAAAGGCCAAACCTCCCTCCTTCAACGGTGAGATAAAGAAGGGAGAGGAAACTGAGGCGTGGCTACTTGGGCTGAAGAAATATTTCAGAGTCCATGACTGCTCAGAGAATTTGAAGGCCCGAGATGCCACTTTCAATCTGAACGGGAAGGCTTCCATCTGGTGGGAAGACCTTAAGAATATAAAAAGGGTCCGTGAGGAGGACCTATCTTGGAAACAGTTCGAGAAGTACTTCCGAAAGAAGTATTTGTCGGAAAGGTATTTCGACGAGAAGGCTAAAGAGTTTTATGAACTCAAACTGGGCCAACTTACCATGGAGGAGTATGTCAACAAATTCCTTGACTTATTAAGGTACGTACCCTAAATCAAAGAAGAGAAGGTGAAGGTACAACACTTCATCAATGGGCTTCCCAAAGAATACCGGAACCGAATTGAGTTTGACGAACCAAAGACCTTAGAAGATACTATACGAAAGGCAACATATTGTCATGAGCAATATGGACATCAGGCAGAGTCCCGTGGAGACTAGAAACAAAAGAATGGTTCAAAATTTCAGAAGAAAGGGAGCAAATCCTCGAGATTTAAAAACGACAAGAAGAACCACAGGATGAACTTTCCAACCTGGACTGTACTCCAGCAAAATTTTCCCTCGGGGGACGAAAATAAAACTTCTGGACCTATACCAGTAAAGACTGATAACCCAAAGAGAAAACCTTTGGAATGTTGGGATTGTAGAGGAGATCATCTCCGGAGAGATTGTCCACTTCGACAACAGAACAGTCAGAATATTTATAACCTGCAAGAAGCTACCACAGTCAACGATGTGGCCAGGAGTGTGCCACAGATTTATGCAGCCTTGGACAATGACTAGGCTGACCACCAAGCTTCAGTGGTGGAAATAGAAGGTATAATCTTCAACCATATGGTATCTGTCTTAATTGACCCTAGTTCAAATTTGAGTTATATATCCCCTAGAACCGTTGATAAGTGTAAGCTATAGCCACAGAAGCAACCTAAACCATGGTTGGTACAGTTAGCCACTGGCACCAAAAGAAAGGTGGTAGAGGCAGTACCAGCCTGCCAATTAATGTTGGGTGAATTCCTCGCCCAAGCAACCCTTAATGTATTACCCCTGGGATCATACGATCTATTGATTGTTATGGACTGGCTGTCCGCCCATATAGCCAAATTGGACTGTTACTACAAAAACTTAGAATATGTGAGCGAAGAAGGAAAAAGGACAACACTTCAAGGGATCCCAAAACCGGTCTCGGTGAGACAAATATCAACATTACAAATGAGGAAATATTGCCGAAAGGGATGTCCCTTATATGCAGTATAGGTGTTGAAAAAAACCAAAGGTGCAGATCCAAGCCCTGAAGATCACCCTATCCTGAGAGAATATCGAGATGTGTTTCCAGAGGAAATGCTGAGCCTGCCTCCGAGAAGAGACATTGACTTCTCAATAGAACTTGCACCAGGAGCAGTGCTGGTGTCTAGAACAGCCTATCGGATGAGCATGCTTGAATTAGTTGAACTCAAATTGCAATTGAAAGAAATGATGGATAAGGGTTATATTCGACCCAGCGTGTCCCCCTGGGGAGCACCGGTCCTGTTTGTGAAAAAGAAAGATGGCACCCTTCGACTGTGTATATATTACAAACAACTTAATAAAGTAACCATAAATAACAAATACCCCTTGCCCAGGATCGATGATCTATTCGATCAGTTGGGAGGTGCGTCTGTTTTCTCAAAGATTGACTTGAGGTCAGGATACCATCAAGTCCGAATCAAGGGTGAAGACATCCATAAGACCGCTTTCCGGACAAGGTATGGTCATTATGAGTTTGTGGTAGTACCATTTGGGTTAACTAATGACCCTGCTACTTTCATGTGCTTAATGAACAATGTACTTAGTAAATTTCTAGATAAATTTGTACTAGTTTTTATTGATGATATCTTAATCTACTCTAAGAATAGAGAAGAACATGAAGAGCATCTTAGAATTGTGCTGCAAGTGCTAAGAGAACATCAACTCTATGCTAAATTCATCAAGTGTACTTCTTTCAGAAGAAAATACACTACTTGGGACATGTTCTGTCCAAGGAAGGGGTACCAGTAGATCCTGACAAGATCAGGTCTATTATGGAATGGCCTACCCCAAAGGATGTCTCGGACATTATATCCTTCATGGGATTGGCAGGATACTATAGGAGATTTATAAAATATTTCTCCAAGATTGGTTGTCCAATCACTGCCTTCCAGAAGAAGGGAAATAAATTTCTGTGGACGCAACAATGTGAAGAAAGAATTCAAACCTTGAAACATCTACTAACCCATGCACCCATGTTCAAAATCATTGAAGCAGAAGCTGACTTCCTTGTGTGCACGGATTCCTGTAAAGAAGGGCTCGGAGTAGTCCTTATGCAGGAAGGAAAGTTGATCTGCTATGAATCCCGAAAATTGAATGAACATGAGGTCAACTATGTGACTCATGATCTAGAATTGGTTGCCATAGTGCATGCCTTAAAAATGTGGAGGCATTACCTCCTGGGAAGGAAATTTGTGCTTATGACAGATCACATTACGGTATTTGTTTGATCAACCCAAGCTCAATAGTAGACAAGCTAGGTGGATGGCCCTCATTAGCGAATTTGATTTTGAAATCAAACACATCAAAGGGAAGGAGAATAGGGTGGCCGATGCCCTTAGTAGAAGCATGAGAACGATTCACCTGGCCGCGGTGAGTACCTGCGAGACAGATGTCAAGAACAGAGTCAAGGAGGCACAAGACACAGATTCCTTCGTCTGAAATGCGACCCTGTACCTACAACAAGAACCTGCTGGAGAAAAATACGAAGGCTATCAGATGACCGAAGGAGGTCTACTCACCTACAGAGATAGACTTTACATTCCCAATTGTGACGACTTGAAGAGGTTCATCATGGATGAACTACATAAAATACCCTACACTATTCACCCAGGATACTAGAAAATGATTTCTGCCACCCGAAAACAATTTTACTGGCCGGGATTGAAGAGGGATGTAGCCAAATATTTGGCCCAATGCATAGAATGCCAACAAGTTAAAGCAGAACATTGACACCCAGCAGGACTATTACACCCTTTACCCATCCCAGAATGGAAATGGGAAACCATCTCCATGGATTTTATCACCGGATTTCCAACTTCAACCAGACTGAATGATGCCATTATGGTGGTGGTAGATAAATTGAGCAAGTCTGCTCATTTCATTCCCGTCAAATCGACCTGCAAGGCGATAGATATCACACAGGTATTTATGAAAGAGGTGTTCTGACTGCACGGCATGCCGAAAGAGATAATATCTGACAGAGACACAAAATTCATTTCCAAATTCTGGAAATCATTGATGGCGGGATTAGAAACCAAATTTCTATTTAGTACCGCCTATCACCCTCAAATTGATGGACAAACAGAAAGAGTAAATCAGATATTAGAAGATATGTTAAGGATGCATGTGATGCATCAGCCTAGGAAATGGGAAGACTACCTTCCATTGGTAGAATTTGGCTACAACAATGGCTACCAAGCATCCTTAAAGATGAGCCCATTCGAGGTCCTATATGGTAGACAATGTAATACTCCAGTCAGCTGGAGCAATCCTATAAATAGGATTTCTTTTGGACCCGACATGTTGAAAGAAATGGAACAACAAGTGACTCAAATAAAACAAAATCTGTAGGTCGCTCAGAACCGACAGAAAAGCTATGCTGATCAAAAGAGAACTCCAAGAGAGTTCCAAACAGGAGATCATGTGTACCTCAGAATTTAGCCCTGAAGGAGTTCCCTAAAAATGGCAGCTTGTGCCAAATTGGCACCCCGGTATTGTGGACCTTTTGAGGTTCTAGACAGAGTGGGACCTGTAGCCTATCGGCTAGCACTTCCTCCCACGGTAAAAGAACATAATGTTTTCCATGTTTCCTTATTGAAGAAATATGTACATGATGCTAATCATATATTTGACTGGTCTTTGATCCAGGTGGAACCGGAGGCAGAATTCCTGCCAGAATCCCAATGCATATTGGACAGAAGGGAAACCCAACTCCGGAACAGAACCATTGCACAGGTCAAGGTGCAGTGGAAACATTTTGGCCCAGATGAGGCTACATGGGAAATGGAGGATGCCATGAGACAGGCATATCCGATTTTGTTTACTTGTGTATATGTAATTCATGTTAGTAGCTAAGAACATCGAGGACGATTTTCCTTTTTAAGGGGGAGGAAATTGTACCACCCTGTTTCCCCCAGATTGTAAATATCACTGAACTGGCCAAGGACTATGGCAAAACTCATAAGTACGAATGTGTGATGTAAATGGACCTGCAGGAAGAGGTCAATGAATGTAAATAACACTTTGAATTTATTGCAGAACTGCTGAGAGGGGGTGTGCAGAAAAGAGACCATGATGGTGGTGGAGGGCACCTGATAAAGGGGCGTTAACTTCCACCAAGAATTAAATACCGTATTTGGACTCCACTGGCCCGGAGAACCAAAAGCGGCTCGATAGCCCTGAAATTAATACCTTGCAGGTCGGTAGGTTGATGGCTTGATGAGGGATGGGGAGGTGAACCGCCTATCCGTAGAGCCATCATGACTGACCAGCGCGAGGGTAATCGTGCCACACGCAACCTCGCGAGAGGATAAGGCGTATGGCAGAAGCGATTGAAGAGGGCAGAGGCGAGGGGAACTCTGGCAGTTTTACGTAGAGTGAGTGATCGCAGAGAGGAGGGGATTGCAACCTTCGCTCCTGGACACTAGAAGATAGGGAGACGCAGGTCTCAGAACATCGTGGTCTTAGCTCGGGGGTGGCTAGTGGTAAATCCAGTAGGAGTCGCTATGCCTACGATTGGGTGGAAACGAGCACCTCTCTCAGCGGTTGCTTCCATTGCTGAAATTATTTCTGATAAGTGTTTTGCTCATATTGCATCTTGAATTTATATGCTGTCACATATGTTCATAGACTTGTGGAATTGTAAATGTTTCCTGTGTAATAATGTCTGTGTAGTAATTGATGATAAGGAATAGATATTAGCTCATAGAACTGTGAAATTGTAAAGGATTGCAACATGCGAGTGTCCGCGTAATGTCTGATATGAATAGGTTGATATATGCTTATCACAGAGCATACCATGCATGGATTATGTTGATAAATAAGTCTAGTTATTCTTATATTGAGCTAAGTTAGGCACCCATCCCGTCCTCGGGAATCTAACTCCTCTATCCGTCTCTAGGAAAGCCTTGGAATGAATTTCTAGTAAAGATTTCCTCTTGTAGAAGGGATACTTAGCCATTCTCGAGAAGGTCGTCAAGGAGGAAGAAATCGACGGTGAGGATCTTACAGAGAAGATTCACAAAATCCCGTCAGCTGTTAGATCCCGAGAAGTTGCGCCGGAGTTAAACCCTAGTGTGCAGAGGAGGAATCCTAGCCGTTGATCTCGACAGGACACGTGTCGGTGTTCTGGGAGGCATCGAGATTTCACCCATCAGAGAATTTAGGAGTGTAGAACCGTTGCAATGGGAAATCGCGATCCGCGATTTCCCGATAGGATCTGGGCCGTCCAAACGGCAGGGACACGTGGCAGAGGATCCCAAAGAGTCAGAGATCGGGGAATCGGGGTTCCCGGGGACAAGAAACTTGTGCATTTTGAAATCGCGATACGTGATTTCCCGATACAATCTAAACCATCCATCTGTGGGACAGGTGCCAACATCGAGAACCAGCGGCATTTGGTTCCATCGAAAAATTGGGAATTCCGAAGACATAGGCACGCTCGTATTGAAAACCCCGAAACAAAAAAGGGAAATAGGACTTCGAAAGTCCCAAAATTTCAAGAAAGGATCCTAGCCATTGATCTCGACAGGGCACGCATCAGACATCAGAGCATGAGTCGGGATTTAACCCATCGGGGATTCCAGGAGTGAAGATTTTGTTGCATCAGGATCTGGGATCCGCGAAATCCCGATAAGCTCAGAACCGTCCAAAAAGTAGGGACACATGTCGGAAGATCCGAGGAAGCCACAAATTGGAGAATCGGGGTTCCCGTAGGCAAGAAACTCTTGCATGTTGGAATTGCGATTCGCGATATCCCGACGGGAATTTTAAACCATCCATCTGTAGGGACACGTGTTAGAGGATCCCTAGGAGTCGGGGTTCGGCATTTCGGGATTTCCAAAGACAAAGGAATTGTTGCATTAGAAATCGTGATTTCGTGATATTCGATATAACGACGGAAAAGTGGTGACGTAGAGGAATAAGTTCTCACGTGCATCGGGGATCGGTATATCGGGGTTCTCGGTGAGGAGAGAATTAGTGCCAGAAAATTCATGAAATTCTGAAACGCGATGGCCCCACTGTAATAGTGTGGAAGTGGAGGACAGGTGTCAAAGGGTCAACCCTCATCAGAGTCAACGTCAAGTGGCATCGGGGATCGGAGGATCGGAGATCCTGAGAATGTAAGTTCTGAACACTTCAAACCCGCGAAGTCCGAAAATCCGACAGAGGAGAGCACATGGTCTCATGGACTAGAAGGTCACATGAGAACAGAGCTAGCCTAGAGGGCTAATGCGTTAGGGGCATATCGGGGATCGGAGAATCGCGAGTTCTGAGGACTTGTGAATTACGACATTGGAAATCCTAAAACTCCGATAGGAGTAGCCCCAAAAGGAGGTAAGACCACGGTCGTAAAGGCAGTGAACCACAGGCTTGGCCTGGGGAGCTGATGTGTGAGGAGGGCATTGGAATTCAGAGGATCGCGAGTCATGGGGGTGAATGAGTTTTGACATTAGAAACCCCGAATCCCGATATTGAACCAGGGATTGGCACTTCGCTAATGCAGGTTTCTGGAGATTTCTCATTTGTGGGAGATTAACCCCAATTTTTTTTTAAGCTATGATAGTGGGTGTGTTACAAAGTGGTATCAGAGCATGGTTAGAACACTTGGCCTGACTGGGCTCATGCACCAGTCGAACCAGTCGCGCATAAACCTCGTACGAAACACTCCTATGAGGAGTAACCCCTGACTTAACTATATTATCCAGGATTAAAAACTTGGAATATGAACACCCAACTGTGTATGCATGTGAAAGAATTATGGAATTATGCACAAATTATAAAATGTATTTAATTCTTGACTAATATCCAGCGTTTGTCTTCACACTCAAGCGGACGATCAACCGCACGAATCTACAAACGCAGAGTATGGTGACTCACCAAGAGGTGGGAGAAGGCTCCCACAACAGAGACGAGGAGTCTAATGAAAGAAGAGAAATAAGAACCCCTCCAGACTTAGCTGAGACGGTGAGGAGTCTCATGGTCGAATTTCAAAGCTGCAAGGCCGATAATGAAAGGATGATGAAAGAACAAGAAAAGAAAACCAAAATTAATGCAGTTCTACTACAGAGCCTATTTGACCTACAACGACAAATGCAGCACGAACCTGAGATGCAAAATCGTGGTCCTGTCAGTGGCCACACTGAGAGAAGCACATCCAGAAAGGTCCACCCCAGAGGTAAAGGACCAGTTCCATACGATTCCACTGAGAAGGAATTCGGTGATTCATAAGGCTCTTCTAGCGGCAGGACCAGTTCCTATTCTCGCAGAAAACAGAAGAAGAAAAAGACTTCCAAGAGTCACAAATTTGAGGAATTTAGAAAGGCCAAACCTCCCTCCTTCGACAGTGAGATAAAGAAGGGAGAGGAAGCTGAGGCGTGGCTACTTGGGCTGAAGAAATATTTTAGAGTCCATGACTTCTCAGAGAATTTTAAGGCCCGAGTGGCCACTTTCAATCTGAATGGGAAGGCTTCCATATAGTGGGAAGACCTTAAGAATATAAAAGGGGTCCGTGAGGAGGACCTGTCTTGGAAATAGTTCGAGAAGTACTTCCGGAAGAAGTATTTGCCGAAAAGGTATTTCGACGAGAAGGCTAAAGAGTTTTATGAACTCAAACTGGGCCAACTTACCATGGAGGAGTATGTCAACAAATTCCTTGACTTATTAAGGTACGTACCCTACATCAAAGCAGAGAAGGAGAAGGTACAACGCTTCATCAGTGGGCTTCCCAAAGAATACCGGAACCGAATTGAGTTTGACGAACCAAAGACCTTAGAAGATACTATAGGAAAGGCAACATATTGTCATGAGCAATATGGACATCGAGCAAAGTCCCCTGGAGACTGGAAACAAAAGAATGGTTCAAAATTTCAGAAGAAAGGGAGCAAATCCTCGGGATTTAAAAATGACAAGAAGAACCACAGAATGAACTTTCCAACCCGGAGTGTACTCCAGTAGAACTTTCCCTCATGGGATGGAAATAAAACTTCTGGACCTATACCAGTAAATACTGATAACCCAAAGAGAAAACCTTTGGAATGCTGGGATTGCAGAGGAGATCATCTCCGGAGAGACTGTCCACTCCGACAACAGAACAGTCGGAAAATTTATAACCTGCAAGGAGCTACCACAGTCAACGATGTGGCCAGGAGTGTGCCACAGATTTATGCAGCCTTGGACAATGACCAGGCTGACCACCAAGCTTCAGTGGTGGAAATAGAAGGTATGATATTCAACCATCTGGTATCTATCTTAATTGACCCTGGTTCAAATTTGAGTTATATATCCCCTAGAATCGTTGATAAGTGTAAGCTACAGCCACAGAAGCAACCTAAACCATGGTTGGTACAGTTAGCCACTGGCACCAAAAGAAAGGTGGTAGAGGCCGTACCGGTCTGCCAATTAATGTTGGGTGAATTCCTCACCCAAGCAACCCTTAATGTATTACCCCTGGGATCATACGATCTGTTGATTGGTATGGACTGGCTGTCTACCCATAAAGTCAAATTGGACTGTTACTATAAAACCTTAGAATATGTGAGCGAAGAAGGAAAAAGGACAACCCTTCAAGGGATCCGAAAACCGGTCTCGGTGAGACAAATATCAGCATTACAAATGAGGAAATATTGCCGAAAGGGATGTCCCTTATATGCAGTATAGGTGTTGAAAACAACCAAAGGTGCAGATCCAAGCCCTGAAGATCACCCTATCCTGAGAGAATACCGAGATGTGTTTCCAGAGGAAATGCCGAGCCTGCCTCCAAGAAGAGACATTGACTTCTCAATAGAACTTGCACCAGGAGCATTGCTGGTGTCTAGAACACCCTATCGGATGAGCATGCCTGAATTAGTTGAACTCAAATTGCAATTGAAAGAAATGATGGATAAGGGTTATATTCGACCCAGCATGTCCCCCTGGGGAGCACCGGTCCTGTTTGTGAAAAAGAAAGATGGCACCCTTAGACTGTGTATAGATTACAAACAACTTAATAAAGTAACCATAAATAACAAATACCCCTTGCCCAGGATCGATGATCTATTTGATCAGTTGGGAGGTGCGTCTGTTTTCTCAAAGATTGACTTGAGGTCAGGATACCATCAAGTCCGAATCAAGGGTGAAGACATCCATAAGACCACTTTCCGGACACG
>ML789651.1:435463-458891 GCA_009831015.1 Picea engelmannii
TATCATGGAATGGCCTACCCCAAAGGATGTCTCAGACATTAGATCCTTCATGGGATTGGCAGGATACTATAGGAGATTTATAAAAGATTTCTCCAAGATTGGTTGTCCAATCACTGCCCTCCAGAAGAAGGGAAAGAAATTTCCGTGGACGCAACAATGTGAAGAAAGATTTCAAACCTTGAAACATCTACTAACCTATGCACTCATGTTGAAAATCGCTGACCCAGAAGATGACTTCCTTGTGTGCACGGATGCCTGTAAAGAAGGGCTCGGAGGTGTCCTTATGCAGGAAGGAAAGGTGATCTGCTATGAATCCCGAAAATTGAATGAACATGAGGTCAACTATGTGACTCATGATCTAGAATTGGCTTCCATAGTGCATGCCTTAAAAATGTGGAGGCATTACCTCATGGGAAGGAAATTTGTGCTTATGACAGATCACTATGGATTACGGTATTTGTTTGATCAACCCAAGCTCAATACTAGACAAGCTAGGTGGATGGCCCTCATTAGCGAATTTGATTTTGAAATCAAACACATCAAAGGGCAGGAGAATAGGGTGGCCGATGCCCTTAGCAGAAGCATGAGAACGATTCACCTGGCCGCGGTGAGTACCTGTGAGACAGATGTCAAGAACAGAGTCAAGGAGGCACAAGACATAGATTCCTTCGTCCGAAATGCGACCCTGTACCTACAACAAGAACCTGCTGGAGAAAAATACGAAGGCTATCAGATGACCGAAGGAGGTCTACTCACCTACAGAGATAGACTTTACATTCCCAATTGTGACGACTTGAAGAGGTTCATCATGGATGAACTACATAAAAGACCCTACACTGGTCACCCAGGATACCAGAAAATGATTTCTGCCACCCGAAAACAATTTTACTAGCTGGGATTGAAGAGGGATGTAGCCAAATATTTGGGCCAATGCATAGAATGCCAACATGTTAAAGCAGAACATCGACACCCAACAGGACTATTACACCCTTTACCCATCCCAGAATGGAAATAGGAAACCATCTCCATGCATTATCACCGAATTTCCAACTTCAACCAGACTGAATGATGCCATTATGGTGGTGGTAGATAAACTAAGCAAGTCTGCTCATTTTATTCCCATCAAATCAACCTAGAAGGCGATAGATATCGCACAAGTATTTATGAAAGAGGTGTTCCGACTGCACGACATGCCGAAAGAGATAATATATGACAGAGACACAAAATTCACTTCCAAATTCTGGAAATCATTGATGGCGAGATTAGAAACCAAATTGCTGTTTAGTACCGCCTATCACCCTCAAACCGATGGACAAACAGAAAGAGTAAATCAGATATTAGAAGACATATTAAGTATGCATGTGATGCATCAGCCTAGGAAATGGGAAGACTACCTGCCATTGGTAGAATTTGCCTACAACAACGACTACCAAGCATCCTTAAAGATGAGCCCATTCGAGGTCCTATATGGTAGACAATGTAATACTCCAGTCAGCTGGAGCAATCCTGTAAATATGATTTCTTTTGGACCCGACATGTTGAAAGACATGGAACAACAAGTGACTTAAATAAAACAAAATCTAAAGGTCGCTCAGAACCGACAGAAAAGCTATTTTGATCAAAAGAGATTTCCAAGAGAGTTCCAAACAGGAAATCATGTGTACCTCAGAATTAAGCCCAGAAGGAGTTCCTTAAAAATGGCAGCTTGTGCCAAATTGGCACCCTGTTATTGTGGACCTTTTAAGGTTCTAGACAGAGTGGGACCTGTAGCCTATCGGCTAGCAATTCCTCCCACAGTAAAAACACATAATGTTTTCCATGTTTCCTTATTGAAGAAATATGTACATGATGCTAATCATATAATTGACTGGTCTGTGATCCAGGTGGAACCGGAGGGAGAATTCCTGCCAGAATCCTAATGCATATTGGACAGAAGGGAAACCCAACTCCAGAACAGAACCATTGCAGAGGTCAAGGTGCAGTGGAAACATTTTGGCCCAGATGAGGCTACATGGGAAATGGAGGATGCCATGAGACAGGCATATCCGATTTTGTTTACTTCTGTACATGTAATTCATGTTAGTAGCTAAGAACATCGAGGACGATGTTCCTTTTTAAGGGGGAGGGAATTGTAACACCCTGTTTCCCCCAGATTGTAAATATAACTGAACTGGCCAAGGACTATGGAAAAACTCATAAGTACGAATATGTGATGTAAATGACCTGCAGGAAGATGTCAATGAATGTAAATAACAATTTGAATTTATTGCAGAACTGCTGAGAGGGGGTGTGCAGAAAAGAGACCACGATGGTGGTGGAGGGCACCTGGAAAAGGGGTGTTAACTTCCACCAAGAATTAAATATCGTATTTGGACTCCACTAGCTCGGAGAACCAAAAGTGGTTTGCTAGCCCTGAAATTAATACCTTGTAGGTCGGTAGGTTGATGGCTTGATGAGGGATGGGGAGGTGAACCGCCTATCCGTAGAGCCATCCTGAATGACCAGCGCGAGGGTAATCGTGCCACACGCAACCTCGCGAGAGGATAAGGCATATGGCAGAAGCGATTGAAGAGGGTAGACGCGAGGGGAACTCTAGCAGTTTTACGCAGAGTGAGTGATCGCAGAGAGGAGGGGATTGCAACCTTCGCTCCTGGACACTGGAAGACAGGGAGACACATATCTCAGAACATCGTGGTCTCAGCTCGGGGGTGGCTAGTGGTAAATCCAGTAGGATTCGCTACGCCTACGGTTGGGTGGAAACGAGCACCCCTCTCAGCAGTTGCTTCCATTGCTGAAATTATTTCTGATAAGTGTTTTGCTCATATTGCATCTTGAATTTATATGTTGTCACATATGTTCATAGACTTGTGGAATTGTAAATGTTTCCTGTGTAAGAATGTCTGTGTAGTAATTGATGATAAGGAATAGATATTAACTCATAGAACTGTGAAATTGTAAAGGATTGCAGCATGCGAGTGTCCGCATAATGTCTGATATGAATAGGTTGATATATGCTTATCACAGAGCATACCATGCACGAATTACGTTGATAAATAAGTCTAGTTATGCTTATATTGAGCTAAGTTAGGCACCCAGCCCGTCCTCGAGAATCTAAGTCCTCTATCCATATCTAGGAAAGCCCTGGAATGATTTTCTAGTAGAGATTTCCTCTTGTAGAAGGGATACTTAGCCATTCTCGAGAAGGTCCTCAAGGAGGAAGAAATCGACGGTCAGGATCTTACAAAGAAGATTGACAAAATCCCATCAGCCGTCAGATCCCAAGAAGTTGTGCCGGAGTTAAACCCTAGTGTGCAGAGGAGGAATCCTAGCCGTTGATCTCGGCAGGACACTTGTCGGCGTTCTGGGAGGCATCGAGATTTCACCCATTAGAGAATTTAGGAGTGTAGAACCGTTGCAATGGGAAATCGTGATCCGCGATTTCTCGATAGGATTTGGGCCGTCCAAACAGCAGGGACACGTGGCAGAGGATCCTGAAGAGTCGGATATCGAGGAATCGGGGTTCTCGGGGACAAGAAACTCATGCATGTTGAAATCACGATACACGATTTCCCGATACAATCTGAACCGTCCATTTGTGGGATAGGTGGAAACATCGAGAACCAGCGGCGTTTGGTTCCAATGGAAAATTGGGAATTCCGAAGACATAGGCACGCGAGTATTGAAAACCCTAAAACAACGAAGGGAAACAGGACTTCGAAAGTCCCGAAATTCCGAGAAAGGATCCTAGCCATTGATCTCGACAGGGCACGCGTTAGACATCAGAGCAGGAGTCGGGATTTAACCCATCGGGGATTCCAGGAGTGAAGAGATTGTTGCATCAGGATTCGCGATCTTCGAAATCCCGATAAGATCAGAACCGTCCAAACAGTAGGGACACGTGTCGGAAGATTCGAGGAAGTCGCAAATCGGAGAATTGAGGTTCCCGGAGGCAAGAACCTCTTGCATGTTGGAATCATGATTCGTGATATCCTGACGGGAATTTTAAACCGTCCATCTGCAGGGACACGTGTCAGAGGATCCCTAGGAGTCGGGGTTCGACATTTCGGGATTTCCAAAGACAAAGGAATTGTTGCATTAGAAATCACAATTTTTTGATATCCGATATAACGACGGGAAAGTGGTGACGTGGAGGAATAAGTTCTCACGTGCATCGTGGATCGATATATCGGGGTTCTCGGTGAGGAGAGAATTAGTGCCAGAAAAGTCACGAAATTCTGAAACGCGATGGCCCCACTTTAATAGTGTGGAAGTGGAGGACATGTGTCAAAGGTTCAACCCTCATCGGAGTCAACGCCAAGTGGCATCGGGTATCGGAGGATTGGAGATCCTGAGAATGTAAGTTTTGAACACTTCAAACCTGTGAAGTCTGAAACTCCGACAGAGGAGAGCACGTGGTCTCATGGACTAGCAGGTCACATGAGAACGGAGCTAGCCTAGAGGGCTAATGCGTTAGGGGCATATCGGGGATCGGAGAATCGCGAGTTCTGAGGACTCGTGAATTACGACATCGGAAATCCCGAAACTCCGATAGGAGTAGCTCCAAAAGGAGGTAAGACCATGGTCGTAAAGGCAGTGAACTACAGGCTTGGCTTGGGGAGCTGATGCATGAGGAGCACATCGGAATTCAGAGGATCGCGAGTCATGGGGGTGAATGAGTTTTGACATTAGAAACCCCAAATCCCGATATTGAACCAGGGATTGGCACTTCACTAATGCAGGTTTCTGGAGATTTCTCATTTGTGGGAGATTAACCCCAATTTTTTTTTAAACTATGATAGTGGGTGTGTTATAGTGGTAGGGTGGTGCAAGGGAGAACCATTGTTCTCTGTTATATAGGTTGTCACATGTGTGACTGGAAGTTTGTGATTCCATCCAGTTGGTGTTGGAACACTCATGGAGTTGGTGCTTCCTTCTAGTGGGTGCTAGAGAAACCAGAGAGTTGGTGCTCTCAACAAGTTGCAGCTTGTAAAATAGAGGTGGTAGCCTCACATTGAGTTGGTGCTCAAAGATAGATGATGTACAAAACATAAAAATACTGCCTATCATTCGAAGAAGAAGAGGTTTTCTCCCTTTATGGGTTTCCTCATGAATATTTGTCTCTGTGTATATCATATGTGTGATTGATGTTTACTATTTTTGTTGTTCATGACTTGCATAATCTTGATGATCACTTGGAGAAGATTAATAATATTTTAATAGACATAAAATTGTTTAAACACAGTAACAACTGATTCACCCCCCCTCTCAGTTGTCTTAGTAATTTCAACATAATTTTCAATCTAATGTAGTAGTGATTAGAGAAGTTGATAAATGTCAGGTTATGAAACTTGAGAAGGAAATGATCTCTCTTAAACCTCTATCTCTACAAAATTAAGGATTATCTATCTCATGTGACGTAGCTACAATTGAAGTTTAATGAATATGGAAAGGACTTCCAAAAAAGGAAGAATAACTAATCAAATAAATTATAATTAATATTTTCTATTCTATATTTTGGAAAAAGTGGGTTTTAATGAAATAATATGGAAATGATTAGCACTCTTTAATCCTTATTCTCTTTATTCATTATGAAACCTGAAAATTTGTTTAAAAGAAAACCTAGCAATAAGCAATGGGCTCATTTCATTAAAAAGAGTTGGCAAAACTATGGAGAGAGAGGTTCAGATGGACATCAGGAAGAATTCATACTACATATTGCGAAAAGGCTCGTGAAGATCACATTCATTTAACAAAACATGGAAAGGCTCGTGAAGATCACATTCATTTAACAAAACATGGAGGTGATATTTATCAATCGAACAAGAAAGTCAAGAATAAGAGACTTGTTTTTATTGTGACAATATTGAGGAGAATGTTAAGAAAATTGAAGGTGATAAAAAAAGTATGCTTGATGATTGAAGATCATGTGAGAGAAATATAAAACAAAAATAACCCACAATAAAGAGATACATGATGAAGATGTATATGGTGTGAACATCATAGTTTGTAGTTATAATGATAGATTGATATTTTCTAAGTAATGTATTTAGTTAGGATTTTATATTTATTAACTTAAATAAAAAATGTTATATTTATTAACTTAAATGAAAAATCAAAGTGAGAGGGTTGATAAGTAAATGTTTTTTCACACTATTTTTTTTCCTATCTCAATTGCAAAGCTAGTTCATCTTATAAAAAACATTTTTTTTTTTTTCACATTTCAAAGCAATCATTTTCCATGTTCGTTTTATAATTTTTTACGTTTAGATAAAAAATATATATATATACGGTTATCAAATTATAATTTGTAGATATTAACTTTATTTCTTTTTTCTTTACAAGAAAGATTTATTATAATTATTAATATACTTTATTATTATTAAAATAAAATATTTTATATAATAAATTGATGATATTAATAATTAATTTGGAAACATATACTTCTATATTTACATATCAATTTATATATAATGAAATGTATATGTAATACATTGATCTTTAGTAATTAAAAATAAAATATTTAATTTATTTTACTAAATTAATAAAAAAAAAAAAACAATTAATTTATATATAATGAAATGCATATGTAATATATTGATCTTTAGAAATTAAAAATAAAATATTTAATGTTTTTTATTAAATTAAAAAGAAACAATTATTTTATTGATTAATAATAAGTTTATTATAGTAATATATTTATAAATAGTTCAATATATTGTTTGTGGAAATTGAAACTATATAAAAAAGGATAACGATCCTTTCATCAAACTATTTAACATAAACCAATCAACTTATATATACATAACTAACTAACAATCAACTTATATATACATAACTAACTAATTGAAATACCTAAAATAATGTAATTTTATTTATAAAAAATATCAGAGTATATACATGCTTGCTATACATTATGTTTATAAAGTTTCTTCATCTCTTTATTAGTGAAATATCATGTGAATTTCCTCTTTTGGTTAAGTGAATATCATGGGAGTCTTATCTTTAATGCAATAAAAGGAAGGAAATACGGGCATAGAGTTGTATAATTATAAACTAATTTAGATTGAATGTAATATTTTTTTATACATTATGCTTATAAAATTTCTTCATCTCATTATTAGTGAACATTTGACTAGTGAAATATCATGTGAATTTCCTCTTTTGGTGAAGTGAATATCATGGGAGTCTTACCTTTAATGCAACCAAAGGAAATACGGGCATAGAGTTGTATAATTATAAACTAATTTAGATTGAATGTAATATTTTTTTAATTGTTTAAGTATTTTAAAACAAATATTTTTTTCTTTCTTTCTTTATTTCTTTATTATGTATTTTGATTTGATTCTTTTAATATCTACTAAGTCCACTTTATTTTAAATTTTATTTGGTTCCTTCTATATCTACTAACTTCAAGTGTTAAAATTTTCTACATCTTATCTATAATAAGAATATTAGAATATGTATTAATAGTTTGATATTAAATTACCATTATATTCTATAATTGTCTATAATATGTTTAAGGTAACAAATTTGGTGGTTGTAGGAGAAAATCACCTAACAATTTAAATTATTAAAATATAAATTAGTGTATTGAATATTTGTCATTGTTGCATATTTCATACAATTAACATTAAAAATATAAAAATAACACACACATACACATACACACATATATATATATTACATACCTTGATATATATGTAAGATAAGTGTTTGAAAAATCATTCAACACCTTCAAGTTCACTACCAACAAAATGGAAAAGAGAATATTTTTCTTTGAACCTTCATATAGGGTTTACGTGCCTTATAAATAGGATGTAGATTATGAACATAATCAAAGTTACAATCCATTGAAACAAAGGTGTCTTGGATTAGTCTATTTATCCCATCATTCTAATTTTTGATTGTAAATAAGTCAACTATATTAATATATACAAACTATACAACAGATGAATAACCAGTTCACTGTCCTGAGAGACCATGACATTCTCTCGAGATCAAAAATAAAAAAGAGCCTTCCCTAGTGGGGAAACCAGGCATAATATGGTTTTATATGTCTAAAACATGAGAATGTAGGAAAGTTCCAGAGGTTCTATATTGTGTTTGGCATGTTCTAAAACTATATAAATCTAGATATAACTGGAAAACATCAAGAAAATAATGATTCTAATGAACATTAGGAATCGGGGGTTCTAGATAAGTTGGGAGATCAACCAAAATAGAAGAATCCCCTTTTCTTGGACCTGGAAGGGGTGGATGGAATAAACCCTCATGCCTGCATGCAAGAAAAGTCACGACGTCTAATAGATATGCATTCAAGGTTTCCAACATTTCCATTCATCTTTTAAGCTGGAGAAAATCCTCATCTTTTGATAACATACCAAGTGCTACCATCATTTTAGTATGCTAGTATAACTCTAGAGTGTGATAAAACTTGGAATTCTTGGTTCTAGAGCATCCCAATTAAGGAATCAACCCACCAACTTGATACTCTAACTCCAAATCCTCCTTAAACTCTTGAATCAAATGAACTTCAGCCTCCAATGCTGACATGGAAGCTTTATCCTCCACTAGCAAAAATTGTTCATAATGGTCTGCAACATACATCACTACCTTGGCATCCCAAGATGTCCCAGCACTAGAGGTTTGAGGCTTGCATCCTCTAGGAACCATCAATAAAAAATTAAAGGAACCATAATATCTAATATAAGACCAGAATATCTAGCTATGTAATTTTTAACTCTTCTCATTTGTAAGCCCTTATAAACAATGTTTTCTAGCTATGTGCTTTTTAACTCTTCTCATTTGTAATCCCTTGGAATTTTTGCAACTGCAATGACATTTATCATAACCATATTTCTCCTTTACTTAGAAGTGACACTAAAATTACTATCATTAGACATTGTTGTATATTACAACAAATTCAATTGAATAAATTACAATATATATAAAAGGCTACTATAGACATCGAAAGTCTGAAAAAAATGTTATTACAAATGACAAAAGTATCACGTAATCATCACCATATCCCTCAAGCTCTTATAATTTTTATAGAGGTGTCGGTCCATTGAAATTCAATGATATAGTCAGAATTAACATAATTAGAGTTAGAGTGATCAAATTTGACTATGTCAATACTACAAAATGAAATTTTGACAATTTGGAGTCAACATCTAGATGTTCTAGAGGGACGTTGATAGAGAAAAATCTATCGACGTAATTTTTTTTAAAATAAATTAATTTAAAATAATTTACAAGAATTTTCATCATAACCAATTATTACCATCGATGGAAAAGATCAATGTTGGATTTTACACCTCAATGTAGTAGTCATTAGATATGTCAATGAAAGTTAGGGTATGAAACTTGAGAAGGATTTGATATCTCTTAAACGTAGCATCATCAACTACCTACTAGGCTATGCCACTTAAAATTTCCACTCTTTGATATTGATTTAATTCATAAAAATGATCTGTAGTCGCACTGATTTATACCAAATAATAACATAAAAGTACATGTAGTTCACTCACAAGAAACCCATGAAATTAATTACACAAATAAAACACAACACAAGCATTTAACACAAATTGATATGTATCTTTATAAAAATAACACCAAATGCATGCATACCTTCCACGTTCCTCCCAACCATAGACCACACTTCTCATAATCTCCGCAGTGGGTCACCCCCGAGCTGGGGCTAAACTCTACTAGAGAAAAGGGAGTCTTAATCCATTCTAAGGTCTGATAATTTGCATAATCACTCAGTCCAAGGTCCCCAAATACTGCAACTAGACTATAGTCTCTCATTCCCAACATGCCTATCCCACCCTAGGAAGTGTGCCCCTTCTTTGCTCAGCAATCCCTCAGTTTCCCCACTTCCCTTCTAGGGCTTCAACAACAAGACAAATAGGAATTCTCAAATCTCTAAAGCTATTTCCCAGCGCACTAAGGAATAATTCTGAGTAGTTTCTCACCTAGAGAAAACTACTCACGGGAATAACAACACGTTTCTTTGACATACATGCTTGACAACCTGCCTCTTTGACATACGATCCTGACAACCCGCCTCTTCGACATACGGGCCTAACAACCCACCTCTTCAACCTAAAACAAATACTAGGTACCAATACCGATGGTAGCATGGATGAGTGAATGGTAAGACTGATGAATGAATGAGAGAAAAATATGGGGAATTACACTATATGGCCAAATATATATGCATGTGTCCTTTAAGACACATGCCACCTGAGGGGCTCCCTTGTACCTACTTTAGAAACTTAGGATATATTCATATCCATAACTTTAGATTTAAATAATATTAATATAATATTCCATTGGGATAAATCCCCTTAGCTTATCCCCTCTCCTAGACTCTCAACCCCCTTTCCCTTTATAGTGGAGTTTACCCCCCCATACTCATTTGTGGGTCAATTTGCAGTAGTGATGTACATTATTAATAATATGAGTGTTTACATATTACAGTAATAGGCTCATTGGCCTTTAGCATCTAGGCTCTTCGTCCTAATAATCACATAAGCATTATGGCCTATAATAACCTAGCTCACCAGCCTATAGAAAATATTTATATTTACAATTGGGGACTACCATGGGGTATTACATTCCCCTCCACCTTATTTATGCACTGTCCCCAGTGCATTATAGACATGTACATTCAAAATTCTTCAAAAATCTCCGTGCTTTTTCCTTTTGAAGCTTATTATCTTTTTGGTTCTCTTTTCCATGAACTCAATTCATGTCTTCATACTTCAACTAGAATTCCTTTGCTCCATCCAACAAAGTTGTCCCAGGTGAAAAATCATCCCACTTTAGCATTCTGGAGATGCCTCTCCCTTGTTTCACTCACCCTTCTAGGCTCAGGCATCCTTTCACTGTTGCACAGTCCTTCAACAATCCATCTTGCCAAGGTTTTCACACACAAAGAGAGTGCCAAATCATCTCCAAACCCCCACTAAGGATCTGTATTTTTGGAAATCATGGGACTTCAATGTTGCGACAATATCCTTTCTTCTCAAGCATTCCAACTTCAACTATCGTCATCACATTTGTATCACACATTTATAGTCAACATGAGATAATATCATAAAAATTCCATTTAGAAATTCAAATTTCCCCCATGTATGAGATTCCATCTCATAATTTCTTGGTTGTTGCAACAATAAAGTGCAATGTTTCTTATGGCTTCAACAACACCATACTAGAGATCAATTTTTCTTGCAATCTTTTCATCTTGCATTCATCCAAACAGATTATTAGTATTTCATATACCATAAAATTCTATTGTAACATTGAAAAAGGATCACAAGTGATCTCAGAATTGTCTACACTTAGCAATTCAATCATAGTTATCAAACCGTATATTTAATAGAATAACATTTTCATTCTCTCCTTGTGCATATTCGACACTTAAGATTTTCATTCTTTCAATATCATTATTTTAATTACTCTATTCCCTGAACAAAAATTTTCTATAGTCACCGTTCATGTGACTACTTGACTTCATGAATTAGTAATAATTGCATAATTTCAGCTGTTAACATAATCATTTGCAATTAATATTGTGTATACATGTAGTCTAAAGAATGCATCTCACAAATGCATTCAAACATAACAATTCTCGAAACTCTCAATACATATCTATTCAATGCACCTTTGCATTGATTTTGAGAATGATCTATATCTAATTCATATATCGCACCATTGGTAAATTGAAAAGTCTAGCCAATGCCTTGACACATTTTCCATACAATTCCTATTTCCTGCTCAACAATTTGGATGCCTTCCTTTTCGACCCGAACACTACATCAAGAATATAATTTTGTGGTGTTCATTAGTGTTAGAAAAAAGGTTGTAGTCCAAAAATTATTTAGAAGTAGGAAGTTCATTGGATATTTGTGTGGTACATAGCCTTTCCATAACCAACCATATCATGGTCTCATACATGACTAGCTTTTATGGCATCCATTAACAAAGTCATACCCTTTATTGCTTTGTTTATTAGTTCATAACCAAATTAACTTGACATGCTACTATGCCATTGTATGCATTCAAAAGTTAAGAATATTTTTTAATTATTACAGGCCTCCATCCTTTACCACACCTTGTGGTATCTTGTTCCCATTATTGCATTTAAATAATACAATAATGTGATCAAATAAACTCTGGTTGAGGAAATTGAGACTTCATGGATGATTTTAGGACTAAATTTAGCTCATGGGAAAATTTTCCATGGTTTGTCCCAAAAAAATATTCACCATTCTCAAAATGATTCGCCCAAATTCTATAGGATAAAATTATTTTACCTTAAAAATTACCAAAATTTTATACAAACTATATAAAATCCTTAGAAATTTGAATATTTTTACAAAAGTATCGCAAAACATTTTATGGTTGGCATATGAAGGATTAGTAAGGTTCGCCAAGGCTTATACATTTTAAAATAAATTTCAATCCTTAAAATCATCCCTAGGAAATTCTTTCCAAAATTTCCTTTAGCAATTATGCAATATAATTACATAAAACTCATAGCTTCCATTAAATAAATTTAATTCTACCTGGCTAGTTGGTATCAGTGGGAGCTTCCTTCATATGGATGTCTTCCATATGCAACAACATCATCAACAACACTTGCAATCATGCAATAAACTCCTTCCTAGCACAACAACCAGCATTAGCAACATTCATAATAATATATATAACAATAGACTACTCCTAGTCATTAAAATGGTATATACATATTAACAAAATACATTCACTAATGTTTCTTCACCAGTATGCTCATAAATGCATATGCATTCCATTTCCTGTACTATGTATGGTTGTCCAACAAGCCATACATAATTGTTGCTATAGTAATTGTAGAAATTTGTTTCTTCTTGTACAACTTTCCTTGTTGTTCTTGGATATCCTTAAGTCTCAATGGATTCCTGCATCTCTTTTTTTCTCTCACTATAATCACTGCACATGGTTAGTTATTCCATGAGCATTTTTCTAGCCAAATCACTCTTGGCTACTTTTGCATTTTCATCCAAATACTATGTTGATATTAAATTTCAGCATTCATCATTTTATAGATCCCTCTGACCCAACACATACTTGGCCAAATTACATTTCCAACCATTCTCTCTTATTGAATTTAGATCTTCACTCTCCATTTACTTTTCTGGATGAAACTGGTTCAACCTTTCCTTCACTGAACACTCCAACACTTGTGGTTTCTTGAACCATTCTTTTCTCCTTTCTTGGAAATTTGGTTTTAACTTGAATTGCATAGTTAATTTTAGCATGTTGTAGTGCTACACAATGTCTTATTTTATAGCTGCATAGAATTACCTAGAAGGAGTTAGAATTTCTCTTACTTGCCATCACAGATTCTAGTGATACTTTCCACCCCTGGAATGCCACTTATGGCTATGTTCCACTTGATATAGATTATCCTTAGATTTTATTTCTTTTTCATTCTATACCAGGCATATAACCATTTTCTTCTTCATGGTTCCTTATTGTTTTCCCTTCAGAAACATTGTTTCCATTATCCTAAGGTGTTCAATGACATAAATCCATCCTAGAATATTTCTTCCCTGTAAAGAAAAACCCTCCTTAGAACCTTATTGCAATCCTCTGGATCCAATATGTACATAATGCATTTCTTATGCACCTGTTGGCACTTCTTTAGTATGCACATACCCACATTACTTCACCCTGATTTTTTTTCATACAACCATGCTTCCACTACGCTACTCTGATAACCATCATGGAGGTACTATATCCAACACTTTAGGTCTTATCCTTGGAAATGTTACATCTTATTTCCATGTATTACAGCCTGTCTTTCTTTATTAGAAAACTAGCATCATGACAAATGATTCTTTTGAGAATAAATCTTCCCATGATGTATTACCTTATCTATACATTGAAACCCTTTATGGTGAATGGATCTTCACTAATTCAACCAATAAATATTTCTCTCTTGTTTCATGATTCCACTCTAATTAGAATTGATGGATTTCTTGTAGTAATTTCCTCCACCCATAATTTTCTCTTCTTGGATTCTCAAGCCTTCATGGATGCATCTAGACTCCTACCTTATCATTCTTTAGTCTTGGATTTTGATAATATTGTGAAATATTCTCGCCATAGAAATATTTCCTTGAGTACCTCTGCGAAATTTCAATCGTCTCACATTCTATGAAAACCATCTCTCCACACTTCCATGGTCTAAGATTCATGCATACCCATTACTCTTGATTTATCATGAAACATGGATGATTTCTTTCTTACTCAACATCTCCAATCGATATGCATATTTTTCATCTTGAATTCTTTTCCAAATAATAGCTCAATGGGAAGTCTTCCATATTACTCACTGAGTATAGTCATCTTTAGTTGGTAGCTTCCTCAAGCAATCATTCCCCATTTTGAAGAACTAACTATGCCTTGTTCCTCATACCTAAATTTGTCACTTCATTAAATACAATTTTCTTTGAATTATCATCATCCTTAATATCTACTTGCAACACATTTATCATATAAGATAACTATTCTAAAAATGTTGGTTAATGCATGCATACACCAATAGTTCTTAGTTAAACCCACAATACACCATTTTGGTAACATATGTACAATTTTTCTCCTTCATGGTTATCATAATCCTTCTTTATAACTTCTTATGAATTATGTTATTTATCTCACAATTCTGGGTGATTACATGGACTCCTAAGTCCAATACCTTTCCAATGACTACTTTCTTTCTCAATTCTGAGTTTTGAGCAAAGTGTTATGGATATTTTAATATTACTCAAAAACTCCTTTTGATCACATTTCAACCCTATGCAATTTTTTTAACTGAGATTATGCATTTGTGCTTCTATGATCCAGGTTCATATCGGTGGCCACCCACCTTTTCCAACTAGCCCTAAATAGTTTTCTGGCAATTTTAGTAATTTACTATTTTTAGCAATTTTTCACTTCCGAAGCCGTTTTGAGGCCCTAAATGATGTTTTTGGGGAAACCAGGGAGAAATAAGGACATTCCTTAGATATTTCCCCAAAAATGAATCTCCTTGATGATACCTTTCCAATGGGCTATCATACGCCTAAAACAGAGATCGTATGCAAAAGTTACGACCCCAGAAAGTTGATGTACTAACTTACCCAAACGAAGCCCACATGACTTTTGGTGCTTCATCTCCTAGGGTTAGGCTTTTGGATGTCTAGGGTTTTTGGCATTCATGTTTATTATAAAAAGGCCTTCAAATCCTCATTGTAATCATATTCTTGTGAATGAGTGAAACTGTCACATCTCTTCTCAGAGATAATCTGCCACCATTCCAATAAGCTTGTTTCCGCTGCATTTTACTGTTTCAACTTATTTATTTATTGAATAGAAAACCGGTTTTATTGTATCTCTGTTATTTTGTGTTAAGCACCTGTTAATAATCTGTAGTCATTTCGTTCTTCTCATAAAATCCAGATCAATGGTATCAGAGCGGTTTTCTCCTTTTCGTCTTAATGCATGTCCCCAACGAGGTCAGAGTACACAGAGTTTGGTCTCGAGCTTGTTTATATTGAGGAAAAAAGATCTCGCATGCCCAAGCGAACTCCCATGGAAGGAGAAAAGAAAGATGACAGGACATGAGATCCTTTCAAACTGTTGATTGAGGAATCCCTCACGCAACAGAGGAATGAGACGATGGATAGTTTCGTGCAAATCCTTCGACGACTACCAACATGCGATGCATCTTATTCAAGTGGAGGCGCCGCCCCCTTCAAGGTACAAATAAAATTATATATTCCTATATTTGAAGGTAATATAGACACAGATGATGTAGACAAGTGGTTGAATCTACTAGAAGGGTATTTTTATGTCCATAACTTTTTGAATAGAGAAACGATTACTTTTTTTCTCCTCAAAGACGTTCCCCATGTCAAAGATTGGTGGGAAACTTTCTGTGAGCAAAAGGAAACAAAGGAAACCTCATTATTTATAGTTACGACAACTTGGGAATCCTTCAAGGATTCTATTAAGGAACAATACTACCCTGTCAGAAGTTATGACGACTTGTATACCAAATGGACCACACTACGACAAGAAAGAGACCAAGAAGTGCCAGATTTCACAAATATATTCCATACCTTGTGCACCAAGATGGGTATCAAATATTCAGAGTGACATTTGGTGCTCAAGTATTGCGGTGATCTGCATAGATACATCCAGACTAAAACAAAATTTCTTTACGTCTCATCCTTGGGCGCGAGCTATTGATATGCTTTCAAAATCTAGCAGAAGCTCAAACAAAAGATGTGGCAATTTGGGCCTGAGAACTCCTCACAAAAAAAGATAGGAAAGGGTGGCCCCAACCCACAGAACAAAGGATGGAGCAAATATGGACAGTATCAGGACAACCAGTCCAATCCGTAAGCAAAGAAGGACACTGAAAAGACAAAGAAAGATACCGGGAAGTGGTGCGACTTCCATAAGAGCCCTTGGCATAACATTGTTGACTACCACTCAAAGCAGCCATTGGTGGCCAAATTGAAAGCCTATGAATTAGATGCAGGTTCTGACTCTGAGATAGAACTAGAAAGGGGAAGACGGATCATTGATGCGGAACCTAGTGCCACCATTTCTACCACCAAGCTCCAACCTGGTGAACCAGACGGGCCAGAAGAAGGAGAGCACCTCTTCCATTCATAGATGTGGGTAAAAGGCACCCCACTGCACTTCATCATTGATAGAGGTAGCCAAAAGAACCTCATCTCAGCAGAGGTCATCAAGTAGTTGGCCTTGCCAACAACGCCGCACCCACAACCCTACACCATTGGATGGCTCTGCCAAGGAAGTGATCTCTGCATCAACCAACAGTGTCGTGTCGTATGACATCTAGACCTTCAAAGATGAGGTATTGTGTGATGTTGCTCCTATCAAAGTTTGTGATGTCATTTTGGGCCAACCTTATTTATGGAAATGTCATGTTGTATATGAGTCTAATACTTGTAGTGTTATTATTACTTTGAATAGGAAATTGTACAAGGTACTCGAGGCAATCCCACCTAGTGCTATTTTCTTGATCTCTACTAAGCAATGCAGGAAGGTCATCTCCTAGATGGGGAATTTTTTCTTCTTCATGATTCGCTCTCAGAATAAGCGAAATATCATAGACACATCCAGTGTCTCTGTAGCTGACCTTTGCACACAACAGAAGTAAGTAGATAAGTTCGTGGAAGAATACTCAAATATCTTCCCCTCACCTACCGGGGTACCTCTGCACTGCTAGGTCAAGCACCCCATCGATTTGACCCCCAACGCACCACTTCCCAATGAGCCAGTCTATCGTCATTATTTGTTAGAGAATGAGGAGATCAAGGAAAATATCCAATAACTTCTCCATAAGAATCACATCCATCCTAGATCATCACCTTGCGGGAGCCCAATCGTGCTGGTACAGAAGAAATATGGAACCTGGCGAATCTGCATTGATTACCAGGCTCTAAATAAAATCACAGTAAAAATCGGTACCTAATTCCCCGAATCGATGACCTCCTTGATCAACTGACGGGGGACAAATACTTTAGTAAGATTGATCTGAAGTCTGGCTATCACCAGGTCCTAATAGAACATACAGATGTATGGAAGACTGCCTTCACGTCAAAGGAAGGCCTTTTTGAATGGTTGTTAATGCCCTTTGGTTTGACAAATTCTCTAGCCACTTTCATGAAGATGATGGATGATATCCTGTGACCATTCACCAATAATTTTGTAGTGGTGTATTTGGATGACATTTTCATTTACAGCAAGACTTGGGCCGAACACTTGAAGCATATTCAACAGGTTCTGCACACCCTGCGATAGCACAAGATATACATCAACTTGGAAAAAATATCCTTCGGCATGGATAGGGTCCATTACCTGGGCTATATCGTTGATCAACATGGCGTACATGTGGATCTATCCAAGATCCAAGTCATCTATGACTAGATAGCCCCAACCACACACACTGAGCTTCAGAGCTTCTTGGGCCTTGCCAATTTATACCGTAGGTTCGTGTTGGGATTCTCCCATATTGCATGGGCCCTCAGCCAAATAACCAGGGGTGGTGGTAAGGCAAAATTTGCGTGGGGCCAGTCCCAACAAAAAGCGTTCGATGATTTGAAGCAATGCTTATTCTTAGCCCTAGTACTTTCACTACCATACCTGCAACAACCCATTGAGATCGAGACATATGCTTTAGAATATGCTGTGGGAATCATTCTCACTCAGCACAACCACCCTGTGGCCTATCATAGTGAGACACTATCAGATTCTATCCGCAAGTACCCTACTTACGAAAAATAAATGTACTCCATTGTCCAAGCCTGCCTCTAGCGGAGACATTACATTCTTGGGAATGAGACAATCATTACACTTATCATAAGTCACTGCAGTTCATGTAGACAGAAGGAAAATTGCAGAATGACTGCCATCAAAAGTGGTCCACATACTTGTAGCAATTCCACCTCAACATCAAATATAAAACAGGAAGCACCAATCACGTCGTTTATTGACTTAGCAGACATCCAGTCGCGATACTCACCACTGTGCTAGACTCTTGTGACCATGATACCTCTGGATGGCCCCAAATCTATGAGATAGACCCAAACTTCAACACCACCTACCAAATGTTGGGTGCAAATGCATTTGTTGATAATTTCCATCTTCAGGATGGTTTTTTGTGTCATCTGGGCCATATATGTGATTCATAAAGAAAGTAAGGAAAGATGATATGGGAATCCCACTACAGTCATGTGGCAGGACACTTCAGTGTCGAAAATAGAATGGCGATGCTACATAAACATTTCTACTGGCCGAAACTTCGATAGGAGGTTAACAATTATACCAGGTCCTGCACTGTCTGTGCTATTGCCAAACCAACCACTAAGAAACAATGTCTATACACCCCTCTTCCTACTCTTGACAGGCCATGGGAATCCATCTCAATGGACTACATGTCAAGCCTCTCATCCACCAAGTGGGGAAATGACTATGTTTTTGTGGTTGTTGATCACTTTTCTAAGATGGAGATTCTGGTTGCCTGCAAGAAGAGCATCACAACAGAGGCCACTGCTAAGCTCTTCTTTGAATGAGTCTGGGTACATTTTGGAATCCCACAAACTATTGTCTTATATCGGGACAGTCAATTTCTCATCACATTCTGGTTGAGCCTCTGGTCACTGTTGGACACCAAGCTCACCAAATCCATGGCATTCCACCCCCAAACGAATGGCCAAACCGAGGTCGTAAATTGAATGATTGTGCATATCCTTCGCATGTACAATTACAAGCACCCTTCCACATGGGATGAAAGCCTTCCCTATGTCCAACATAGCTACAACTGATCCCTATATAGCACAACTGGCCACAACCCCTTTCAGGTGGGGTTGGGATTCCAACCATTGGGTCCCATAGATGTTGCACTTCCTCTTGTGGTCCCCTCGACCGAATAATATCCTACTCCAACTGAAGCTGAGAAAGCCACCTAGTTCATTGAGTAGATCCAACACATATGCCGACAGGTTCAGGATATCCTGTAGAATTCCAATGACAAGTACAAGCAACGCCATGATCAACATCAAGTGCCACATAATTTTCAGGTGGGCAACAAAGTTTGGTTGCACTTGCAGAAAGAACACTTTATAGGACCCCATAGGAAGCTTCTCCCACTCCATTATGGGCCATACACCATCACCTAGGCCGTGGGGAATAATTATTTTGAGCTCAACATTCCTCCTTTCCTTGTCCTGTACCCATCAACGTGGATCTCCTTCGCCCTTATTTCCCACCATTATTGGACACCTCAGAAGTAGCAGAACAACTGACACCAACAAAGCTCAACCCCGATTTCATACAACATGCATCCAATGATCATATTGTGGACACACAAATCAAAGTAACTCAACAACAAAGGATCTAGCTTTATCGAGTCGTCAAAGCAGGGAAACTCCTCCACTAAGGCAAGTGGCTCACCTGGGGCCAAATTCAACAGAAATTTCCTCATCTGATTGGGGAATCAATGCAATGGATACCATTGATTCCTAAGGAGGGAGGATTGATCCATGTTGATATTTGTGTCCACCCACCTTTTCCAATTGGCTCAAAATAGTTTTCTGTCAATTTTAGTAATTTACTATTTTTAGCAATTTTTCACTTCCGAAGTCGTTTTGAGGCCCTAAACGATGTTTTTCGGGAAATGGGGAGAAATATGGAATTTCCTTCAATATTTCAACCAAAATGAATCTCCTCAACAATACCTTTCCAATGGGCTATCATACACCTAAAATGGATATCGTATGCAAAAGTTACGACCTTGGGAAGTTGATGTACTAACTTACCCAAACGAGGCCCACATGACTTTTGGCACTTCATCTCTTAGAGTTAGGTTTTTGGATGTCTAGGGTATTTGGAATTCCTATTTATTGTAAAAATTCCTTTAGATCCTCATTTTAATCATCTTCTTGCGAATGAGCATAGCCGTCACATCTCTTCTCAGAGATAAGCCACCACCATTCCAAGAAGCTTGTTTCCGCTGCATTTTACAGTTTCATCTTATTTCCTTATTGAATAGAAAACCAGTTTTACTGTATCTCTGTTATTTTGTGTTAAGAACATGTTAATAATATGTAGTCATTTTCTTCTTCTCATAAAATCTGGATCAATGGTATCATATTGGTCTTCTCCTTTTCGTCTTAATGCATGTCCCCAACGAGGTCGGAGTACAAAGAGTTGGGTCTCGAGCTTGTTTCTCTTGAGGACAAAAGCTATCGCATGCCCAAGCGACCTCTCATGGCAGGAGAAAATAAATATGATGGGATAGGATATCTTTTAAAATTGTTGATTGAGGAATCCCTAACACACAATAGAGGAACAAGATGATGGATAGTTTCGCGCAAATCCTTCAACGGCTACCAACAGGTGATGCATCTTCTTCAAGCGGAGGCGCCGCCCCTTTCAAGGTAAAAATAAACTTAGATGTTCCTATATTTGAAGGTCATATAGATGCAAATGTTGTAGACAAGTGGTTGAATCTACTAGAAGGTTATTTTTCTATCCATAACTTTTCGAATAGAGAAAATATTACTTTTGCGCCTCTCAAAGCCGTTACCCATGTCAAAGATTGGTGGGAAACGTTCTGTGAGCAAAAGGAAATAGAGGAACCCTCATTATTTACAGTCACGACCACCTAGGAATCCTTTAGGGATGCTATTAAGGAACAATACTACTCTATCGGAAGTTATGATGACTTGTATACCAAATGGACCACACTGGGGCAAGAAAGAGACCAAGCAGTGCCAGATTTCACAAATATCTTCCATACCTTGCACACCAAGCTGATTATCAAAGATTCGGAGTGACATTTGGTGCTCAAGTATCGCGGTTGTTAGATACCCACTAGGGAAAACAAAAAATTTCATCGAAAAATTGAGGATCAGAATCCCCGAGATACCTATGGGGGTCTTAGCATAGGATAGTTCCTTCCTTGTTCACCTCCATGTGATCATGGGTCGCGATCACAGGCCGAACAGGTATGGCATTCTTTCGCTCTTCACGACTCAGTGCTACCAGAGTGTCGAGTCTTTCAACTCTGCAAACCCCAACACGGTGAAGCGCCGAACCCCGACAGGGCTAGCGAGTGGAAAGGTTCCCCCTTGGGGTCTTGTCCACATGAATCTGTCCCGTGTCTACGCGCTTAAGCCAACCAAGTGCTTATTGACTTTTCACTACTCGCAACCTCGTAGGTGGAAGCGTCGAGCTCTTATGCTCTTCTTCTCCGAAATCCCGAGATGCGAAAGTTAGCAATGGTTGACTCCCTCTTCGTGCTTCTCGCAACTCGCAACCTCACGAGTTGGAGCGTTGAGCCTTCGTGCTCCTATCTCACAAATCCATGAGACGTGAAAGTCAGTAATGGTTGAATTCCTTTATGGGAGACACGTGCCCACCTGTCAATCACATGGGCCCACATGATGGATGTGTCAGATGTTCTCGCGAGCCTCGACTCTCGGCACTTCGCGACTTCTACGGTCGAAAGTGACCCCTTCCAACCTCCAAATGCGTGATATGCATGATAAGGCCCTGATCCAACGATACTCCATCGTCCTAGATCCAACAACTATCCTTGTTCCTCGCGATTTCACCACTCGCGATTTCGTGAGTTGGAGCACCCAACTCTTGCGCTCTCTCCTTGCGAAACCTAGAGATGTGAGAAGTAAACAGATCATTGACTCCATTCTCCAGGAAATGCGTGTCCACCTGTCAACCATGCGGGCCCCACCTTGTGGTTCTACCACGTGTTCCTCACTTGTGCCTTGGCTCTCAGCACTTCACGACTTCTGAGGTTGAGAAGAGGCCCTCTCAACCCCCAAACCTCTAAGTTCGCGAGATCCCTCGATCTCTGCCACCTATCCTCCTCAGATGGACGACCTCGATCTTCTCATGACTTCGCCACTCGCGAAGTCAAAGGACTTTCTTCTCTTACTTCCGGTGTCCGAATCCATGGTAGAGAGGATCTCGCGACACGCGTCTGCTCTCAGACGGACGACTCAGATCACATCATGATCTCACAACTCGGGACTTCGTGACTCCAAGAGCTTGGTCTTCCACCTCCAAACTCATGAATCCCCGATACGCGAAATGGTCAGATCTCTACCACCTGTCCTCCAACATGGACGGTCCCGATGTCTTTGAGACTTTCGGGACGTAGTCGAGTTCACTCTCCCACCTAAGTAAAGGTTAAGATCGATGGCTTATAGAGCTCTGATGGGTCCCTGAGATCTATAGTCCAGGATCCCATCGCTAATTGCGAAGGCTGAAAGGGCGAGGTGTTAACACCTATGCTCCTTCTCTAGATCCTTTGGTATTGACAGGCTTGGGGTATTCCCAAAAGGATTCTGACCATTCATTTAGCAAGCGATAGGGTATTTTCTTTCTATATTTGAACTCGCTATCCCTTCTGAGCTTGAATCACGAAGTTCAAATTCTCGGAGCTTCAGGCTCCCATGACCCCGAGACCTTAGAAATCTACTATTCTTTGCATAAGGGTTCCAGACCCAGATTGCATGAACCCTTAGACGGTTCTCAGGAAATTATCCCTGATCTTAATCGAGTCTCTGGTAAGGTTCAATAAGGTTACAAGTTTTATGGGGTGATTCTCAGAAAAGAGTACTCTCAAGGGGCCTTTCCAGAATATTATGAGAAACTAAGCAAATAAGACGATTCTCGATGGAGCGAACTCATGTCCTAGAATTAATCATTTGTGCAGAAAACAACTATGGCATGTAAGCATACATAGGCATCCATTCTATCAAATCAAACGTTAGGTAAACACTTCTATTCAGAAACTATTTACAAGCACATAAAACTGAACATGCGATTATGG
>ML789651.1:471625-491893 GCA_009831015.1 Picea engelmannii
CCCCCCCCCCCCCCCCCCCCCCCCCCCTAAAGTTCATATGGGGGTGATGAGTGTCCTGGGCCAGGGTCCCGCTAGTAGACCATTGTCGCCACCGTGTATCTCTGCCACGCATACCACTCTATTTTCTTGTACCTACCTCCATGTAAGTACAAGTCACCTTCCCTCCATGTCAACTGACATGTGGCCCCAACGTCATGCTGACGTCAGCTTCGGAAAAATACCGAAATTTTTCCAATTTCGCCTAATTTCAATTTTTTCCAAAATACCCAAAAATGCCCAATTCCACTTAATTTCGAAATTAATTTTTGGGTTTCCATTAGATCTCTGTGACCAAGCTCAATACAACCACTTTAAGTCTTTTTCACATGAATTCAACCCTTGTACTTGTTATTTGATTCATGTGCATCAAATTCCTCATGAATTCCTCTGTGAAAATTGGGGCTTTTGCCCACTTTCGCCTAATTTCACCATGTCACACCGAAACTTCCAAAATTTCAACCAATTCATCCTGATAAACACCAATTCAACCATATCAACAATTAATTTCTCCTGTGCACAACTGATTGATATTCCTAGAACATATTTCATTCAACTCACCCACTAATTTGAAATATGTTTAAGCAATTTTCGCCCAATCTACCATGGCCTTACTATAAATTCAAATTTGACCAACTATAGGTCTGAATCTATTCAGAAAGATACTATAAATCAAGAATACCTCATATTTAGACAAAATTTCCAAATTCCCCATGAATTTAACAAAAAATGGTGCTTTTTCCCAATTTCACCCTGTTGCTCCCGATTTCACCACATACACATGTGTAAACTCAAAATTCAGCCATCTATAGATCCGAATTTGTTCATTATGCCAATAAAATTTGGAAATTTCCATTTTCAGGTTAAATTTCCCCAACCTTCTTGTGTAATTCCTCTCAATTTCACTATAAACATTTTTTCAAACAATTTACAAACAAATTCTTAACATTCTGTCAAACAATTTTCTTGCAAACTCTGTAATTTCACTTTTGTGCTCTGTTAAATGGCCCATGCAGGCTTAGTGTTGAAAAATGAAGCTCTAATACTACATTGTAGCATCCCCAGCTACCTGCTGGGCTATCCCACTTAAAATTTCCTCTCTCTGATACTGATTTAATTCATAAAAATTCTTTGCAGTTGCACAAATTTATACCAAATAATAACAAAAAAGTACATGCAGTTCACACACGAGAAACCCGTGAAATTAATTACATAAATAAAACATAGCATAGGAATTTAACACAAATTGATACTTATCTTTATAAAAATAACACCAACTGTGTGCAAACCTTCCACATTCCTCCTAGCCATAGACCACATTGCTCATAATATCCGCAGTGGGTCACCCCAGAGTTGCGTCTAAACTCTACCAGAAAAAAGGGAGTCCTAATTAGCCAGTCTAAGGTCTGATAATTTGCAAAATCGCTCAGTCCAAGGTGCCCAACTGCTACAACTAGCCTACAGTCTCTCATTCCTCACAAGTATGTCCCACCTCAGGAAGTGTGCCCCTTCTTTTTTCAATAGTCCCTTGGCTACCCCACTTTCCTTGTCGAGCTTCAACAACATTCCAGATAGGAAGTCTCAGATCCCTGTAGCTATTTCCTCATGCACTAGGGAAAAATTATTAGTTTATCACCCAGAGAAAAATACACACGGTCTTGAAAACCCAATTCTTCGACATACGAACCTGACAACCCACCTCTTCGACATATGGCCTTGACAACCCACCTCTTTGACATACATGCCTAACAAACTGCCTCTTCGACCTACAAACAATCTAGGTACCAATACCAATGGTAGAATGGATGAGTGAATGGTAAGATTGATGAATAAATGATAGAAAAAGATTGGGAATTACACTATATCCCCAAATATATATGCATGTGTCCTTTAAGATACATGGCACCCAAGGGACTCCCTTGTCCCTACTTTAGAAACTTATGATATATTCATATCCATAAGTTTATATTTAATGAATATTAATATAATATTCAATTGGGATTAAACCCCCTTAACTTATCCCCTTTCTTAGACTCTTAGCCCCATTTCCCTTTCTGGTGGAGTTTATCCCTCCATACTCATTTGTGGGTCGGTATACAATAGTGATGTACTTTATTAATAATATGAATGTTTACATATTACATTAATAGGATCACTAGCCTTTAGCATCTAGTCTCTTCAATGTAATAATCAAATAATAATTATGACCTATAATAACTTGGCTCACCCATACTCGTTTGTGGGTCGGTCTACAATAGTGATGTACTTTATTAATAATATGAGTGTTTGCATATTACAATAATATGATCACTAGCCTTTAGCATCTAGTCTCTTCGGCCTAATAATCAAATAATAATTATGACCTATACTAACTTGGCTCACCGACCTATAAAACATATTTACATTTACAACTGGGGATCAACCTAGGGTATTACATCATGGGACAACTTGGTAATGTCCATTGGAAGCACTATGAAGACATTAGTGCTTGATGAGGCATTGACTAATTTAATCTGATTGGAGGTGAGGCATAAATATTTTGAATCCACTAATATGACTTTTGGCTATTCATGGAAGATCGAAGGAGAAATGCAAGAAGAGGGAAAAGGGTAGATCCAAATTCCATTTTTATATGCCATTTTGTCACACCTAAATAAGTGTTGCATTTCACTTTGCTAAATGTTGTACTGCTGACACCTCACCCTAAGTGTCTCGGTTGCAATGGAACAATGTGATGGCACAAGTGTCACATTTTCCTAAGTATTATGACCTTGTTACTATGTAAATATCACATGTCATGATCCCCTGTGAAGTTGGAGGAAGAAAAACATCATTGGAGGTTCAAAATCTCACTTTCCCCCTTTTCTTTCTAGACCCTTTTGACCATGGTCGCCCCCTTCCCCATTATAGGGGAGAGACCATACCCTTGAAACAATGTTAGGGGGGTGACCAGGTTGCACTATCTTCCCTTCTAGGGGAGTGACCATGTATATTTGACCAAATCCCATGAATCTAGGGGCATCATTCAAGGACTTTCTGGATGGTTCATGGTTTGTTTTCTTATTTTCATCAAGATATGATTCAATCCTCTTTCAATCCTATATTAGGATCAAGAATAACCATGAAGATAACTCATCGTTTACCAACATCCATTCTTTTTTCAATCAAGTCCCTAATTTATCTTAAGTGATTGAGCTCTTATGAATCTATATAACCAAGCCATTTTAGAGTGAGAGGGGATGGAAACAAAGCATACCAAACTTATGATATTCTCAAGAAGTGCCAAATTCTTGTTTGTGTCAAGAATATTGAGTTGGATTCATGTTCAAGGGCTAAATAAAGGAGCTTGGAGAATTGTAACAATATTCAATGGTTGTAAACTTCATGCTTTCACTAATATAAGAACTTGGCCAATTTCTCTTATATTCTCTCATTAATTTCTTGTTAATTTGATCACATTGTCTAAGTTATAAATAGCTAGGGTTGCTAGTATTCAATCATATATAGTAGTAGGAGAAGGTTCCTTTGTTCTTGCAGGATTGACCTCATGAAGGAGATGCATGGATTGGAGCTCAACTGCTGGAGCAACGAGGAAAAACATCAGGAATCAGGTGCACATAACTTTCCCCCTTCTCTCTCAACCCTCTCACAAGAAAATATAATGGTTTTTTAGGATAATGTTAGTGTCTTCTTGTTAGAGGCTATCTCACTTGTAGGAAACTTGAGTGGGGGGAACTCAACTTGTCCGTAGGGGGGGAATTCTCACAATAGTAAATTGGAGACTCCACTAGGAAGAACCATATAGTTCTTCTTAGTTTTCTATCCCTTTTGATCTAGGATAATCTCGCTAGCCACCCACCTCTTCCAATTGGCTCAAAGTAGTATTTTGGAAATTTATTATTTTTAGCAGTTTTTTTGGGTCCCAAACTTCCAGGGCCATTTTGAGGGCCTACAAATCATTTTTTCACGACCGAGCACCTAAATTATAGCCAAAGGCTCTAATTGAGCCCTCAAAATTGATCTCCTCATTAATACCTTTTCAACGAGCTATCATCCGCCCTAAACGAATATCATATGAAAAAGTTACGACCCCGAGAAGTTAGTCCTTTGACAGTTACCGACAAGTGACGCATCCACCTCAAGCAGAGGCGTCGCCCCTTTTAAGATACAAATCAATTTTGATGTTCCTATATTTGAAGGGAAAATAGACACAACTGTTGTAGATAAATTTTTAAACCTTCTAGAAGGGTATTTTTCTTTCCACAACTTTTTCGATAGAGAAAATATTACATTTACACTCTTCAAAGTCGTCCCCCGTGTCAAAGATTGGTCAGAGACCTTTTGTGAGAAAAAGAAAATAGAGGGATGAAAATTGTTTGTAGTTTCACCCACTTAGGGTTCCTTCAGGGATACTATTAAGGGAAAATACTACCATGTTGGAATTTATGATGATTTGTATACAAGATGGACCACACTGCGACAGGAACGAGACCAAATAATGCCAAAGTTCACCAATGTCTTCCATAACTTTCGCACCGAGATGGGTATCAAATATTCTGAGTGACATATGATGCTCAAATACTATGGTGGTATGCATAGATACATCTAGACAAAAATGAATTTTTTGAACATCTAATCCTTGGGCACGACTTATCGATATTTCATCAAGATCAAGCAGAATCTTAAACAAAAGATGCAACAGTTTGGGTTTGAGAAACCCTCACAACAAAAGTAGGTCAAGGGCATCCCCAACCCGTAGAACAAAGGATAGATAAAATATGAGAAACCTTAGGAAAACTAGTCCAAGACACAAGAAAAGAAGGACAATGGGAGGATACAGAAGGATATCAGTAAGTGGTGTGACTTCCATAAGAGCCCATGTCATAACACTGTTGATTTCTTCTCAAAGAAGTCATTGGTGGCTGAGGTGAAATCCTTTGAATTAGATGCAGGCTCCGAATCTGAGTCAGAACCAAAAAAGGGGAGATGGATCATTGACACAGAACCTAGTGCCACCATTTCTACCACCAAGATCCAACCTGGTGAACCTGATGAGCCAGAGGAAGGAGAGCACCTCTTTCATTCAAAAATGTGGGTGAAAGGCACCAGACTTCACTTCCTCGTTGATAGAAGTAGCCATAATAAACTCATATCATCATATTTCATTAAGAGGCTATCCCTCTCTAAAATGCTACACCAACAACCCTACACCATTAGATGACTCATCCAAGGAAGCGATATTTGAGTCAGCCAACAGTGTCGCATGTTGTATGACATCAAGCCATTCAAATATGAATTATTATGTGATGCTTCTATCCTTGAAGTTTTTTATGTTCTTTTGAGACAAACTTATTTATGTAAGCATCATGTTGTATATGAGTCTATGCCCCTAAGTGTTATTATTAATTTGAACAAGAAATTGTATAAGATACCCGACGTAGTCCCACATAGTGATATTTCCTTGATCTCGGCCAAGAAATGCAGGAAGGTCATTTCTCAGACTGGGAATTTTGTCTTGTTTTTTATTTACTCTCATAGTAAATGAAAGTTTGTAGCTACATCCATGGATTCCATGGCTGACCTCTCCATGGAATAGAAGCAAGTGGATAAGGTCATGGAAGAATACAAATACATATTCTTGTCACCTTCTAGGGTACATATGCACTGTTAGGTCAATCATTTCATCGATCTGACCCTCGATGCATCACTACCCAATGGGACAGTCTATCTCTTCTCTTTGTCAGAAAATGCGGAGATCCAATGTTAGATCCAAGAAATTCTCCACAAGGAACACATCCGACCTAGATCATCACCTTGTGGAAGCCCAATCATGATGGTTCAAAATAAATACGGTACTTGGCGACTTTGCATTGATTATCGGGCACTAAAAAAAATAACAGTTATGAACTAGTGCCTAATTCCCTGAATCGACGATCTGCTTGATCAGCTCAAGGGGGATAAATAATTTAGTAAGATTGATATGAAGTATGTATACCATCAGGTCCCAATAGACAAGACAAATGTATGGAAGACTGCCTTCAAGTCAAAATAAGGTATATTTTAATGCTTGTTTATGCCTTTTGGTTTGACAAATTCTCCAACGAATTTCATGAGGATGATGGATGATATATTGTGGACTTTTACTAATTATTTTATAGTGGTGTATCTGGATAATATCCTAATCTACATCAAGACTTGGGAAAAACTATTGCAACATATTCAACAGGTTATGCACACTCCGCGACAGCACAAGCTACATGCCAACTTGGAAAAATGTTACTTCGGCATAGACATGGTCTAGTACCTAGCATACATTATCGATGCGCATGGTGTAAATGTGGATATAGACAATATCCAAGTCATCCACAACTAGCCAACCCCAACCACACTCACTGAGCTTTGAAGCTTCTTAGGACTTGCCAATTTCTATCACAGGTTTGTGTGGGGATTCTCCGATATTGCATGGTCCCTCAGCTAAGTAACCAAGGGTGGTGGTAAGGAAAATTTTGTGTGGGGTCTGTCCCAACATCAAGCGTTTGATAATATGAAGCAACGCTTGTGCTCAAGCATAGTTCTTTCATTACCTAAACTGCAACAACCCTTTGAGATTGAGATAGATGCTTCAAACTATGTTGTGGGTACAGTTCTCACTCAGCATGATCACCTCATGGCCTATCATATTGAGACACTATCATATGTTGTTCGTAAGTAACCTAATTACAACAAAGAAATGTACTCCATTGTGAAAGGCTTCCGCCAGTGGAGGAATTACATTGTCAGGAAGGAGACAATCATCCACACTAATTATAAGCCACTGTAGTTCATGGAGACACAAGGAAAATTGCAGAATGACCGCCATCAAAAGTGGTCCACATATTTGTAGCAATTCCACCTCAACATAAAGTATAAAACATGAAGTACCAACTGATTCATTGATCTCCTTAGTCAACTTCCAGTTGTGGCACTCACCACGGTTCTATATGCTTGTGGCCACGAGACCTCTGGATGGCCCCACCTCTATTGGACAGATACTGACTTCGCCAACACCTACCAAATGTTGGGCGCAAACACAATTGTCACTAATTTCAATCTTCAAGACAAGTTGTTGTGCCATTTGGGCCATCTACACATTCCATCAAGAGAGAGAGAGAAACTTATTTGGGAAGCCCACTACAGTCAGTGGGCAGGACACTTTGACATGAAAAATAAAGTGGCATTGCTGCAATGACATTTCTACTAGCTGAAACTTCGATAGGATGTCAGCAAGTATATCCGGTCCTACACCACCTATGCTATTGCTAAACTAGACACTAAGAAAAAAGGCATGTACACTCCTCTGCCTACTCCTGACAGGCCCTGGGAATCCATCTCAATGGATTACATGTCGGGCCTTCCGTCCACCAAGAGAGGAAATGACTGTGTTTTTGTGGTTGTTGATCGCTTTTCCAAGATGGCGATTATGGCCGCCTGCAAGAAGAGCATCATAGTGGAGGCCACTTCCAAGATTTTCTTTGAACGATTCTTGGTACACTTTGGGATCCCACAAATCATTATTTCATATCGGGATATATGACTCCTCAACACATTCTAATCGAGCCTCTAGTCACTTTTGGACACCAATCTCACGAAATCCACTTCCTTCCACCCCCAATTGGATGGCCAAAGAAATGTCATCAACAGGATGATCTTTCACATCATGCTAATGTACAATTCCAAGAACCCCCACACATGGGATGAGAGTCTTTCCTATGTTCAACAGAACTACAATAGAGCCATACATAGCTCAACTGGTCACAACCCCTTTCAGGTGGGGTTGGGATTTCAACCATTGGGTCCCATGGATGTTGCACTATCCCTTGCGACCACCCAGGAAGACTCGTCACATGCTCCAACTGAAGATGAAAAAGCCACTTAGTTCATTGAGAAAATCCATCACATCTGCCAATAGGTTTAGGATATTTTACAGAAGTCCAATTCCAAGTACAAGCAATGCCATGATCAACATCGGGTGCCACACTAGTTTCAGGGGGGGGGAGGAATTTTGGTTGCACTTGCATAAAGAACGCTTTATAGGGCCTCATCAAAAGATTCATGCACTCTGTTATGGACCTTACACCATCACTAAGTTTTTGGGTGAAAACACTTTTTAGCTCAACATTCCCCCCTTCCTTGGCTTGAACCCAATGTTCAATGTCGTCCTGCTTCGACCCTATTTTCCACCATTGTTAGACACCTCGGAGATAGTAGAACAATTGAAACCAGCAAAGCTCAACCTTGAATGCATGGAACATGCATCCAATGATCATATTTTTGACATATGGTTCAAGGGAACTCGCCAACAGAGGATCCATATTTATCAGTTTATCAAAGAACGACAACTCCTGCACCAAGGCAAGTGGCTATCTCGAGGCCAAATTTAGTATAAATTTCCTCATCTGACGAGGGAACTTAACACAATGGAGACCATTGCTTCCTAAAGTGGGAGGATTGATCTAGGAGGATCTCAGTGGCCACCCACCTCTTACAACTGGCTCAAAACAATCGTTTGGCAATTTACTATTTTTAGCATTTTTTCGGGTCCCAATCTACCAAGGCCACTTTGAGGGCCTAAACGTCATTTTTCACGATCGGGAACCTCAATGATAGCCAAAGGCTTAGATTGAGCCCCCAAAATGAATATCCTTGTTTATGCCTTTCCAACGATCTATCGTGCACCCTAAACAAATATTGTATGCAAATGTTACGACCCCAGGAACTTGATGTACTAACTTACCCCAATGGGACCCACATGACTTTAGACACTTCATCTCATAAGGTTAACGTTTTGGATGTCTAGGGTTTGGGAATTAATGTTTATTGTAAAATTTCCCTTAGAGCCTGATTGTACTCATCTTCTTATGAATGAGCGTAGCCATCACATCTCTTCTGAAAGATAAGCTGCCACCATTCTATCAAGCTTGTTTTCAATCTGCATTTTACAGTTTTTGCATATTTCTTATTTAATATAAGTCATTTTTTACTGTATTTATGTTATTATTCATTGTTCCTTTGTGTTACTATTATAATTATGTGTTCTCATTTCATTCCACTCATAAATCCAGATCACATTTGAATCCTTTGAATTAGTCTACACCTTGCTTCGTTTGCTTTGACACCCTCGTACTCATAAAAACCCTGATTTTTTCTAAGAAATTTTGGAAAATTCAATCCTACAAGACCTCACCAAAGCGACCATTACCCCTTGGTTTCCCCATGTATAAATACCACATGTAAACCTGTTTTCCTTTTTCTAAACCATTAGGGAGCGACCATCACCCCTTGGATGCTCTGTCTGCCTCTCCGGGGGAGCGTCCTCTTGTAGCAGACTTGTTTTTTAGCCTTGTTTTCTGTTTTTTCTCAGTTTCTCTATGAATTTTTGAGATTATGTTTTGAGTCTCTTTGATCAGATCCATATGTTTTGATGATATTTATCATCTCTTCCATTAATATATTTTGGTTGTTTTCTTTCTCATCCTCTTTTCAGTTTGCTTGTGTGTTTGAGATTGCCTAGTCTGTTATCCCAAAAACTCCTAGTTTGTTTCTGACTGTGCTTGAATGAGAACTTGATTTTCACTCATTTTCATTTCCTCCTTTGATTTTTCATTTGTTTATTGGTTTTTATCCCTTTCATCTTCATTGAAACATATCTCTTCTATGGATGATTAAGACTCTCTCGTCTACCAAAACCATGTTTTTGTTGCTCATGTTTTGAAGATTTTTCATGAGAATTTGTCTTTGTTCTCTTGTGCATATTTGATTTCTTGGTTGAAAATGTTGTCTCACACTTGTTGTCTTTTAGTCATAATCTTTTTTAGTTCACTTTGTTTGATCGTTTTTTTCCTCATATTTCTTTGTTTTGCACATAGATCTCTTTCATCTCTCTTGAAAGTTAAGAAGCGAAAAAGTGTGCATTTCTCCTTGCATACATTATCAAACAAAGAGTCTTTGCATTCCTTAGGAATTTGTTTTGGTATACATTTGGAAGAAGAGCTAGTTTTTCATGTGCATTTTGGTTTTCAAACACATTTGCGTGGATGTCTAGCATCATATTGATCTCTGAAATTGAAAGTTGCATCATTTTGAGTTCTTGATTGTGATAAGAAGAATATAAATCTTCTCCTTCCCATACACAGGATTCATATAAAATAATGCACTACATCTCATTCTTTTTCATCCTATTGGATTCAAGTCTCTCACACATTATCATTTTCATCTCTGTGAACCCTTTGAGTAAAAAACCATTAAAATCAATCATGCGCTATTAAAATCAACTAGAACATTTTTTTGGTTTTAGCACACCAACAGTAGCACATGATTAGGGTATTTGGACTAGGTGAAGTAAGTAAATCGTCCAAAACTACTAAATAGACTATAGAAAACTGGTGAGTGTATAAGTCCAACTTTCATATAAGAATAGCCGCAAACCCCCTCTCACATAGGGTCTAAGCACAAGGTCATGTGCGGAAGAGCATCAGAGATTTCCCTCCAAATCTTAACCAATCGTAGTGGACAGAGCGAATATTGGGGTTTTTTCTTGAGATCCCACTGGTTTCATTTGGTCTCGATGCTTCATTAATTTTGAGTCCATTTGGGGTCCTCAGGAGTCTTACCGGTCCACTTGTCTTCATTTCTATTTAAGAGCTTCAGGCTTTGATATAATTCCCATAAGTTTAGTCCTATCTATCGACTGTACCAACCCAGAGGCTGACTACAAGTTGGTAGCCTTAGTGGCCTTTCCTAAGTATCTACATAGGTGACTGTGGGGGGATTCCCATGGTACCTGAGGCAGATGTCGTATCACACTCTCAATACCCTTGGAGGGGGATCCCATGAAAGAGAGGGTTGCTTGCACCAAGAAGGGATGTTACGTGGAGGTTGGGGTAACTACTTCTCATTTCTTCACTGACGTCTTAACATCCCATCTTTGAAATATCCTTGAAACTATTATTTCTTGGTTGATTTTTTTTAGTTTTCTTAGGGGTGTATTTATTTGACTTTCATAGTCGGCCTTAGGATCAGAGATTTCATGGTATACAAGGTATGGAACATGACATTCTAGAACCTCAACCCAATGTTTCTTATGAAGGAATTATTAGGGACCCAACTTCTGACACTGAGAGCATAGATATTGGAAGTGACCATCACATAGAAGAACCAGTCACAATATTCATAGAAAGCATTGTATCTTACATGAATTCTATTTTTATTGATCAACCTGGCCCACCACTCAATGATCAACCATTCACAAGATATGTTGATGCTCTTCCTTCTTATAGATTATCTCCCAGTTCCACCATTACATCATCTTTTGGTGCGAACCCGTCATCTTTTGGTTTTCCTGAATGACTTCGGAATTTATATTTTTCCAAAAATTCTGTAGTCGATATTGTTGGTGCTTTTTCTTTATCGAAAAAATCGGTGACCCAGGTCAAACACCTATGCACACATATTCCTTTTCTCATGGGTCAAGTAATATTCATGATTCACTATTTCTGCACATGCACACACCAAATGCTTTACTTGGTCATCCCATCGGTCAAATGACTAGCAATCAAGTCATTCATGCAACCATAGTTCCACAAGATACTTAGCCTCCATCTCGACCATCACAGATTACTTCACCCTACATTGGAGTTCAATATGCAATGGGAGGCTAACATTCAACTGGGGGGCAACCTTCAGTTGTAGGGAAATGTTTTATTGGGGGGGAACCTACATTGTCACAATATCAACCTACCAGGGGGCACTCTTCTCTTTCTAGTCCGTCTATCCCTACTACCACTAGTCTGTATCTTGGACATCCATTTCCAGGAGCTGTTAACCCTTTGTGGGGTCAACCTAACTCGAAAAACATTTTTCTGCAAGGAAATTTTCCCTTTCAATCCGTAAGCCCCATAATTTCGACGCAATAGTTCCTTCAACCTCAATACATGTGGGGACCATCAGGTAAGTCTCAGTATGTAGGAGGCCCATATGTTCATTCATAGTATATGGGTGAAAAAATAGGAAAACTTCCTGATATGGGAAGACAATCATGAAATCCCCCTTACATGGGTGGACCACCCAGGAAACCACCATATATGGGGGGGGCGTCTAGCTTGGACATCTCACCACAACCTGAATACGGTCCTACTGGTGTTTCCATGCCATATGATTACCACCAGTATCAACAGGACAACCAATAAATTCCATTATTGGCTAGGTTAGATCTTCCAGATCTATCGCGTTTGACCAACGATCCCATCCAACATGATCTGTTTTGGCCCACCATCCCTGCCAAATTACCTTCTGACATCCCACAATTCGACTAAAAACCTCGAGAAGATCCTAAAAATCATGTTATGACTTTCCATTTATGGTTTTCTTCCAACTCTTTGATGGATGATTCCATCCATATCAAAATTTTTCAAAGAACACTTATAGGTGCTTGAATGAAATGGTATATTGAGCTACCACATAACTCCTTTGTCGAATTTGATTCTCTTTCCATGGTTTTCTTGACACATTTTAAATTACCTATATTGTATGAGACTGACACATAGATTTTGACCTCACTCTGGTGATCCTCTTCCACCCACATATCTGATCATATTCATGAGTGGAGATGGTGGAGACGGTTGATTAAAGCTCCCATCATGAACCAAATCCTCGCAGATTAGTTTACAAAGTCTCTCTTCCCTCCCATTTCCCATGATGTTTCTATAGGAAATGTAGTTACTGAGGAGCAGGCCATCAACTGTGCATAGTATTTGGAATTGTTCTATTACCAGTCCAACACACTTTATGATTTGATCCCTAACGCTCCTCATCCATCAAACGATCCAACAAAACCTGCTCCATAACCAAGTTCTGTTTCAGACACCAAGACTACTTTCGCTCCTGCTCAAACCTCCGAGGTGAATGAAGTCCAATAATCTTCATCTCAACAACTAGGAGGTGAGAAGAAAACCCTGGGAAAATCCAAGAAATATTCTAATCAATAGGATAATTTTAAGTTTGTTGATACTCAACCAATTAGGAAGCCTAAATTTCCCTGTATGATTTGTGAGGAAGACCACTACAAAAATATTATCCTCATCATGAGGCAGTCTCTAAATTTCTGAAGGGTTCCTCCCAACCGGTTCAACAAAAACATTTGGTTGCAAAAAATCCTACCCCTTTGCAAGGGGAAAAGGTAGGTCATTCCCACCATGGGGATGCTTCCATGAAAACCTATGAGGTGTACATGTTTAAAGCGGTTAATGTGACAACTCAAGTGAATGCTTATAACACTCCTCCATGTGATCAGACTAAGGGAAAGGTTTTTTATCATCCCTCTTCATCCACTCCTCCTCGATCTTACAATCCTCTTCATATTGGGAAGCCAACCTATGACATAGTGTTGTGCCCGCCCAAGAATGCAATTCAAAAGGAAAAATTTAATCCAAATTCCCGTGCTGCCCAAAACTACAACATTTTTGAAGATTTGGAGTAGGAGACTTGTGCTATGTTAACCCTCAAAGTTATATAGAACTATCCAAATTAATGTAGAACCCTATTGTCAGCCATTGGAGCTATGGATCTAGAGGCGCCAAATTTGATCACGTTTAATCTGGATTACTTTAAGGAGAGGCTCTCCCATCACTTAACATTCCAAATTGAAGTTTTGGTTGGTGGAAAGAATTTCCATTGTACTATCTTGGATGAGGGATCCTCCACCTATGTCATTTATTTTCCTTTTTGGATAGCCTTAGGTTCTCCTAAAATTACCTCGTCTTCAATCACCTTGAAATCATTTGATGGAAGTGGTTTCCAACCTCATAGACTCTTGCAATATTTCACTATGACATTGAAGGGTAAGACTATTTCAGTTGATATCGAGGTAGTTGACACACCTCTGGATTATAAGTTTTTTCTTGGTTGTATTTGTTTCTATGCAATGGTTGTCGTTGCATATACAATATTTAGTGTCTTACGATTTCCCCATCAGGGAAAAATTATCACTGTTGACCAACTAGACTATATAACTCCAGATCTCCACAATGATGCAGAGAATAATGTCCCTTTTCTAGGACATTCTAGTCTTGAGAGTGTAGGGGTAGGTCTCCTTAAGGATTCCTCACTCATGGGAGTTTTTCCTTTACTTGCTCCTTCCATCCCACAATTTTCCACATTAAATATGATTTCGACTCAGGTGTGATAATCCATAGAATTATTTGATCCTTTGGCAGTATCTGATCTCGGTGAACATAGTTCATTGTCTCTTTAAAGCTTGTTAACATATGAAACAGACCTCCCTATATTCCAATTGAGTCTTACTCTGTATCACATACTTGAACCTTCTTTTCCCCCACCTAGTGAAAAGGTTCCCATTAGTAATCAACCGCCTAAACGAGGAAAGAAGAAAATTCGTTGGAGGAAACAACACTTAGGGGGAATGTCTCCAACCTCTAGGCGCTGGAACAAACCCACTATCTTCTATCACGCAAGATGGGGGAAAAACATCTCTAGAGAGACCCACTACTAGGAGTAATCCTCATTTGAGGGTCATTCCCATCATAACGTAGTAGTCTTTTATAGAATGAGCTTAGTCTTTGTTCTTTCTTGTGCTCGTTGATACATGAGAATAAGTTACTAATATTAGTCTTTGTTCTTTCTCTTTCTCATTAATACATGAGAATAGGTTACCGAGTATACTTTTATCTCTTTTTTGGACTTGTAAAATCTATATGAAAAAGGAACTCTTTGGACTCTCCTTTAATATCTTTTTTAGAAACTCTAAACATGAAAGGATTGTTGAGTGAGCTTGTTTCCTTTCACACTCGTTAAAAGGTTAGAAACAACATCTTTCGAGTGATAGTTTACCCCTTTTTAGGCCTCGTTAGATTAATTACAAAAAAATAATATTCTAGTCAAGCATGCTTAGAATAGTTTTCCTAGGTATTGTTTTATGCTTTTTCGGACCTTGGGGACTAAATTTATGAAAAGGTCCATTGTGGAATCTTCTTTTTCAGACTCTCAAAATATGAAAATACCATCGAGTTTTCTTTCCTTGGACTCGTAAAATATACACAAGGAAGAACCCATCTGGGACATAAACCTTCCTTCTTCAGTTTCATTAAACATGCAAAAATGGGACTCATTGAAGATGATTTAACCAAGCATTTGTTACCCTCCTCGAGCTCATTAAAAAACAAAGAGGTACTCGCATTTTATGATTATGGCAGCTTGATGTTGACCTTGGACATGAAACTTGCTTGAATCCCATGTGTCATCATACTCTTTTGACTCCTTCATAAGAGAACCCTTGGTTGTCGTCACCTTCCATGCATCGTCAAACTCTTTTGACTCCATCAAATAGATCCATTGGTTTTCATCACATAATCATACTTGGTATTTTTTTCTTTGTTGAGTCAAAGCTTCCAATTCATTCATTGTGTCGCCATATGTTCAAGGGAATTCAACCTCTACATTTTCACCCCTGTGTCAGTTCACCATCATTTTATCCATCACTATTCATCATTATCCTTATATGTTTCGTGTCTATGATGGGGGATACATCATGGCCCTCCTTTGACGAGTCTATTCTTATCAATTTCAACACATTATCTAGTACTTTACTTAGAAAACAATTATCACCTTGGAGAGTGCATGCCTAAATGACAAGTTTCCTCATTGTCGACAATGGGGTTTACATCAATGACCCTTGATCGATTTATTCCATGATTGTTTGAATTCATATCATTTATTCACATTTGATGGAATGTACTTAGAGTACCTTGGGAGTCATTGTCATCATTGGTGATTTCCCTCGCACTTGTTAACAATTTACATCATTGACCAATAATCAAGTTGTTTCTACCATGTTTGATGCCAAGACCTCTATTCACATGGCTAGATTTGCACTATTCGGGATCATGATTGAATACCCTGGGGAGACAATCCAATAAACACTCACTTATTTTATCTTCCTTCCCCAGGATGTGATGGATATTATGAAGTTGTGATATATACTGTGACATAGATCTATGTTCTATTGGTCTGTGGCTATGTTATGTCATGTTGTAGCTCCACTATGTAATATCTCGTGGCTACATTTTGATTGAGTCATGGAGATAAGGATATGCATTGTATGTTTGGTGGCCATATCCTTAGTCAGTGCTTTCATGGATCCACAGTGTAATGAATGGTGACCATGCTTTGATTTAGATGATTCTGAGTCTGGGTATTGTTGTAGGGATTTTACACCCTATAGGAGCTGAGCTCCCTTAGGTTCTTCCTATACCTAAGATAGAAACAGAGACATGAACAAAGGATGTTCTTAAACTTGATAATATGTCATAACATACAATCATACCAATTCTCTATCAATGACCACATAAACTTGCATGAACAATCAATTAGAGGGAAACATCTAGCATATATTCTATTAATCAAGTAAGAAATATCACAACTTACATATTTAAACTGAAGAGATGTCTTTCTTCCAAGCTCCTTGCCCAATATTTTCCACCAAAATTCGAGAGTAACCTTGCTAATTCCTTTTCCCCCCTTCCCATGAGAGATGGATTGGTTCTTATAGGGCTTTAGGGATAAGGCCATATGGTTAATGGGATAATATCCTCGGGCTCATAATGGAATCATTCTCTAAACTAAACCTAAAGAAATCAGAGGAAGCTCTAATCCATTGAAACCAAGTCCAAAAAAGGGATATTCTAAGCTCAGTCATGACCTATGCACATAGACATAACAACCCGGTCATGAATCGGTAGTTTAGAAAGGGAGACCATCCCTTTCAGTTGCAGGTTTGAGGAAGGACGAACTCAACTGAAGGGAAATTAGGCTAGAAACTTAGGGAGAAAATGATGAAAGTGGTTTAATTGGGTAGGTGACCTCTAGGAAATGATGTGCCAAAGGTTAGGGTGTTAATAATGCTATAACATATGCCCCCTAAAGTGTGAGGTTAGAAGAGGTGTCTGATGGATGAAATACTTTACCAATAAAAGATGTAGAGATGTGGGCAAAGAAGCTTGGAGAAGAGCATCACTAGTCCTGTTAAAAAATATCCCCGAGGTGGAAATTCCCATGCTCGGTAAGAAATATGAGAGCATAGATGCCATAAATACATTGCAGATTTATTCATGATTCAAGTGATGGCCACAATAGAATACATCGTGGATCCATCAAGAATAAAACATGACTCAATCATGGACACAAAAGTGTACACTCTGGATCCATGAAATATCCAAGTGAAATCATAGCCATGACCAAGTACAAATGTGGATCTATGCGATGTCACACAAAGTAGTAAGATGAATCAATAATTGATCAATCGATGAAGTGATCATAACTATTATCCATCGTGTCTTGGGAAATGATGTCATATAATAGGAGGGTGATATTTCCCAATGTCTTTGTCCATAATCCAAATGGTATGAATCTACAACATGCAAATAAATGAGTTGAAGTCGAGCATGGTAGAATTCGTCTGATTACCGGTCATTAATGTATATCGTTAATAGACACGAGGGAGTCCACCGATGATGATGTAACCTAAGATAACGAGTACAATCTATGAAGTATGAATAAAGGAGTTGAAGTCGAACAATCGTAGATTCATTCGACAAGATTAAATGATGTAAACCCACTGTCTAAATGCAAGGGTACTTGCCACTGATGGCTACAAGTCCCAGGGTACTAAAGGGTTTCTAGATTTCAATCCTAGATAATGAGTTGTAGTCGACAGGGTGAAATCCGTCGAAGGAGGGCCTTGATGTATCCCCCATCAATCGACATGAAACAAGTAAAGAAAGATGGTGTGAAAATAATGGAGCAAAACGAACACATGGATAGATGGGAGTAATAGATTGAAAGGAAAGAAATTTTCCTGACATAGATAAAATTCCCTTGAACAAGTATGCATGACAAATGGCTTGACTTAGAAACATTAACTTATATGAAGACCATAATAATTGTTCAAGGACCGGTGAGTGGAATGTGACGCAATGATGGGAATGGTGGTCAATGAGAGAGAATGGATAAATCGACTATTGTATGTGGTGGTAGAATAGGTGCATTGTTAAAGGGAGACTCAAAGTAATGACAACTGCTAGATAATGAAGATAACAAAAAGGAAAAACCCTCTAAAAATTCCCCACCATGATCAGTGAGTACCTCCTTCTAGTTTTACGAGTTAGAGGATGATAACATATGACCTATATAGCTCATCTGGCGATGAGTCCCTCGACATATTATTAATGAACCTAAGGAAGGAGGGGTTAAGTCCCATGAGTGGGTCCTTCAATGTAAAGTTTAACAATTCCAAATAAGGTAAAATCAATGGCCTTTTCGTATTTAGATATTCTGAAAAGGTCGTAAAGAAAAATCCGTAAGGGAATTTTTCGTAAAGTTAGTCTCTAGGGTCCGAAAAAGTATAAAATAATACCTAGGAGAACTCTCTTAACCATAATGGATAGGGTGTTCCTTTTTCGTAAATATTTTGATGAGACCAAAAAAGAGATAAACTATCGCTCAACATATGTGCTTTCTAATTCACTTTAACGAGCATGAAAGACAACAAGATCGCTCGACAATCGTTTCGTTGTTTAATGAGTTCAAAAAGAGTTTAAAGAGTCCTTTATGATAAAAATCATTTTTTTAAAATATTCTATCTGGCCTGAAAAATGGGTAAATGTATACCAGGTGGACATCTTTTCAAATCCATGATACGAGAGTGAAAAGACAAGCATACTCGACGATCTTTTCTTTTTTAAGGAGTTGAAAAAGATCTTAAAAAATAATCCATAGAATGGTTCCATAGTTTATAATGATAGTGTTCCTGACAAAAATTGGATTAGTATGTGGTCCCAAGAAAAATAAAAATGATAAATAGCCAAAATTGAAGAAAAAGCTCTAGTTCTATTGTGAATAGGGTTAAAATGAAGCCATATATGGAGTAAAAAAAAGTGCTTTTACCTCAGTTTACCCATTTACCTTGGTGAAAGTTTGGGGATCCCTTTTCTTGCCATAATTTGGTGCAGTGATTGTGGAGCTTGGAACCACAAATCCTGCAACCTTCAGCCATCAAACAACATGTTGGACGCCAAATTACAAAACCCATCTTTTATTTTTTCATTGCATGCATTTTTTTGTTAATGGAAAGCCTCAAAATATTTGAGTCTACACAATCGCAACTGACCTTCTTGCGGGGTGTGACCAAACGGTTTGGTCTCTTTGTATTAAGGAGGAAGTCACGACCGGTCGTGCCCAGGGTAAATTTGAAGGGGGGCTGACCAATATGGTCCTTACCGGTCACAATATCTGCCACATATGGTCGTGACAGAGCGAGATGGTCACAAGTGGTTGCATTGTTTTCTTAAGGGGGTCGCGATGAAGTTGGTTTTTATCATTTTTTGTGAAACATTTTATGATTTTACTTTTATGATTGGGTTCTGATACAATTGTGTGGTGTCTTTGGCAGGTGTGGGAACAATGTTGGAGTGGAGAGAATGCGAACATGAATTGAATGACAATGTAGCTATGGATGACCCTCCTACTCTAGGTGCTTTGAGGAACTGTGGGTTATTAAAAATTTTCCTATGTCAAAAAATGTGGGCCTAGCCTACAATGCTACATACTCTGGTGAATATGTGGGATCTGGACAAACAACATTTTATTGTATGGGATCAAATATTGACCTTAGAGATGGAAGATATATACTTCCTGACAGGATTGTCTCGTCGTGGTGGAACAGTGGTTTTGGTGGGTGGGAAAAGTGGGGGCATCGATCATGTCGATGACTATGTGGTGTGATATTGTCATCCAGGGATATAGAAGAGAAAAAATAAGCTTCCCATTGGCCAGGTGACGGATTTGACCTAGAGCATTGTGTTATTCACTATTACATGGATGATAGGGAGTACTAGACCACACTTGGCTTCGAGAAGAGAGGTGGAATATGCAGTGATGACTCTATCTCCTACAGTGTACAACTGGTGTGCAACTATTCTAGCAAATATGAAGGATCAACTGACCAAATGTTGGTTGGAATGACAATTTTTTTTTTGTTATGGATCCATTTTATTATCTTTCTTCTTCGAGAAAGTGCTTACATCGTTTCCATGGGATTTGGTGCTAGATGATGGGGTCAAGGATCCAATGATGAATAAATGGACAGATCTGCTATCCTGACTCGGGGAGGGGGGGGGGGGGGGG
>ML789651.1:492009-506538 GCA_009831015.1 Picea engelmannii
TTTAGCGATGAGTTCGGTAAGAAAGATAGATTTACAATATTTTTTGGTATTTTTAATGTTTTGGTGATTTTTTTATATATAAATGTTTTTTGTGTGTAACATAAAAAATGATTTTAATTTGTAGATTGTGCACCAACACGTCCAATGGGTATGTATCCTTTGAATAGGTGAGGTGATCAATTAGGTGTTGGAAGAGAGAAACATGGAGGAAGAGTCGATGCAGAGCTATTGGAATATCTCGAGGAGAATCTTGAGTGTTTGACTATTGGCATTCCAGTTCCACACAGGATGATATACCTCTGCATATGCAAAGGAATATCTTAGGTGTGGGGAACTGGTTTGGGAGTCTTCTGCAGAAGGTCACATGAACAACCATTTGCTATAATGACTAGAGGGCTCCTCATGGTTGCTAGTGCTCTTTAGTGTGATGAAATTTTTGTGCTTTTTGTTTTGCGGAAGTATGGGTAGAAAGCCCAATTTTGTTATGATATATATACACACACACACACATATGGCTTTGTGATTCCTGCTTATATATATGTGATGGATAATGTGTATAATGGTTTATACAGTGAATTTTGAACGTGATGCTTTTTAATGAAGTAGATGCCAATTCAAAACAAAATTTGCTAGTGAATCAGCTAAAGAATTGAATTGTCTTGGTATATGTTCATAAGAAATAAAATGAAATGATCATTCCAAGATTTGTACCCTTAAATATTTTAGAAAAAGGATAGGATTTTGAATATAATAATTCGAGTTGAGGTGTGAAACGACGAGCTTGGAATCTAGGTATACTATTAGGTGATGTATGCCCAAAGCAGATGCTTCTGTTAGAAGTTCAATGAAGGCACTGTATTCTACAACATTGTTCATTGTAAGGCCTAGATAGATTCCCCAGAGCTGACTATATCATTGGTGGGTGAAATAATTACCTAGGCAACATAAGTGATATTCTGGGAGGTGCGAATAGCTCCATCCGCATATCCAAAATAGGGTGAGGGAAACGACAAAATATACAAATCAAACATTAAGTAGGATAACCAGATTTACAAAGACTATCACATAAGGGGGAAAAAATCAACCATAGCATACTATAATACATATGGTACAAAATCAATAGATAGAGTGAGACTTATGCATAGTATGTTTTCAAGTAGAGCCCATTGCAGGGCTCCCATAATGGGTTTCCTTGATAGTCTTCTATCTCATAGGATCCTTTTTTAAGAACTCATGTAATTATATAGGGGCCATGCCATAAAGGTTCGAATTTACCTGTGCCTAATGTTTCACGGTCTTGGTTGTAGACCAAAACTAAGTCGCCTTCCAAGAAGGTTTGAGGGTGTATTTGTTGATCATATTGGTGTTTGACGCACTTTTGATGAGACTCATTGGCCATGATATCTTAGCGATGTCGTTCATCAAGATGGGATAAATATAAGAGTTTCTCTTCTTCGATGGAAGTGTCAGGTAGGATTTTGACAACTATCTTGAGGGATGGTATTTCACATTCAATGGGTAAAACGACCTCCAAACCATAGACAAGTTGGAACGGGGTGAAGCTAGTGGTTGTTTTGGCCAAGGTCTGATATGTCCATAAAGTAGAGAATAACATTAAATGCCATTTGGATTTATGTTTTCCAATTATTCTCTGGAGCATTGTTTTGACTACTTTATTAATGGACTCAACTTGACCATTTGGTTGAGGGTAATAAGGAGATGAGTGTTCTTGGTCAAAACGCAACAGAGTAGACAATTATGTCATCATGCTATTGTAAAAATGTGATCCATGATCGATCACGATGGATTTAGGCACACTGAAATGAGTGATGATTTGATTGAATATGAACAAGGAGAAAATATTAGCGTCATTAGAATAGGTGGGCATGGCTTTTGCACATTTTGTAAAATAATCAATGAACACAATAATATAATTATGATTGACGAAATAAGGGGGTTTACAGGTGGTAAAATTGATGCCCCATTTGGCGAATGGTCTGTCTGGAATGAAAATATGTAAAGGAGCGGGGTGAGCACACATTTTCTTAGAAAATATTTGACAAGGGTGGCATTTTTGTACCGTATTAATGAAATCTTTGAAAATTGTGGGCCAAAAATATCCTACACGTAAAATATTTTGGGCAGTGGCTAACCTAGAAAAATGGCCACCACATTCTCCATAGGGATGGTCATTTAGGATTCTTTTGGATTCATAATGGATGACACATTAGTGTAACACCATATCCACTCCACGACGATAAAGAGTATCGTCGACAATGAGATAGTTTCAGGATTGGTGGCATATACAGTGACAGTCATCTTTAGACATATTGCACCTGAAACGTTGAGTCTGGAGATAAATCAATATGTATCCATACCAAGGATCAAACAATTCAACGAGAAACAAGGATTCTTCAAGAAATGGATATTATACCATGGATTATCAAAGGCTCGGGGAAGATCGGTCATTAATTTTGCGAAAATCAAGGATTTTTTGGATTTAGGGGTCGAGAATTCAAGATCACATTCTTCTAACAGGACGATCCATTTAGAGTATCTTCCCCCCAATATCTAGCATGAAAAAATATATTGCATTGGGTTCATGTCAGAGATAATAGTGGTGGTTTGAAGAAAAATGTAATGCCAAAATCGCTGGAAAGTGTATATAACTGCCAATGCCAACTTCTCAATGTGGGGATATCGAAGCTCGACACCAACTAAGGCTTTACTGAGATAATAAATAACATGTTCGTTGTATTGATCCTCAGTCTAGAATAAAACCATTCCAATGGTGGTATCGGAAGTTTCCAGGTATAAGATGAAATTTTTATTGTAATTTGGGGGTTTAAGTAAATATGTAGATGTGAGAACCTGCTTAAAACAATCAAAAGATCGTTGGGCCTGTTCATCCCAAATAAAAGCTACACTCTTTTTTAATAATCGCATGAAACCTTTGGTGATTTTAGCGTACTTGGAAACGAAGCATCTAATGAAGTTTGATTTACATTGCAAACTTTGAAGTTGGATGGCGAAGTTAGGAGGGGGGAAGTCGATGATTTCCTTGAATTTAAGGGGATCAACTTTGATCCCATACATGGAAACAATGAAACCAAGTAACCGACCAAAATACACAACAAAAATGCATTTTTGTGGGTTTAAGTGAATGTTGTAATATTGACAGAGTATGAAGATTCCATGTAGGTGATCTATGTGATTGCACCTCTTAGGAGATCGAGCAAGGAGATCAACAAAGTAACACTATACAATATGTTTAATGTCATGGAAATTGTAAGACATGGCCTGCTGGAATGTTGCACCAACATTTTTAAGACCAAAGGGTAACTTGCGATATGTGAAAGTTCCCCATGGGAATATAAAAGAAGTTTTGTGCTAGTCCTCAGGAGTAATTTTGATTTGATTATAGCTAGGGAATCCATCCATAAATGAGAAGACTTGACATTCAACACAATCATCGATGATTTTTGAGATGAAAGGGGTAGGGAAATCGTCTTTAGGACATTCCTTTTTGAGGTCCCTATAATCAACGCATACTCAGATGGTGCCCTACGTTTTGTAAACTGGTACTATGTTGGACACCCATTCAGTTAAGGGCATAGGGTAAATAAAACCAACATTCAATATTTTTTGAACTTTTTCCTTAATGGTTGCTGCTTTCCTTGGATGAACAGGGCGAAGTCGTTGTCAAATTGGATGGGCTCGAGGGTAATTTTTTATTTCATGTACAACAATTTGTAGGTCAATACCTGTAATCTCTTCATAGAACCAAGAAAATATTTCATGTAATTTTGTAAATAAGGAAGTATAAGCTTCAATTTACTTAGGGGAACAATCTGTCCTATCTAGATGTTTTCCATGACCCCATATTTAACTGAAATGTCGATTGAAATGGTTTTGAAAATATTTCCCAAATTTCCTTAAGATAAAATATGGTATGATGTGGAAGGTAAAAGGGATGGATCTTGGATATCGGTTGAAACGAGGGTTTGTATCTGCGTCTCTTTATTCTCTCCAAGGGGCGGGAAAGAGGATCTATGATGGAAATTCTCCCAAGGTTTATCTTGTAAATTAATGACTTCCATAATATCTTTGTCTGAAGGAAGGACGATGTTGAGAAAGTCATGGGATGGTGAAATGTTCGTAGCCCAAGAGGGAGAGGAAACTAGATCTAGTTCCCAATCCAGTAGGAGACTAGAATGGGAATAAAAAAATTCTTTTGTTGATTGTATTACTGAATATTCCATCTCAATTAGTGAAAGTGACATAGTGTCTCAATAAGATTCCATATCAGATGGGTGAGGGATTACCCAAGGCCCATTGCAACCGATGGGTGCACCGACAAATGCAGAGATCATATTGATGGATAGAGTTGGGGGTATATCTGTTTGGAAGAGGGGAAAATTCCCCATTAATGAGGGGTAAAGGTTGATCCCGATGCTTTTGCATCCTGAAGAAGACTCTCTTATAAAAGGGAAATTTGTATTAGTATTTATTTGCACATCTGGGTACATAGTCAAGTTGGTCTACAATGACGATCTTCCCTTGATGGGGGAATTTAACCAGTCAAAAGACACTATATGCAACAACATTCATGGCATAAAACCAGGTGCAAACTAAAATCAAACTATATTCGAGTTTGGCGTCAATTACCTTGACTTCTACAGAAACAGTTTTGCCCACAAGTTCAATGGGTAATAAGGGGAGAATTCTATGGGGTTTGAAAAATGATCGTCAAAATATTTCAGGGTGGTTTCTTATGTGGTAAGTTGGGGAGAACCAAGATATTTCTAACATGTCGAGGACATGATGCAAGTTGTGGTTCCTTCATCAAGAACTGTTTGAAAGAAGTTTTTATTAAGAGATCAGACAATGATTTGTAATACCAAGGAAATCATTGCAATTCATGTCAAAGGAAATAACATTGGATTCTGCAAGGTCAATTCCACCAATGGTTGATAATAAAGATTTACATTGCATGGGGAAGGACTACATTACTTCAAGTGCCGACATGGCACAAGGGGCTTGGGAGAGATCTTCTACTATACTATAGTGTTGGGCTACCCGAGAATTAGGATTATGCATAGTGCGATGAAGTACTCCCTTTAGAGGGAATAAGGAAGGTTTAATAGCTAGCTTCTCTAGTGTGAGAGGGACATTAGGTGGGGTGGGTGTGGGGGATCCTTGGGTAAATAATCACCTTCTGGAGAATCATAATTCTTGGCTCTATTAGATATGGTCGTAGATTTAACCATCAATATGTTTACAGATGAGGATTCAGGGTTGTCCCCATGTGGGGGTGGTTTTGTTTGCATGACAAGTTATTTTTGTTGAGGGGGAAAGGGTTTGTTAAATTTGCAGGCATAGAAGAGTATGGGCCTCATTTGAGATATTGATGGATTTCAATGAGACGAGGGAAATATTTGGTGAAATGATCTTCTTTAGAAATCATGCAGGGATATTTGGCCTTTCATTTTTGTTTACCCTCAACATTGTTTTCTTGGGTCTTGGGGCCCAACTGCTAAGAAGAGTTTTTCTTTTTCTCATTATTGTTACCCATCTCTTTTCCTATGGATTGTTGTGAGTTTGTTGGTGTGGTTGACTGCACTGAATTAACCTCATAGGTTTAGGCATGGGGCTTAGTTGGAGTTCTTGTATGGACATATGATCTAGGATTGGTAGATTTATTTGATTGGTTGTTTTTCCCAGTCATCTATCTGGATGTATTTGTATAAACAGGACCAATCGGACCATCGACATGGGGTCTAGGTGTGGGTTTTGTTGGATCATTTTATGAATGAGGAGCATTGGGAATCAAGTCGTATAACGTGCCCAATTGAGAGTATACCAAATCTAAATATTGGTCTTGACTGATGGCTTGTTCCTCAACAATAGTGCCTCCCATGGTGACATCTCGAGATATAGCTGGAAAAAGAGACTTGGTGAACCAATCAACTAATAATTGATCCAAGATTGTGGCTTTGATTAATGGTCGCCAATGTCTCCACTCATGAGTGTGATCTGAAATATGGGTAGAATTTGATTGGTGTAACGAGGCTAGGATATTAGTACCGGTCTCATAGTGGATAGGTAATTGAAAGTGTGTAAAAAATTCCATGGAAAGGGAATTAAAGTCATCAAAGGAGTTCTGCAATAGTTCTATATACCATTTGGTTGTTGATCGTGTAAGGGTTCGCTGGAAAAGTCATAATCGGATGGAATTGTCCATCAAGGATTTCAATGAACACCATAGGTGGAAAGTCATGACATGATTGTTTGGATATTATCCATGTTTTATGTCGAACTTGGTAATATCGGATGGTAGTTTGGAAGGAATAGGGGGCCAAAAGAGGGAATTTCAGATGGGGTCATTAGTCAATCGTGAAAGATCAAGAAAATTTAAATTTTCCAAGAATGAGAGTTGTTTGTTGACATGTGGAGGTGGGTTGTATGGTCCTCTTACATGTGGATGTTGTTCTGGAGGTCCATCTCCATAAAATGGTCTGCCAAGGGGGCCTCCACCAAAGGGTGTTCCTCCACGGAGTCCTCCTCCATAAGGTGGTCCTTTGGGAGGTCCTCCAAGAGGTCCTCCTCCATAGGGTGGTCCCCCATGGGATCCTCCACCATAGGGTGGTCCTCCAGGATGTTCTCCTTCATAGGGTGGTCCCCCCCATGGGGTGGTCCTCCAGGGGGTTCTCCATGATAGGGTGGTCCCCCTATGTGATGGGATAGTCTGCCACCATGGGGTGGTCCACCACCATAGGGTGGTCCTCCAGAGGGTCCTCCTAGTTGAGTGGAAATTGCAAGATTGGCGGGTTGTTGAGGTTGGTTCCATAAATTATTTTCTATTTCTGGGTAAGGGTGGCCAAATAGTAGGTTGTGGTAGAGGGAATAGTTTATCCCTATGATGGTTGTTGTCTGGTAGAAGGGGGTTTCTCCCTAGTTGTTTGTTTCCCCCATAACGAATATGGACCCGTCGCTGGGGGATTCCCCCCATTGGGTGGTTTCCCGCGGTCAAATAAAGGTTAGCTCCCGAGAGAAGGGTATTCCACCGTTAAAAATGATCTGGAAATCAAGGGTTTCCCCATAGATGGATGTTGGCCAGATATTTTCCCTAAGTAAAGGGGTTGTCCCCTAGTGAAAGGTTGGATCATATATGTTTGTTGGACAAAACCCATTAGTTGACTTCCTTGGGGAGGTAATCCTCTCATTGAAGGTTGTTTTCCAAAATGGTTGGGATCATTGCCTAAGAACAGTGGGGTAAAGAAAGGTTTCCCACCAATGGGGGGTGTAGAAGGTTGTGTTCTTGAAGGTGGTGGTATGATGGTTGTGAAAACATGTGATACAGATGTCAATGTCCATGTTTGGGTTGGGTAAATGTTCAATTGAGCCTATTATGGTGTAGAGTTGATTGGGGAAGAATGTGGGAAAGAAGTTTGAAACATATGGGAGATTCCAGATATGGGAAGATGAGGGGTGCATGAAGAGGAATGTGACTGATCTCGTTGCAATTGTATAAAAGTAGAGTCTATAGTTGTATCTAATCGATCGAGGATGTCGTGGGGTTCTTCAGGGGTTTGCATAGGATCAAATGGAATAAAATCCCATTATGGTGTGGTAAAACCTTCGGATGAATGAATTTTTTGGGTTTCCATGCTCATGACGTATTCACAAGGCACAAGTGGTAGACGAGGGTAATCGGTATTGATTTTAGTTTATCCGAAAAATTTTACCTGAAGGAGGGGACCAAAAGGGGCAATCAAGGGTGGATTTACAAGGAGTACAAATCACTCTCAAAAGTTGTCTCCTTCTGGGTGTTCAAGCAAAGGGGTAATAATTCTTCCGACTTCGGAGTAGTTTTCCTCGTGGAATTCCTCTCGAAGGTGGTCTTCAGGTGAGTTGGGAGGAAAGAGTTCATAATGTAGTGGAGGAAACCCTTGCATCCTACGAGACCTACACAATTTTTGGTTGGTCGGGATTGAGATATGACAATGATAGTCCTAAATCCAACTAGAGAAAATAAACAACACGCACTAAGAAATATAGGAATCAAACAAACAAAACAAAGCTTCTTGCCATGAATGTACTAGTTGGTGATGAAATCCAACATCATGGGAACATGTGAGAATGAGAGGGGATAAGTGAGTGGATTAGCTACATTGGAGGCTTGCTTAATAGACTTACACCTTGGTTCAAGATCCTCAATAGTCTATCCATGGGTTTCCCTCCAAGGAGCCTGAGTGAGTTTGACCAATGTTTGATCTAGGTAAAATGAAGAATCCCCTTCACCATCACTTTGTATAAAATCCCTGTATATTATGGAAACTAAGGTCACCAAATCGTAGTTAGCCTCCGAGTAGGTACAATCAACAGTTGGGTACGATAGTATGTGCATGATATCAAGTCCAAAATTCCTCGAGAGGACTGATAACAAGAGGAACGAAAAAATCTCCTGAGGACCCCGAATGGATTCGATATTCACGAAGTTCCAAGACCAAATGGAAACAACCTATTCTCAAGAAGAATCCCTAATATAATATCATTCCACTACGTTTTGTTAAGCCTCAGAGGGGTAATCTTCGTTTTCCAACCACACGCGACCTTGTGTGTAGCCCCTATGTGAGAGGGTGTTCACGGATATGCCTATACAAAAGTTGGATTTAACCACTCTTTAGTGTTCTATGGTTTTTTTTCATGGTCTTGGACAGTTTACTCACTTATCTTAGTCCAAAGACCCTATCCCTAGACTATTGTTGGTGTTCTTAGAAAATAAAAAGTCTAGTAAATTTTAGTAACATGTATTCGTTTTTAAAGTTTTTCTTTAATCAAAAGGTTGCGTGGAAGTGAAATTTAAGAGGTGAAAGGACTCGACTCCAAATAGGAACAAAAGAATGAAATTTCAATAATTTTCCTTTCAATGAATCCTATTTAAGGGAGGGAGAAGAGTATCTTTCTTTTTGTGTTTTATGTAAAAAAATTCCCTAATGAATACCGATTCACCTTGATTATTGGAAATGAAATAAAAGGACAATATTTCAACAAAACTTATAGAATGATTTACGAAATTCCCAACCAAGAAAAAATTGTTTCAATCATACTCTAAAGGACTCTAAATAATTTTTTTTTGTTTCTTTATTTTTTCAAACTACATGAAAATTGAAACAAAAAAAACTTCTTCAGCCTTCACTTTCAATTAACAATGTTCTGTAATGAATGCAAAAGATAGAATAAAAACCAAACATGCAAATTTAAAGCACACAAAAGATTTCGAATCTAGAAAATAGTTTGAAGGGTTCTCAAATGATTCGGGAAGTGACAAACATTCAAACTAATGAAAAAAATTACTTGTATAATAAAATGATAGACTTTGCGAAAGAATCATCTCAGAAATCTATGGATAACCTTCTACTAGATTGGAAGGATTAAACTAGATGATTCTAGTTGTATCCATCAATCACATGAGATGGACACAAAAAAGAAGATAATTTCATAGATTTCCAAAGAATTTGAAACAAAATCAATGAGACAGGCCTAAGACAGTTCTGGAGTGTCGAAGGAGACTAGTGGGAAAGGATATGATTGAGTTTTTTGAAGGATAAATCTCCAAAATAGTAGTTTAAGAGGTTCGTCGCTCCCTACAAAGGGAGATAGTGTGATCTAGTCATGAACTGGGAAGAATAACAGTGCGACCAAAATTTATGGTCGCTCTTGGTAGATTTGGGAGTAGGGATGGTCGTTGCACCAAGGGAGTACAATCATGGCCAGGAAGTCGTGACCAATACAAAAAAATGGGAAAAAGATAGATCTAGGATGATATTTATCAGATCCAAGGTAGAGATTTATTCAATTGTGCTCGAGAAAGAGTATAAAAAAGGTTGGAAATTATATCAGGAATATTTAATGGGTAAAGATCTTAGAAAGAAAGAATATAAAGAAGGAAGAGAAGCACATAAAGAGATATCTCCCCAGTATGGTCGCCAATCTATTGTAGGGATTTGACACCCTGCAGGAGATGAGTTCCTTAGGTTCTTCCTATACCTAAGACATAAATAGAGACATGAAAAAAGGATGTTCTTAAACTTTATAATATGTCATAACATACAATCATACCAATTCTCTATCAATGAACACATAAACTTGCATGAACAATCAATTAGAGGGAAACATCCAACATATATTCTATTAATCAAGTAAGCAATATCACAACTTACAGATGTAAAGTGCAGAGATGTCTTTCTTCCAAGATCCTTGCCTAAGATTTTCCACCAAAATGCTAGAGTAACCTTGCTAGTTCCTTCCCCCCCCCCTTCCCATGAGATATGAATTGGTTCTTATAGGGCTTTAGGGATAAGGCCATATGGTTAATAGGATAATATCCTCAGGCTCATAATGGAATCCTTCTCGAGACTAAACCCTGAGAAATTAGAGGAAGCTCTCATCCATCACAACCAAGTCCAAAAAAGGAGCTTCTAGGATCAGTCGCAACCTATGCACATAGACGTAGTGACTCATTCATGACTTGGCAATCTAGAAAGGGCGACCAACCCTTTCAGTTGATTCGGATTATTTTTGACACGAAATGAGAGTGGATATATAACACAAAAATATACAGAGATATTGTAAGAGAGCCAATAATATAACAAATATATATCATATATATAAAAAGAGGCACATATATACATTAATACACAATTTCTATTAATGAGCGAAATGTACAAGACTCTAGAAATACAAAGTGAAACACTCGCTAGAATGGTGGCAACTTATCTCAGAGAAGAGATGTGACAACTACTCACATTATAAAGAAGATGATTATTACAATGAGGCTCCAAAGGAATTTTTAACATAAAGAAAATCCAAAACCGTAACCCCGGAAGATGAAAAGCCAATAGTTTTGTGGACCCATTTTTGGGTAGTTTGGTGTATCAACTTCCTGGGAGTGTAACTTTGGCATACAGTCTCCATTTGGGGTGAACGATAGATATTTGGAAAGGTATAGAAGAGGAGATTCATTTTGGGAGATAAATTATAGCCTTTAGCCATCATTGAGGCTCTCTATCTTGAAAAACATTCATTTAGGCCCTCAAAATGGCCCTGAAAGTTTAGGAACCAAAAAACTGCTAAAAATAGTAAATTGTCAGAAGAATATTTCGAGCTAGTTGGAATAGGTGGGTGGACACCGATATCCACCTAGATCAATCCTCCCTCATTAGGAAGCAATGGTATCCATTTTTTTGAGTTCCTGAGTGACAGGAAACAGTGTTTGTTGAATCTACATCTTGATGAGCTGCTTGCCTTGCTGGAGAAGTTGCACTGCTTAGCTTGTTGAAGGTTGTCACGAACCTATGGATGGAAGGGTTGGACCTTCTGAAACATTCTGGCTACATGAGATGAATTTGTGTAGAAGTAATTATTGCGCTTTGCTTCAATCTTTTCAACCTGCTTTTGCTGGACAAAAGGTGCTTGGACTGAGGCTGCAGTGGTTGCGGTGTTCTTTTGTTCACCTTTTGAACATACTGTGAAGAAGCTAAATTTTGTAGTATGAGATACTACCTTGCGGAACTGTTTAGGTGGGACAGTAGTTGGAACTACCTCTGGTATCCTATAGATATGACCCCCAGAGTAACAATGACACTACGTGGTCAAGACTCATAAATAACATGGTGCTTCCACATATATGGCTGGCCCAAAAGAACATCACATAAATCCATTGGAAAAACATCACATAATACCTCATCCTTGAAGGGTTGGATTCCATTTGGTAATCAAAACTGATGGTTGACATGGATATCTCATCCCTGGTGAAGCCACCCAATGTTGTATGGTTGTGGGTGTGGTGTTGTTGAAAATCCAAATTGTTTGTCGACCTTTGCTGAGATGAGGTTATTATAGCTTTCACTATCAACAATTAAATGAAATGGGGTCCCATTCACCCACATATGTTAATTAAAGAGGTGCTCCCCCTCTTTAGGATCTGTTGGTTCTTCTGGTTGAATTATTGCGGTCACAACTGCAGCAGTGGGGTCTGCATCGATGATTTGTCTTTTTCCATTATTTTCTGAATCAGATTCTGAATCAGGGTTCGACTCCTTGTCTTTGATATCGAACACCAATGATTTTTTTGAGAGGCATTCATCAGTTTTGTTCCAGGGTATTTTTTGGAAATCACACCACTTTCTAGTGTCCTTCTCCGTCTTCCCGTGACCCTTCTTTTCCTTTGTCTTGAACTAGTTTTCAGGGGGTTGTTTGTTAGGGTCATCTTTATCATCCTTTGGTTGTTGTGTATTTGTAGACCTGAACTCTCATTTTTTCTGGTGCCTAAATTTTTGCTTGATTCGACAATATATAGATAGGCATCTCCTAGTGATGAGATGTATAGAAACTCCATTTCAGTTTGGATGTACCTGTTTAGATCCCCGCAATATTTTAGAACCAAATGACACTCAAAATATTTGATATCGAGCTTGGTGTGCAAGATATGAAAGGTGTTGGTGAAATCCAACACTAATTGAACCCTCTCTTGATGCAGCATGGTCCATCTCATGTAATGTTCATCATAATTACCAACGGGGTAATATTATTCCTTGACTGCATCCACAAAAATATCCTAAGTGGGATTGGCCCCATATATTCCAGACTCGGTGGAAATTTTCTCCCAGTAAGTTTTCGACCAATTTTTTACATGGGGGAGAGCCTTATGGAGTGAGAAGGTGATCTTTTCCTTGTCGGAAGAAATTGTGAACAAAGAAATAACCTTCTAGCAAATATAACCATTTTTCTAGGGCATCTACATCTATCTATCCTTAAAATAAGGGAACATCAAAATTAACTTGTACCTTGAAATGTGAGGTGCCTCTAAAGTGGTCTCTTGATGAAGACATGCCATTTTTTATCGAAAGACATTGAAGGATGTGGGAAAAATTGTCCATCATTTCGTCCCTCTGTCGTGTGAGAGATTGCTCAAGCAATAGATGAATAGAATCTTCTACTATGTCATTTTTATTTTCTTCCACCATGGAGGGTTTCTTGTGTGTGTGAGAGAGATTTTCCTCAAGAGAGACAAGCTCGAGACCCAACTTTCTATACTCGTACCTAGTCGTGGACATGCACTAAGAAAAAATGATCAAGAGCAACATGCTCTAATACTACTGATCTGGATTATTTTCGGCAAAAAATGAGAGCGGAGATATAACACAAAAATATACATAGATATTGTAAGAGATCCAATAATATAACAAATATATATTGGATATATAAAAATACACAAAGATATAAAGTAATACACAATTTCTATTAATGAGTGAAATGTACAAGACTGTAAAAATACAAAGTGAAAGACTCGCTATAATGGTGACATCTTATCTCTGAGAAGAGATGTGATGGATACTCACATTTGCAAGAAGATGATTATTACAATGAGTCTTCAAAGGCATTTTTAACATAAAGGAAATCCAAAACCCTAACCCCGGAAGATGAAAATCCAACAGTTTTGTGGACCCCATTTTTGGGTAGTTTGGTGTATGAATTTCTCGGGGGCGTAACTTTGGCACTAGATCTTTGTTTTGGGCAAACGATAGCTTGATGGAAAGGTATTGAAGATGATATAAATTTTGGGGGCTCAATTATCCTTTATATATCATTAATGTGCTTGATCCATAAAAACCTTCATTTAGGACCTACAAACGGCCCCAGAAGTTTAGGAACCGAAAAAACTGCTAAAAATGGTAAATTTCCATAAAAGTGTTTTGAGCCAGTTGGAATAGGTGGGTGGCCACCTATATCATCGGTCATAGGTTTGAGGAATAAAAATGCAAACGAAGGGAAATTAGGCTAGAAAATCAAGGAGAAAATTATGAAAGTGGTTGAATTGGGTAGGTGACCTCTAGGAAATGATGTCCCAAGGGTTAGGGGGTTAATAACATTATAACAGGTATTCCTACCTCAGGGATGATATATTTATATTCATGGATTTTTTCTTTCTTTTCCAACGAGTCTTCTGACTTTAGTCCCTTGATTCCACATTGTGCAAAGTGTTTCAACCATTACTTTTTCTTCTCTGACCTCACACTTTGGGGGGCATCTGTTATACTCAATTTTGTTGCACCTAGCTAAGTGTCATACTGTTGACACCTCACCCTAAGTGTCGTGGTTGCAATGGAACAATTTCATGGAAAACGCATTTCATTTTCCTAAGTATTCTGACCTTGTTACCATGTAAAAATAACATTTCATGATCCCTTGTGAAGTTGGAGGAAGAAAAATGTCATTTGAGGGTCGAAATCTCACTTTCCACCTTGTCTTTCTAGAAATTTTTTACCATGGTCGCCCCCTTCCCCACTCTGGGGGAGTGACCATCCCCTTGACATAGTGTTAGGGGGTGACCAGGTCACTCTGTCTACCCTTCTAGGGAAGCAACCATGCATATTTGGTCAAATACCATGAATATAGGGGCATGTTTTGAGGACTTTCTAGATGGTTCTTGGTTTGTTTTCTTGTTTTCATAAGGATATGATT
>ML789651.1:506671-519353 GCA_009831015.1 Picea engelmannii
AGAATTGACTTCACAAAGGAGTTGCATGGATTGGAGCTCAACTGCTAGAATGACGAGGACAAAGGTCAAAAATAAGGTGCACATACCTTCTCCCCTTCTCTCTCAACCCTCCTACAAGGAAATATAATGGTTTATTAGGAGAATGTTAGTGTCCATTTGTTAGAGGTTGTCTCACTTGTAGGAAACCAAAGTGAGGGGAACTCAACATGTCCGCAGGGGGGAGAATTCTCACCACATCCATAGGAGACAAAAATCTCTTAGAATGTACAAGGAAAAATGTTGTAACTATAGAAAGGTCAAGCATTTTAGTAGATATTGCAAGGAAGAGAAGAAGAAGTATAAGAAGGAAAATAATTATTTTGAGGATGAGTTTGAAAAATATTCTTAGGAGGATGGAGATACCTTTGTTATAGCTTTGGAAACTAATGCAGGACAAAGTGTGTGGTTAATAGACTCTATATATTCCTTCGATATGAATTCCCATCAAGCCTTGCTTTTATTGTATGAAAAATATGATGGTGGGACGGTATACCTTGATGATGATTCTCTTTTCAACATAGTTATCTTTGGTATATTCTTGACTAGAGTCCTTGATAACAAAGTGAATGGGATCACTAGAGTTTTGTACATTTTGATCTTGGCATAGAACCTACTATCAGTAAGAAGGATTAATGATGTGGGTGTGTAATTTTTTTTCTCTGAAAAAGGGTGTAATATGGTTCAGGGTTCTATGGTACTTGACAAGGGTGTTTGTGTAGAAGATCTGTTCCAAATTAACTTTTGCACCATTCAATGTAACATTTCTTCAATTTTTGTAGTGAAGTGATCTATGGAACCTACACCTTTACAATCAAAATTTGGATCTACTTATGATGGTCATCCTTTCTAGGTAACTGTAACGTCCCCGACCACCCACAGGCTAGGGTATGCCACCTTCAAGCCCACCCTAGGACTTATTTCTCTTACCAATACCTTTTTTAAAATTAATAAGGAAGAAAAAAAGAAAAGATCTAATGACATGCACAACAATAACCAGCAAGATTGCATATTCTAAAGATTCAATTAAACGATAAATAAATACAAAACATAATACATTCATATACAAGTAAATAATACCATAATAGAGAGAACTTATCTTTATAAAAGATGACACCAACTCGCTGCAGACCAAGGACGTTCCACCCAACCGTAGAAACTATTGTTCCAAATCTCAACAACAGTGTCAACCCCGAGCCAGGGCTAAAATCCACAAGGACAGTTCCTGAGTGTTACCTAGATTCCCAAACCAATCAACACTCAATATCTCATAGGATTTCCTAGCACTCACAACAATCCAAGTAACCAACTCTCTTCTACCTAGCCTACACCACCCAAGAGAATGGACCTCCACCCTTCTCTGCCACGTAGTCCCTTAGGCAGTCCTTCTCCTTCTAGGGGTCCAAAGCAACTAGTCCAGAATCTCAATGTTGGAACTGTCAGGATTCACAACTGTGAAGAAAGTTGGACATAGGCCAACACATCTCAAACATGCAAGCTTTAAGTCATGGATGGATTACACCAGCGACCACTATAGCCAAAAATACCACGACTACTCTTTGGTAGTTCATTTCCCTTTCCCAAGCTAGGACGCGGATGAGGATGGATCAATGAGGGATAGGTAAGGATGGCATGAATGAACGAGTGAGAAAGAGGATGAACGCATGAACCAATGAGCAAGTGGATGAGCGAATAAGAGAATGAAGGAGTGAACGAGCAATCTGCCAACCCCCCAACAGACCAGGGGCAAGTTTAAGTATTTCATGGGGAATCAAGAACCTCCTAGCCTCCCCCAATAATCTCATGTAATTGATCCACTCCCTTAGATAAAAGGGTAATTAGAATAGGAAACAAACATTTATCCCCTCAAGCCCCCTATAACTCTAGTCCTTGTTCGCCTAGCAACCAACAATGTATTTATTATTAATAATGATCAAAACATTAAATTTCTTAGGTACACTAGCCTCTTTTAATTGTTTGGGCCCTCTAGCCTCTTGACAATTATAAAAACAAATTATTTAATATGGGGCTCAAAACCTGGGGTGTTACATCCCCTCCCCCTTATTTTGGCACTGTCCTCAGTGCATATACAAAATAGAGATCAAAATCTCAAAATTTATTCAAAACGTTGCAGGTACTCTGCCCGCATGGAATATTCATGCTCAAGAAAGCATGTGCACATGGGAAGTAATGGTGCAGGGCACGTACATCTTCAAACATAGTGTTTTTAAGAAGAGTTTCTTAGTGATGGCTTGGAAAAAATGGCAAGTAAGAGGGCCTGATACCAAGTATGCATGTATGGTGAAATTTAGGGTTATAACACTAGGTATAATCTTCAGGACCGTAGCAGGTCCACTGAAATTTTACCAACTTTATAACTCGATTCTAGAGCATTTTGACCTTTCCGTCCAATACCCACACTGGCTGGACCTAAAAGTCTCCGTCTGTCTCTACCTGAATCAGATTCCAATCAATAACATGGTTAGGATCATGTACATATTTCTTTAGAAAAGAGACATGAAATACATTATGTAGATTCATGGAAGAAGGAAATGCAAGCATGTATGCAACTGCCCCTATTATGTCCAGTATTTCAAATGGACCACAAAACCTGGCTGACAGCTTTGTATAACTACCCAATTTCAAAGAGATTTTCTTGGGCTTTACTTTTAGAAGTGCATGCTCCCCTACTTTGAATTATCTAGCTGTCTTGTTCTTATCTACATAAACTTTTCGTCTATCCTGGGCTTCCTTTAAGTTCTACTTGATCTTAACCATCTGGTCTTCTATATCCTTGAGCAACTTTGGCCCAAGTACCACTCTATCTGCTGGGTTGTCCCAACTCACTAGAGTATTGCATTTCCTACCATACAAGGCTTCAAATGGGTTCATTCTCAATCTAGATTGATACCCATTATCATATGAAAACTCAACCAAGTGAAAATAATCTTCCCACTTAGATGGCTTATCCATCACACACATTCTCAACATATCTTCAATTACTCGGTTGACCCTCTATGTTTTACCATCTCACTATGGATGGTATGTTGTACTAAAGTTTAGACTTGTACCAAATCCTTTAAAAAATAACCTCCAGAAATTGGAGCTAAACTTTGTATCTCTGTCTGAGACAATTTTCCTAGGTATCCCATGCAACCTAGCAATCTCTCTCATGTAAATTTCTGCAATATTAGTCACTGTATGGGTTGTTTTTACAGGAACAAAATGAACATCCTTTGTTAATTTGTCAACCACTACCATGATTGAATCATGTTATCTTGTTATCCTGGGTAATTTATTTATGAAATCAATGGTTATTACTTCCCATTTCTTCTCTAGGATTGGTAATGGCTGCAACAAACCGACTGGGTGCCTATGTTCGGTCTTCATCTTCTGACATTCCATACATCAAGCAATGACATGCCATGAGTGTACTAGTTGGTGATGAAATCCAACATCATGGGAACATGTGAGAAGGGGAGGGGATAAGTGAGTGGAATAGTTATGTTGGAGGCCTGTTTAATATACTTACACCTTGGTGCAATCTCCTTGATAGTCTATCCAAGGGTTTCCCTCCAAGGAGTCCGAGTGAGTTTGACCAATGTCTGATCTAGGTAAAACGAAGAATCCCCTTCATTGTCACCTTGTATAAAAGCCATAAATATTATGGAAACTAAGGTCACCAACTCCCAGTCTGCCTCCGAGTAGGTATAGTCAATGGTCGGGTCTGATAGTATGGGCATGATATCAAGTCCAAAATTCCTCGAGAGGACTAAGAACAAGAGGAATGAAAAAAGCTACAGAGGACCCCGAATGGATTCGAGTTTCACGAAGTTCTGAGACCAAATGGAAACAACCTATTCTAAAGAAGAATCCCCAATATATTATCATTCCACTACATTTTGTTAAGCCTCAAAGGGGTAATCTTCATTTCCCAACCGCAGGCGACCTCATGTGTAGCCCCCCCTATGTGAGAGGCGGTTCCCAGATATGCCTATACAAAAGTTGGGTTTAAGCACTTTGTAGTGTTCTATGGTTTTTTTTCATGGTCTTGGACAATTTACTCACTTATCTTAATCCAAAGACCCTATGACTAGACTATTGTTGGTGTTCTTAGGAAAGAAAAAGCCTAGTAAATTTTAGTAACACGTATTCGTTTTTAAAGTTTTTCTTTAATCAAAAGGTTGCGCAAAAGTGAAACTCATGAGGTGAAAGGACTCGACTCCAAATAGGTAAAAAAGAATGAAATTTCAATCATTTTCCTTTCGATGAATCCTATTTATGGGAGGGAGAAGAGTGTCTTTCTCTTCGCGTTTTATGTAAAAAAATGCCCTAATGAATACCAATTCACCTTGATTCTTGGAAATGAGATAAAAGGACAATATTTCAACAAAACTTAAAGAATGATTTACGAAATTCCCAACCAAGAACAAATTGTGTCAATCATATTCTAAATCCCTCTAAATAAAAATGTTTTTGTTTCTTTTATTTTTTCAAACTAAAAGAAAATTGAAACAAAAAAAACTTCTTCAGCCTTCACTTTCAATTAACAAATGGCCCCGGAAGTTTAGGAACCGAAAAACTGCTAAAACTAGTAAATTGCCAGAAGACTGTTTTGAGCCAGTTGGAATAGGTGGGTGGCCACCTATATCATCAGTCATAGGTTTGATGAATAAAAAATGCGATCAAAGGGAAATTAGGCTAGAAACTCAAGGAGAAAATAATGAAAGTGGTTGAATTGGGTAGGTGACCTCTAGGAAATGATGTCCCAAGGGTTAGGGGGTTAATAATGTTATAACAGGTATGCCTACCTCAGGGATTAAATTTTTATATTCATGGATGTTTTATTTCTTTTCCAACAATTCTTCTAACTTAAATCCCTTGATTCCACATTGTGCAAAGTGTTTCAACCATCGCTTTTTCTTCTCTAACCTCACACTTTGGGGGGCATCTATTATACTCAATTTTTTTGCACCAAGCTAAGTGTCATACTATTGACACCTCACCCTAAGTGTCGCGGTTGGAATGGAACAATGTCATGGAAAAATTGTTTCATTTTCCTAAGTATTATGACCTTGTTACCATGTAAAAATCACATTTCACGATCCCTTATGAAGTTGGAGACATAAACACATCATTTGAGGGTCAAAATCTCACTTTCCGCCTTGTATTTATAGACCTTTTTTACCATGGTCGCCCCCTTCCACACTCTAGGGGAGTGACCATCCCCTTGACACAGTGTTATGGGGGTGACTAGGTCACTCTATCTTCCCTTGTAGGGGAGAGACCATGCATATTTGGTCAAATCCAATGAATATAGGGGCATGTTTCGAGGACTTTCTAGATGGTTCTTGGTTTGTTTTCTTGTTTTCATCAAGATATGATTCGATCCTSTTTCAATACTATCTTGGGAGTAAGAATAACCATGAAGATAACTCATCCTTTTCCAAGATCCATTCTTTTCTCAACCAAGTCCCTAATTTATCCTAAGTGATTGAGATCCTATGAATCTATATAACCAGGCCATTTTAGAGTCAGAGGGGATGGAAAAGAGGCATACCAAACTTTGATATTGTCAAGAAGTGCCAAAAATTTATTTGTGTGAAAAATATTGAGTTGGATTCATGTTCAAGGGTTGAAAAAAGGAGCTTGGAGGATTGCAACAACATTCAATGCTTGTAAACTTCATGCATTCACTAATATAAGAACTTTCCCTATTTCTCTTATATTCTCTCATTCATTTCTTGCTAATTTTATCACTTTGTCTAAGTTATCAATAGGTAGGGTTGTTATTATTCAATCATAGCTATTATTAGGGCAAGGTCATTTTTTTCTTACAGGATTGACCTCATAAAGGAGTTGCATTGATTGGAGCTCAACTTCTCGAATGATGAGGACAAAGGTCAGAAATAAGGTGCACATGCCTTCTCCCCTTCTCTCTCAACCCTCCTACAAGGAAATAGAATGGTTTATTAGGAGAATGTTAGTGTCCATTTGTTAGAGGTTGTATCACTTGTAGGAAACCAAAGTGAGGGGAAATCAATCTGTCCGCAGGGGGAGAATTATCAAGACATCCATGGCAGACATAAATCTCTTGGAATGTACAAGGAAAAATGTTGTAACTATAGAAAGGTCAAGCATTTTAGTAGAGATTGCAAGGAAGAGAAGAAGAAGAATAAGAAGGAAAATAATTATTTTGAGGATGAGTCTGAAAAATATTCTTAGGAGGATGGAGATACCTTTGTTATAGCTTTGGAAATCAATGCAGGAAAAAATGTGTGGTTAATAGACTCTATATATTCTTTCGATATGAATTCCCATCAAGCATTGTTTTTCTTGTATGAAAAATATGATGGTGGGATGGTATACCTTGATGATGATTCTGTTCTCAACATAGTTATCTTTGGTAGATTCTTGAATAGATTCCTTGATAAAAAAGTGAATGGGATCACTAGAGTTTTGTACATTTTGATCTTGGCATGGAACCTACTATCAGTAAGAATGATTAATGGTGTGGGTGTGTAAATTTTTTTCTATGACAAAGGGTGTAATATGGTTCAGGGTTCTATGGTACTTGAAAAGGGTGTTTGTGTAGGAACTTTGTTCCAAATTAACTTTTGCACCATTCAATGTAACAGTTCTTCAATTTCTACAGTGAAGTGATCTATGGAACCTACTGATCCATAAGATCTAACTTTTAGTGCTTTTAAAAGACGTACGAATGCTCAGCATGTATACGAAACATTTTACATGTAAATATCTACTGTAATATGAAAATGTGATACTGAAACAGCATGAAGATAACAACAAAATGAAAACACGAATAGAATGAAAAACACAACAGGAAAGAGAGTCACAAATGATGAATTTGTTAACGGAGTTCACCCCCTTCACTGGGCTACGTCTCCGGGTCCCTCTCCAATGGGTACTGATCCAATTAAATCTTCGAAAATGGTACAATGGATTACAGGAACATCTCCAGCAGACCATGAAAYAGGAATACTGTGCAGCGTCCTCAAAACTACAAGTTCTGGAAATTACAAAGCTTTCAGTAGGAAAACTACTACAGAACGTAGTTGAMTCTATAAWGMAACAGCATAAAATGTTTCCAAAAACTCTCCTCCTRYGTACTRGCTGAAMAATGGCTATATAGCACACADCTCCATCCHGATTHTGTTCCCCRTGCATTAGTTCACTGCGAAAAKCYCGTCAAGTAACAKGAAAATACTGGGACRTGGCTGAAACCCCTCGAAATGTGGCCAGARTCTCRTTTTTTAAAGCATGCGGTGGACGGATAAGTGYTGGTTCGACTCATCTGCTTTATGTTCCACGGATCTATGCCACAGAACRGACATAATCCTCGGGCTGTTCCAACAAATYGCTTTAAACTATGCACCAAACGTTGCAACGGATGTGCTACCCGTYAGTTGACTGYGCATCCTCGRCTTAATATTTCCTGTTATTGTTTGACGGTCGAACTGACTGCCAGGACTGATCCGACTAACCGTGAGATGTTACCATTTACCCGTCAAATGGCATTTGACTTGACTATGCACCATTTCTTAACCGCCAACGATTGATGTTGCAACATTGCGTGGGCTTGGCTCATAAACGATATCCATTGACCATTTGTTTCTTTATCTTGGATCGGTGTTACCTTGAAGACGAATGACCCCCTGGATCACCTACACCTTCATAATCAAAATTTGTATCTACTTATGATGGTCATCCTGTCTGGGTTCTATGGTACTTGACAAGGATGTTTGTGTCAGAACTCTGTTCCAAATTAACTTTTGCACCATTCAATGTAACAGTTCTTCAATTTCTGTAGTGAAGTGATCTATGGAACCTACACCTTCACAATCAAAATTTGTATCTACTTATGATGGTCATCTTTTCTGGGTAACTGTAACGTCCCCGACCACCCACAGTCCGGGGTACGCCACCTTCAAGCCCACCCTTGGACTTCTTTCTCTTACCGATACCTTTTTTAAAATTAATAAGGATGCATAAAAGAAAAGATCTAACAACATGCACAACAATAACCAACAAGCATGCATATTCTAAAGATTCAACTAAATGATAAATAAATACACAGCGAAATACATTCATATACAAGTAAATAATACCATAATAGAGAGCACTTATCTTTATAAAATATGAAACCAACTAATTGCAGACCAAGGACATTCCACCTAACTGTAGACACTATTGTTCCAAATCTCAACAACATTGTCACCCCCGAGACAGGGCTATGAATCCACAAGGATAGTTCCATAGTGTTACCTGGCTTTCCAAACCAGTCAACACTCAAGCTCTCATAGCCTTTCCCAGCACTCACAACAATCCAAGTACCCAACTCTCTTATACCTAGCCTGCACCACCCAAGAGAATGGACCTCCTTCCTTCTCTGCCATGCAGTCCCTTAGGAAGTCCTTCTCCTTATAAGGCTCCAACGCAACTGGCCTGGAATCTCAATGCTGGAACTCTCGGGACTCGTAGCTGTGAAGAAAGTTGGGCACAGGCCAACGATATAAAACATGCAAGCCTCAAGTCATGGCTCGATTACACCAATGAACACTACAGTCAACAATACCATGGCTACTCTTCGACAGTTTGTTTCCCTTTCCCAAGCCAGGACATGGATGAGGTTGGATCAATGAGTGATAGGTAAGGATGGTATGAATGAACGAGTGAGCAAGTGGATGAATGCATGAACTAGTGAGCAAGTGGATGAGAGAATAAGAGGATGAAGGAGCGAACAAGCAAATGAGTGAAGGAGCAATCTTCCAACCCCCCAACAGGCCAGGGGCAAGTTTAAGTATTTTGTGGGGAATCAAGAACCTCCTGGCCTCCCCCAATAATCTCACGTAATTGATCCACTCCCTTAGATAAAAGGTTAATTATAATAGAAAATAAACATTTATCCCCTCAAGCCCCCTATAACTCTAGTCCTTGTCCGTCTAACACCCAGTGATGTGTTTGTTATTAATAATGATCAAAACATTACATTTCTTAGCCACACTGGCCTCTTTTAATTGTTTGGGCCCTCTGGCCTCTTGAAAATTAACAAAATACATTATTTAATATGGGGCTCAAAACCTGGGGTGTTACATCCCCTCCCCCTTATTTTGGCACTGTCCTTAGTGCATATAAAAAATAGATATCAAAATCTCAAAATTTATTCAAAAAGTTGTGGGTACTCTGCCCGCATGGCATATTCATGCTCAAACAAGTGTGTGTATGCGGGTAGTAATGGTGTAGGGCACGCACATCTTCAAAAATAGTGTTTTTAAGAAGAGCTACTCAATGATGGCTTGGAAAAAATGGCAATTTAGAGGGCTTGATGCCAGGTATACATGTATAGTTAAATTTAGGGTTATAACACTAGGTAGCATCTTCAGGACCGTAGCAGGTCCACTGAACTTTTACCAGCTTTATAACTCAATTCCAGAGAATTTTGACCTTTCCGTCCAATACACGCACTGGTTGGACCTGAAACTCTCCCTCTGTCTCTACCTGAATCACATGCCAATCAATAACATGGTTAGGATCATGTACATATTTCTTTAGAAAAGAGACATGAAATACATTATGCACATTCATGGAAGAAAGCAATGCAAGCATGTATGCAACTGGCCCTATTATGTCCAGTATTTCAAATGGACCTCAGAACCTGGCTACCAACTTTGTACAACTACCAAATTTCAAAGATCTTTTCTTGGGCTTCACTTTCAGAAGTACATGCTCCCCTACTTTAAATTCTCTAGCTCTCCTTTTCTTATCTGCATAAACTTTTTGTCTATCCTGGGCTTCCTTTAAGATCTGCTTGATCGTAACCATCTGGTCTTCTATATCCTTGAGAAACTCTGGCCCAAGTACCACTCTATCTGTTGGGTTGTCCCAACTCACTGGAGTATTGCATTTCCTACCATACAAGGCTTCAAATGGGATCATTCTCAATGAATCTTAATACCCATTATTATATGCAAACTCAACCAAGTGCAAGTAATCTTCCCACTTAGATGGCTTATCCATCACATAAATTCTCAACATATCTTCAATTACTCGGTTGACCCTCTCTATTTTCCCATCTAACTGTGGATGGTATGTTGTACTAAAGTTTATATTTGTACCAAATCCTTTAAACAATCCCCTCAAGAAATTGGAGGTAAACTTTGTATCTCTGTCCGAGACAGTTGTCCTAGGTATCCCATGCAACCTAGCAATCTATCTCATGTAAATTTATGAAATATTAGCCGTTGTATGGGTTGTTTTTACAGGAACAAAATGAGCAGCCTTTGTTAATTTGTCAACCACTACCATGATTGAATCATGTTATCTTGTTATCCTGGGTAATTTAGTTATGAAACCAATGGTTATCACTTCCCATTTCTTCTCTGGGATTGGTAATGGCTTCAACAAACCCACTGGGTGACTATGTTCAACCTTCACTTTTTGACATTCCATACATCGAGTGATGTAATCAACAACATCCTTTTTCATTCCCAGCCAAAATAATTATCTTCTTACTACTGTAATTATTTTCTGGTAACCGGGATGTCCAACATAAGAAACATCATGCATTTCCTTCAATACCAAATTCCCTAGTTCTCTGGAACTAGGAACATAGATTCTATTCTTATGCATAATTAATCCATATTTCTTTACCTCATACTCCTTTATTTTATGTTGTACATCTCCTTGATGTAATATTTCCTTTACCTGTAGGTAATGTTGATTTGTAACAAGATCATCTAAAATTCTTCTCTTCAATTCTGACTGATGCATACTGACAACAGTATCATGCATGAGATGCAGTCTTCTACTAAGTGCATCGAGAACTTTATTCTCTTTTCCTTTGATATGCTTGATATCAAGGTCATATTCACTTAAAAATTCCATCCATCTTGTTTCCCTGGCGTTCAAGGTTGGATGTTCAAAAAGATACTTCAGGCCAACGTGGTCTGTTCTTAATTCAAATCTCTTCCCCATGAGGTAATTCCTCCACATATTTAAGGTGTGGACAATGGTAGCAAGCTCCAAGTCATGTGTGGCATAGTTCCTCTTATGTTCCTTAAGCTTTCTGGACTCATAACCAATTACATGTCGATTTTGCGTGAGGACTCCCCCAAGTCTTTCCTTACATGCATCTGTACATACCACAAAACTTTCATTTGGGTCAACAATCTTTAACATAGGTGCACTAGTAAGTAATTCCTTCAACATATTAAAATTCTCTTCACACTTAGGTGTCCATTCAAATTTAGTTCCCTTCATTTGAAAAGAAGTGATGCGATGAGAAATCTTAGAGAACCCTACTATGAACCTTCTGTAGTAACCAACTAATCCCCTAAAAGATATGACTTCTGACACATTTCTTGGTGTTGGCCATCCTCTAATGGACTCAATATTCTATGTATCTACTTATATTCCCTACTATGAAATAATGTGTCCCAAGTAATGGATCTTCTTTTGATAAAAAAAAAACTTACTCATCTTGGCATACAACTAATGTTCTCTCAGCACTTGCAATATCAGTCTTAAGTGATGTTCATGCTCCTCTTTAGTCTTAGAATAGACAAGTATGTCATCCAAGAACGCTATGACAAACTTATCCAAATAATTTATGAATATGCCATTCATTAAGAACATAAAGATAGTTGGTGCATTGGTCAGTCCAAATGGCACCACTACAAATTCATAATGCCCATATCTGGTCCCAAAGGATGTCTTATGAATGTCTTCTTCCTTGATTCTTACCTGATGGTATCCTGACCTCAGGTCAATAATTGAAAACATATTTGCTCCTCTTAGCTGATCAAAGAGGTCATCAATTCTGGGTAGAGGATACTTGTTATTTATAGTATACTTATTCAGTTGTCGAAAGTCAATACATAGCCTCAGGGTTCCATCATTCTTTTTGACAAAGATTATTGGTGCTCCCCAAGGTGAAACACTTGGATGTATATACCCTTTCTTTAACAATTCCTCCAATTGCATTTGTAATTCTTTTAAGTCTGGTATGCTCATTCTATAAGGTGTTTTTGACACCGGGGTAGCTCCTAGCACTAAATCAATAGAGAAATCTATCTCCCTTTTTTGTGGCAACCCTGTTGTTTCTTGGAATACATCCTCAAATTCATGTAGTATCGAGAAATATTCAAGGCTTGGCACCTTTTTCTTTTCTAGGTCCTCCACATGGGCTGCATACAATTGATATCCTTTCCTAAAGCATCTCTTTAGTTGTAAGGATGAAATCTCCCTTATAGAGATGGGTCTTGGAACTCCTTTCACAATGCTTTGTTTTCCATCTCCATCAAGACATGTAAATGTCTTGCCATGACAATCTAGGACAACATAATTCTTGTCCAACCAATCCATTCCAATTAGAATATCATAAGACCCCAATGGTATGATATTTAGATCAACACTTGTATTCACACCATTAAGACTTATGGACCATCCTTTGACCATATTATGGATTCTCCTTTTGGTTCCAGTGGCTAGCTGAACCAAACTTGATTTTCCAAGATTGCTTTTCTCCAAATGTAATCTATCCACTATTTTAGGATCATTGTAACAACGAATTAATCCCGAATAAATTAAAATAGCAACAGGCTGATTTGTGATCTTACTTCCACCT
>ML789651.1:520606-534279 GCA_009831015.1 Picea engelmannii
AATGTGCAAGCGACCATTTTGTTAGAATTAAGCATATGATAAACAAAATTTTCCAAACCATGTTATAGGTCCCTTTTCTTCTCAATTCATGAAGAACATATATGTATCAATCTACACCGTATAACACTTCCATGTTATCCCTTAGCCAATTAAAAATTTACTTATTCACAGGCACTCCCTTCAAACCAATTCCCCATGTGACCACGTCTCAAAACCGTGGCCAAATCCTTCCTGGCGCTTTCTGTGTTAGAAATTACTATATTGGAGATTGTGCGGTTGAAAATCGATCTGGGGATAATATCGACAGTCAATAGTAATTGCAGGCTGATAACGTTCTCTCTTTTTATCGGAGAGCTCTGTCCCCACAATCTGAAAAGTGCTCACCCAAATATCCTTTAAATCGTGGTCATTGATCCCTTGTCCTGACGAGATCAACGATGCTGGAAAATAGCGGGCTGCGAACTAGCACGTCCACTAATTTTTCCTCCTCTCCCCGCAATGGTCCCCCATCGTCGATTTTCCATTCACATATTGACGACTATCCACGGGACCTGATTCCTTAGCGCCTTGTTCCAATATCACACTGACAGGCGCTAGCTCCTTCCTCACCTATGACCTTGGGTTGTGACCCAGGGCTTACCCTCCTGGGCGCTTCACAACTTCAGAACCTTCAGCCAGGACCAAATCAATGGTCCTCATCGTCATTCATGATCAACAATCAAGATCCACTTCGAGACTACAGGCTTCGAGATTTTGACACTTTCTACCTCCAATTTCCCTCAGAGTACTTTGTACCCGAAGTTCTAGATCAAGTGCCACGCGTCCACCTCAAATCAACAACTCTAGTCCACTTCAGGACTTCGGCCTTCGTAAGTCTCAACTTCCTCCGCTTGCTTCCTCCCAGAACGCTTTCACCCAGAGTTCATGATCTGTCGATGCGTGTCCTCCCGCAAATCGATAACTATGAATCACTTCGTCTCTTCGGGCTTCGAGAGTTTCAAACTCTCCACCTTCACTTTCTCCCGGAGTGCTTTCACTCGAAGTCAATGATCTATTGACACATGTCTCTCACAAATCATTAGTTGTGACTCGCTTCAGATCTTTAGGCTTTGGGAGTTTCAAACTCTTTGCCTTCACTTTCTCCCGGAGTGATTTCACCCGAAGTCGATGATCCGTTGATGCGTGTTTCTCACAGATCAATGGTTGTGAATCGCTTCGACTCTTCAAGATTCGGGAGTTTCAAACTCTCTTCCTTCAATTTCTCCAAGAGTGATTTCACTCAAAGTCGACGATCTATCGATGTGTGTCTCTAAAAAATCAATGACTGTGAATCACATAGGCTCTTCAGGCTTCGAGAGTTTCAATCTCTCTACCTTCACTTTCTCCTGGAGTGTCGATCCTCCAAACCTCTGCGAGACCTACGACTTACATTCGTTCGTGCACAAATCTGACAACTAAGACTTAAACCTACTCAACCTTTTTCTTCACCTTCATTAGAAGACCATTGTTCACCTGCCCTCTAATCCAATGATCCCGGATCTCTCTTGAGCCCACAATGGTGATCGCTCCTGAATTGGAAAGGGGCGGTCATGATCCTTCGATCCCTTACAAAGGATCTCTGACATTCTAGCTCCTGCGTAGATTCTTAATGGAACAGGGGTAGAACCATGGTTCAGTTCTAATAGCACACCAACAAGCCCTAAATACTGGTCCTTTCGGAAACACCTGCGAAGCAGATGCAGTATCACCCAAAGTAGCAATAGGGGGTTGCAGGACACAGGTGTCTCCAACCGGAGGAAATGCAAGTGGAATCAAGGAAATCACACAAGGAGATCAAACTATTCTTTCCAAACATAAACCTACTTCGCACATATATATATCATATCTAACATAATAATGTATCATTAGAGTAACAGATTAAAGAACACAACATCAATCACACACAACAACAGGATATACATGGTTCACCCTCTCCCTAGGGCTACGTCCACAAAACTGTGCTTTAGAATATATTAGGTGAAATATTATAGTTCTATCTACGCTCTTAGCTTGCAGATCTCTCTCCTTCTCTCTTTACTCTATCTCCCTTCCCTGCGCACCCAGCTACAGGGTTGATCTTCGCACCCAATTGAAGATATTACAACACAAACTTCTCTCACCACACAATACTTGTCTCTCAGTAATAACAACAATCACTCATCATCACATAATCGAACTAACGACGACCCCATCCCAGGTCCTCTTGACCTTCATTTATACATTACAATAGCTCACTGACAACATTAGGCTGAAACCTAGGTGTCAAAACCATAGATGCCAAAACTCTAGGTGTCAAAAACCCTAGGTCAACTTGACCTGCTTTTTCGGGCTTCTACAACCTATCTTTCCTTCTTTCTCACGAGGTGCTCCAAAGCATCTACTGATGAATTTTTCTGCTTGCTGAGTTGTCCATGATCCATCTTCCTTTTTGATTTGTCATCCTCAATATTCTCGTCCAATGACTTGCTTTCTCTCACTTTGCTTCGTCTTTTCTTTTCTTTTGCTCACTTTGATCCAGTATCAGTCACTGTGTCTTCCGTGCAGTTCACATTTTTCCTTATCTTCTGTAATATTCGCTTTCTTCCATAACCAAGGGCCAAAGGCCCCCAAAACTCACTTGTGACTCATCGAGAGGCACTCTGACCTAAACTTTCTTCTTTTCTTCAACTGCAAACTATGCAACGCAGTTTGTGCTTTCTCCTCCGTTCCTCCCCAATGTGTGCAGACTATCTTTTCTATGTCTGGTACCCAGTTTCAACTACACCTGGTACCTAGAGCCTTCTCCTTTTGTTTTTACCGAGGTCTGCGAGGCAACTGGTTTTCATAGGACAATTTCAATCGGCTCCCATTCACCAATCCTTCCTTCCATACTCCATTCAAAGTCTTGAACTGCACAACTCCTCCATCCGTGACCTAGACAACCTCATATGGACCCATCCAATGTGTTATGAACTTCCCTGGATGTGTCATGAACTTGATATCATATACCAATATTAGATCTCCTTGCTTCAATGCTTTCTTCTTGATATGCATGTCATGGTAGGCCTTTTCTCGTTCCTTCTGAACTTGCTGATGGAATCCTGCAATAAATATTTCTTCTTCTAGTTCGACCAACTGTGCCAGCCTCTCTTCAATAGTGCCAGTGTCATCCATATCTGTAAAGGCTGTGATTATTAATCTAGGGACCAAATATTCCATCAGGACAACTACTTCTAGGACATAAACCAACTGAAAAGGGGTCTACATTGTCAACTTATTTCAAGTGGTTCTATAGGCCCATAACACTATTGGTACTCTCAAATCCCAATCATCTCTATTTACACTGAAAATCTTCATCATCTTTGTCTCCAAGATCTTGTTGAAAGCTTCGACCATCCCGTTCACTTGTGGATGGTAAGGAGTGCTCTTCTGGTGGTAAAATTCAAATTCCCGAGTCAAGGCTTCAATAGTCTTAATAAAATGTGTGCCTTGATCACTCATGAGGATCTTTGGGTATCCAAACTTGGTTATGATATCATAAAATATGAAACACGCAGTTGTAGTTGCACTACAATCTTTAACTACTCTTGCTTCGGCCCATCTGGTCAAGTACTCTGTCACAGTGATTATGTATATGGATCTTGTGCGCTTCCCTAGTGGGTTTATAGGTCCCACGAAGTTAATGGCCCATTTCTCAAATGATTGTAAGGTTAGATGGGGTGCTAATGGCATGTCGTCTCTTCTGGAAGGTTTCCCAACTCTTTGGCATACATCACAGGCTCTGTAGTAGTATTTAGCATCTCTGTGTAAAGTAGGCCACTAGAGGCCAGCTCTAAGAACCTTCTACGCTATTTCTTTTCCTGCATAGTGCCCTCCTGTGATGCCTTCATGAGATTCTTCTAAAATCAATGGTATTTTTGCTTCAATGACACATCTCCTAAGGTTCTCATCAGGTCCCATCTTGTATAGCTGTCCAACTATAAGTGAAAAATATGCAGCGTGCACTACCAGCTATTTCTTTTGGGTGATTGTGTATTCACTAGGTTCCATTCCTGTTGACAGGAACTAGACTATCTCGACGAATTTATAATCAACCTTTCTAATGGCCAGCAACTGTTCATATGACAGTGTATCCTCCAAACTAGTAGGTTCCTCTCCATGTTCCAACCTAGACAAGTGGTCAGGTCCCTTGTTCATCCTTCCTGGCTTTACCATGATCTCAAAATCATATTCCTTAAATAGCAGAAGCCATATGCATATCCTTCCCCCCAAAACTGGCTTGTTGACTAGGTATTTTAGCGCAGAGTGATCAGTGAACATTTTAAAGTGTCCTCCCAACAAGTAGTGGGGAAACTTATGCAGCGCATACACCATGGCTAAGCCTTTTCTCTCAGTGGTGGTGTAATTTATCTTAGTTGTTGATAACTTCCTGATAGAAAAGGATAATGGGTGGTCAATGTCTCCAACTCCCAGTTGTGTGAACATTGCTCCTAATGTAATAGAAGATGCATCAACATGCACATGAAATTCCTTGCTCCAGTCTGGGAAAACTAGAATAGGCGCAGTAACCATTTTTTGTTTCAGTGTGTCGAAGATCTCCTGGCATTATTCTGTCCATTGAAACTGACAATATTTCTTCAAAATATTCTCCATGGGTGTTGTGATTTGTGCATTGCCTTTAATGAACTTCCTATAGTATTCAATACGTCCCAACGTAGTGCACAACTATTTGACTGAAGTAGGAGGGGGTAAATCAACTATAATGGAAATCTTAGATGGATCTACCAGCAAACCCTGCTTGCACACAATATGGCCTAGAATCACTCCAAAGGGTTAAAAGAAGATGCACTTCTTCAGGTTCAGGGAAATCTAACATTACCTGCACTTATCCAACATTAGTCTTAAACATTCAATATGATTTTGCAACAAGCTAAAAACAGTCCAGTCATCAAAATATGCTTCCATAAATTTATGTAAAAACTCCTTGAATGCTTCGACCACCACACTAGAAAAGATGGTTGGTGCATTCTTCAATCCAAACAACATTAATATATACTAGTAGGATCCAAATTCCATTGCAAATGTGGTCTTATGGCGATCTTCTTTGGAAATACTGACCTGATGGTGTCCCAAAAAGCCGTTTGTAAAAGATTATACCTCCTTTCCTCCTACATTATCTAACACTTCATCAGTAAATGGTGTAGGGAATGGGTCATGTAAACATGCATCATTCAACTTCCCGAGATCTACAGAAATCCTTATTTCTCCGGTCTTATTATCATGTACCACCATAGGGAGAATCCATTCCAACTCTTCAATAGGTTCTATGGTTCCTTGTTCCAGCATTCTGTCTAGTTCAATCTTCACTTTCTCCTTATATCTAGAGCTCAATCTGTAAGGTCTTTGTTTAACTGGCCTTGCATCTCGTTTCAAGGGGATCTTCATCTCTCCCATGGGCCTTTTAATGCCCTTCATATTAGTGAATTTGGTTGGAAACAAGTCCTGATATTCATGCAGTAACTTTGTGATGTTATCAATAGTGGCATCATCCCAGTAATCTCCAATATTAGCAATCTTAGGTGCTTTATCTATTCCAATATTAACTTTATTTATTTTGATTAGTTGTCCAATAAAAGGTAGTTCGAATCCTAGTCCTTCTATGTTTCGTTGTCCTTCCGTTTATGCGATGTTCACCTTCCTAGGATCATCGTCTTCATCGGTATTGATATTGTAACATCCTTGCAATTTCTGAAGAGTTGCAATCGATTCATCCTCTTCTTTCTCCACAGGGAGGCCAGGTGCCTCCTCAAATACTTTTTGTCTTACAACCTGTAAATCTTGATCTACCATAGGGTACTGAATTTCAAACAAGAATGTAGTTACGAAGTTCTGTGTCATACCTTGCCAATCTGTAGTGGTGAGGCGTAGTTCTGCTTCAAGGTACCAGTTGATAGGCATTGTGTCTAGAGTATTGATGAATTTATGCACCCACTGTTATTGAGGAATGCATCTCCAGTTCTCCTCACAATCTCCCACATGGTCTTTCAGACAACTTTGAACTGTGTACCTAACTTCACATCCTTCGACTTGTTCTGAAAATCGTGTTGTCATCAAAGTGAGACATTGTATCCTATTCACGATGTTCCTTTTATGTGTTCCCCACCATCTTGGTGGAGTAGCTTTCAAAGCATCATCCAGTGCCAAAAGTCTCTCTTGTACTGGTACATTTTCTTCAAATTCCAGTAGGAAAGTTTCTAAGTGATTCAAACCATCAAATGTGGGTAAATTACTTACTGTTGTGTCGATCCAGCGAACTTATCTAGTCAATCGAGAACATCGCCGTGCAAAAAATTCATACATCTTGTTCTGTCAGTTCTCTAATGCTTCTTTTGAGTCTGATGAGCATGCGTTGTCACTTCTCTAGCTTAAATTCCCATAGGGGCGGACCTAGGGTTCAATTCTAATAGCGCACCAACAAGTCCTAACTATTGGCTCTTTAGGAAACACCTGTGAATCAGATGCAGTCTCACCCAAAGTAGCAATAGGGGGTTGCAAGACACATGTGTCTACAACCAGAGGAAATGCAAGTGGAATCAAGGAAATCACATAAGGAGATCAGACCATTCTTTCCAAACATAAACCTACTTCACACAGAGATTATTAGATCTAACATACTAATGCATCATTAGAGTAACAGAGTAAAGAACATATCATCAATCACACAGAACAATAGGATATACGTGGTTCACCCTCTCCCTAGGGATACGTCCACAAAACTCTGCTTTATAATATATTAGGTGAAAGCTTAAAGTTCTATCTGCTCTCTTAGATTGTAGATCTCTCTCCTTCTCTCTTTACTCTATCTCTCTTCCCTGCACACATAGATGCAAGGTTGATCTTCGCACCCAGCTGAAGATATTACAACACAGACTTCTCTCACCACACAATACTTCTCTCTCAGTAATAACAACAATCACTCATCATCACATAATCAAACTAATGACGACCCCATCCCAGGTCCTCTTGACCTTTATTTATACATTACAATAGCTCAACGATATCCTTAGGCTGAAACCCAGGTGTCAAAACCCTAGATTCCAAAACCCTAGGTGTCAAAAACCCTAGGTCAACTTGACCCTCTTTTTCGGGCTTCGCCAACCTGTCTTTCCTTCTTTCCCATGAGGTGCTCCAAAGCATATACCAACAAATTTTCCTCTTGTTGAGTTGTCCATGATCCATATTTTCTTCTCTTTTTCTCACTTCGACCCAGTATCATTCACTGTGTCTTCTGTAATATTCACTTTCTTCCATAACCAAGGGCCAAAAATTTTGCAATGCCATTCCTCCTGAGATTTTCAACTTCAAGGTTAGAATTCGATCTCAACCATGACACTCTGACCAACAGAGCCGACCCATACTGGCCCGATGTTTCAACTAGAAGCTCCGATACCAATCTGTAATGTCCCCGGGCACCCACAGGTTGGGGTACACCACCTTCAAGCCCACCCTTGGACTTCTTTCTCTTACCGATACCTTTTTTTAAATTAATAAGGATGCATAAAATAAAATATATAACAACATGCACAACAATAACCAGCAAGCATGCATATTCTAAAGATTCAATTAAATGATAAATAAATACACAACAGAATACATTCATACATAGGTAAATAATACCATAACAAAGAGTACTTATCTTTATAAAAGATGACACCAACTAGCTGCAGACCAAGGACATTCCACCCAACCATAGACACTATTGTTCCAAATATCAACAGCAGTGTCACCCCCAAGCCAGGGCTATGAATCCACAAGGATGGTTCCAGAGTGTTACTTGGCTTCCCAAACCAGTCAACACTCAAGCTCTCACAGGCTTTCCCAACACTCACAACAATCCAAGTACCCAAATCTATTCTACCAAGTCTACACCACCCAAGAGAATGGACCTCCACCTTTTTCTGCCACGTAGTCCCTTGGGAAGTCCTTCTCCTTCCAGGGCTCCAACGCAACTGGTCCAGAATCTCAATGTTGGAACTCTCAGGACTCATAGCTGTGAACAAAGTTGGACATAGGCCAACACATCACAGACATGCAGGCCTCAAGTCATGGCTGGATTACACTAGTGACCACTACAACCAACAATACCACAGCTACTCTTCGGTAGTTCATTTCTCTTTCCCAAGACAGTATGCAGATGAGGATGGATCAATGAGGGATATGTAAGGATGGGATGAATGAAAGAGTGAGCAAGTGGATGAATGCATGAACCAGTGACAAAGTGGACGAGGGAATACATGAATGAAGGAGCGAACGAGAAATCGGCCAACCCCCCAACAGACCAAGGGAAGGTTTAAGTATTTCATGGGGAATCAAGAACCTCCTGGCCTCCCCCAAGAATCTCACGTAACTGATCCACTCCCTTAGACAAAAGGGTAATTATAATAGGAAATAAACATTTATCCCCTCAAACCCACTCTCTTATGGAATCATAGCCCCTTATAAATATAGTCCTTGTCTGTCTAGCAGCCAGTGAAGTGTTTATTATTAATAATGATAAAAAATTTACATTTCTTAGGCACAGTGGCCTCTTTTAATTGTTTGGGCCCTCTGGCCTCTTGACAATTAACAAAATACATTATTTAATATGGGGCTCAAAACCTGGGGTGTTACAGTAACTAAATGAGTTCATGCTTCAAAAAGAATGATAATCCCTAAGTCATGTCCCATTGCCCCTTAATTGGGGCATATTACATTAGTATTTTTATTTTATTTATGTCATCTTTGGTCCATTGGTTGTAATTGTACCTTCTAGTCTCCTATATACATCAAGGAGACGTTTTCATTTGGAATCATCTTGTAATTGTGAATTCATATGATGTATAAGGAGGTTCCCCCCTTGAAGAGGCTTCTTATCTGAATTTATCTCTTTTTCAAGTCGTTGACTACTTATTATGAGTATTTTATGCTACTTTGATATTTGGTTCTTAACATTTGGTATCAGAGCTAGACAATCCTCTGGACTGACTTCTTCAAAACAAGTCTTCTTGGATTTTTTGCTACAATTTTTCTTTTTCTGGAAGGTTTCAATATCTATAATTTCTATGGTGTAGAGGTGACATATATATATATAACTTGGGTCCAAATTTCATATCTTGGTTCGTTATATTTTTGGAGATACATTATGTTCAAGTTAGGGTTTTTGACAAGTCCTGACATTAGTCTGAAACAAGTCTTCTTGGAATTTGCGCTCCCACTTGTTTTTTGGTTAGTTTCAGGTTATGAAAGTTTTGCAGTATGAAGGAATAATAGTGAAGTATATTTTGTACAAATTTCATCCCTTGATTTAGTGTAGTCAGAAAGTTATTCCCTGAGAAAATTAGGGTTTTTAGCTGGTCCAAATTTCAATCTAAACTAGGTGTTCTTGGGGAAAATGTTATATATAAAGGTAAATAACTCCAAAAATGAGTAAGATATCTTCCATTGGTTAGGGTAAGGACCTAATTTGTACTGGTACTAATTTCAAGTTCTGAAGTGAAGACAAAGACACGTCACAATCTGTACAAGTTCGCTCTCTTGAACAGGAAAAAATCAACACATCTTGGGAAAGTTATCATAAAATTTTATTGGAGAATCCAGTGTTGGTCTAACCTATGGGGTTGGAAATAAGACACATCGAGATACCTCATGTAAAAATTTAATACTCATAAGGTCTGAAATTGCATAGCTACAACAGAAGAAAGGTCTTCTAGAAGAACAATCTCCAAATTAGGGTTTTGAAATGTGCATTCTTTTTTTTGGAAATTTGCATATCTTTTAACTAGAAGATCCATTTGGGGTGATTGAAAAAGTGGAATAAAGTGGGATAAAAGGAGTATCACATAAATTTGGGAGAATATTAGTGTTTTTTAGGTACAAACATATTCAGATGTCTTTAAACATAGGAGTTGTCATTACTTGTCAGTGCTACAACCCTGGGACTGTGTGGTTCTTCCACATACCTAAAGTATATTAGAAGGCCCCTTTCGAACGATTGAGCATTAAAAAAAAATACTACAGATTTGAGCTCCAATGTACCTGAAGTATATTGGGAGAACCTCTATAATTCTGAGACAAACCAAGTAAACCATTTGGTCTCCTTGTTGTTATAGTACACCGAGAACAACAATCGGGGAGATCACTCTCTAGTACCTGGGTAGTCAAATAGTATGACTAAGGGCATGGTCAAGCCTCCTTAGTTAGTTCCATGAGATATTGCACTGAGTAATATTGTTGGACCTTGCATGTATATTAGAGAGCTATAGCACCTGACACTCCCTTGTCTATAAGGACCTTTGCCTAAGCCAATTAGGAATTCCTACCTTGTAGTGATACTTGGAAAACATGCCACCAATAAAGGGAACTTGTACACCAAATAAGCCCTCAGAAAGTCCTACTTGGACTCTTGATGAAGGTCAGGAAATGTACAAGGACATAGATGATTTAAAAAATAAGGAAGTAACAAAAGATGAACTACAAAGGATCATGGATTCAACTAAAGCTAAGGTGGAAGCGATGATGGATACTAAAATGGATGGTTTAAAAGAGGATATCATGGAAGGGTTGAAAAAGTTGCTAATAGAGATTCCACCTAAAATTCATAATGTATCCCATGAAATTCATGATGAGGACACAAGGAAGATGAATTAATAATGGAGAAACTCCAACTTTGGGTTGAATACCAACCACTTTCCTAAGATCAATATGAGAAATTTTGATGGAAAGGACACAATCACATGGATACTCCAAATGGAGTAGTTCTATTATCTACATGATGTGCCTCAAACACAAAAGGTACAGATTGCATCCTTATATTTATAAACTATTGAGTTTGTGTGGTATCGATGGCTTTGTTCTCACAAATCACTTGCCACTTGGAAAATTTTCACGGAAGAAATCATAGCACACTATGAGTGTTAAGTGTTAGAATATAAGTGGATGTTCTCGTTTTACCATTGAAAATATCTCTATTGTCACCCAAACATAGGCCGAAGCCACCCTCCGAGCACCTTAACCTTGACAAAGAATTACTCTAGAAGAAAACCCTAGGCTAGATATCCAAACAAAGGGTAGCACACCTTTCCCCAAGGATAGCGCACCAACAAGAGTTGATCAGATAGTCCAAACCCTAGCCAAGAGATTGTCCAAGTGTAACTACTAGCTGCAGCAGCTGTAATGACAACTCTCCTCCAAACCTGCGCAGAAACTGGCAACTACTGTGCGCACAAGTGTTGCTCTGCAATTTTGAGACTGCCTGCCAGAATGAGAACTGACCTCCTGTATTTATACTAATTTTGGCTAACTACCTGGTGTTATTGGATAAATCCGTAAGTACAGACACAAACCGATCTCCCTAGATCCACCTAGATCTAGAACAAAGCAAGACAAAACATGACTCTCCCCCTAGATTCTAACCATTGAATTAAATAGGAGGCAAGAACAAAGAACATACCTTATTATCGCTTCCTTTGGTCTTTTTTGCTCCTGCTTCGCTCCAGTGCTCTCATACAGTCAAGACCAAAACAATACAAACCAACCGAAGTGTAGAAAGCACAATCTATTCAACATTCAATCTATGTATATGATCAAGGAGTTATACAATAAAGTGGAATTAGTTTTATGGGAAAGAGACATATTACTGTATCATATTGATGGAAAGTAAAGATTACAACCTAAGCCTTGATGTCATAAAATTCCTTTCGATGGCCCTTGGCTCTGACACACACACTTGCTGACTTGCATGAAGAAGATCAACTACCTTTGATAAACTTGTTGGAGTTCTTAGCTGCTATAGCATCCGTCCTTCACACAATCTTTCACCAATTCTCCAATGAATCTTGCTTAACTTTGTTTGCTTCTAAATTTTTCCATGATAATTCCCTCAATATATAGGAGAGAATGAATTAGTTACTTGGATAAGAATGATCCCAAAATATTAGGGAATCCAATACTAAGATAACCATTCGAATTCCATCTCATCCTTCTAAAACATTCCCTTCTAGAATCTTCGAGAATTCATTTTTTTCCTTTCTTTAGAAAGAGTTCACACCCTAGCAGTTCAACACAGTGCGAACTTCTCGCACCATGGTTTAAGACAGCCTGCGAGAATCATGCATTCTCGCAGGCAAATATACTAGCAGCCTGCGAACATTCCTCAAAAATGTGATTTCTGGAAAGAGATGAAGGTAACTTTTCTCAGGAGAAAGTTTTAATGAAGAGACTGAGTACACCATCATCAATACATCATCATGATGACCAAAATAATGGGTAATAGAATGCCCCCCAAATTATGAGGTTGGAACCAGTGACAGTTGATAGACTTTGTAAGGTGCATGTGTGTGTCGGGAACCAGGAGCACATCTAATCAGAAACCTGCGAACAACCAAGCATCTGCAAAATATCATATATACCAATTCTGAGGTAGGCATTCCTATACTCAGATCACAGATTGATGACATTATAGACATGGGTCATGGCCACCAATCATACATTGTGGATCCATGCCGTCAAAATATAGCATAGCCACCGGAATACACTGTGGATCTATGCGAGAAATTTCAAATCAAGACGACATAGACACGAACATACACAATGGATCTATTTGTTGCAAATTATACATACTCCATCGCAACCTGGATCACAAAGATGATATCCAGGGTCTTCAATTTCGTTGCCCAAAGTACGAATCTAACCATGTGATTACATGTGTTGAAGTCGAACATGGTAGAAACCACTTGATTACCGATCAATGATGAAACCGTTAACAAGTGCGAGGGAAATCACCATTGATGTCAATGACTCCCAAGGTACCATAGTACAATCCATCGAGTGTGAATAAATGAGTTGAAGTCGAACATACGATGGAATCTTTCGATCAGGGGTCAATGATGTAAACCCACTGTCGAAAGCGAGGAAACCTGCCATTGAGGCATGCAAGCTCCAAGGTACTAAATGATTTCTAAGTCTTGTTTCCGGATAATGAGATGAAGTCGACGGAACAAAAATCGTCACAGGAGGGCCTTGATGAATCCCCCATAAATGACATGAAATGAGTAACAGAGTTTGAAGATGAAACCGAGTATGACGTGAATTGGACTGGACACAGGGAAGGCCGACATAGAGATAATGGATAACTGCAGATGGCCGACTCAATATAGGTTTTAGATGGACTTCTCTTGAACATATGAATGACACGACCAATGATTTGGCAGCATTGACTCAAAGATGACCCAGGGAATGACCTTGTAGCAAATCGAATGAGAGACAAATGGATTTCCCAAACCGACTTCAAATGATGAATAGGGGGTGTCATGTTCAAGAGTGACACTTACTGCCAATTAATACGAAAATGAAAACATATCCCTTTCCCAAATTCCCCCCCACCATTTCTGGCGAGTACCTCTTTATTTTTATGCAAGCTTGAGGAGGATAACATATGCTTGTTGATATAAGCTCATCCTTCAGACGAGTCCCTCAGAGTATGTTTAACGAACCCTAGGAAGGAGTGGTTCAGTCCCATTGCAGGTCTTTCGATGTTTATTTAACGAGTCCAAAGAAAGAAAACTCATGGGTTTTTCATGTTTAGAGAGTCTGAAAAACACTTAAAGAAAACTCAGGTC
>ML789652.1:23119-34140 GCA_009831015.1 Picea engelmannii
GGTGTGAATAAGTAATGAGAAATTTGTACGTCTTATAACCACAATTTATATTCCTTTAACTTATTCAACAATGTTCTTCAGTTCATCATCAATATATTATTTCATCGTAAACATTATCATCCATCAGTGTATAATAAACAATAATAAGCACATCCACACAATACAAAGTACACCAATATTTATGTGGAAACCTAATGTAGGAGAAAACCATGGAATGTTTTTCTTATATGTCAAAGAATTACATTCAAGGAAGAACCAAATTCCAATTCTCTAGCTCTAAATAGAAGGAGGCTCCAACCCCCTAGTTTCTCATGCTCCAACATGAAGGAATCTCCAACTCCTTAATTTTTTTAGCTCCAACCAAAAGGAGGCTATAGACCCTTGGGTTCTCCAACTACAACCAGAACTACAACCACATAGTTTTCAAGATCCAACCTAAATGAAACTCCAACTCCCTGATTCTACGGAACCAACCGGAAGGAGGCTAAAACCCCTTTTCCTTGCCCCGTCCAATCACCCTGTAATATAAGTTCCAAATGTGAACAACCTATCATTGTTACGGAATCAAAGTCAATGTCACTGCTCACCTCTGTTACTGTCACTGCCAACTTCAGTCATTGTCACTGATCCAATTCTTCTTCAAGACTTTCTTTAAATCCACGACTTGTTTGTATTGCAACACACAGGCATCTACACCCTTCTTAACTGCAACTCACGGATGTTTGCGTCTACCCTCATTGCAACTCGCGGACTACCACAAACTCACCCAGTTTCATTGTCACTGTCTCTGTTTATGTCAAATTGTCACTGTAAACCTGATACTCAAAACCTGTCATTGTAATTGCATCAACCAAATCAGATCTACTTACCAAAACCAATCAACCATATGAACAATATCACCAAGATGTGCATCAACCAAGACTACTCACACATCAACTATATGTAGTATGCCACATCAGCCATAAAACATGTGTCAACAATACTACCAGTAAGTGCCTCCAAAAATGTACCAAGCATGTACTAATCATGTGTCAACTACACATCAACTATGACTCATCAAGATATACCAACGTCATAAACTATATGTCCCAACATGTACCTCAACCATATACCAATATAACCATCAAAAGTTCTCTAGCAATACATCACAATGTACATAATCAAATACCATAAGACCTCACTTTAAACCATGTGCTAAAACCTCACTATTATGTAGCATCAAGCATGTATTAATCATATACCAACATCACTAACAAAGACCTCTCACAATGTTCCATAGGATATACCAATAACTCTCAGACATGCACCAACAATATTTTTCAACATATCTACCTCAAAACATTTACTACAACATATATCATACCTCCAAGAGAGAATATACCAAACCTCAAAAAGTCATGCTTCAAGCATGCTCCATGACACCAGTAAGATACAACCTCAAAACATAACCATGAACATACCTTTAACTTTGTAGTATCCCTAGTGTATCTGATCTATGACAAACATACCTACAGTCTCTCCTTGGATCATGCAAACTTTTAAAAGCATCTTCCTCCTTTCCCTTTCCACAGATCTGCGCTTTCCCTTTCTACAACTCACGGGTATCTGTTTCTTCCTCCACTATGGCCCACATATGTTTGTACCCTAATTTCTCTGCAGCTCCCAGATAACCTCAGAAACCCTAGAACAATATCACTCTCTGCTACTCCAAAAATTTCTCTCCTTCAGACCTACGATATCTCAAATTTGTGAATGTATACCTGCAGATAACCTTTCAAAAAATGGATATTCAATAAAGTTCAATATATATGAAGGTGAAAATAGGAGTCCCTTGCTCTCTTATTTACACTTTTCCAAGTTCCTTCCTCTAGAAGTTTCCTTGTAATTGTTTTACCCCTTTGTCCATCTTCTAAGGCTAACCCACTTTCTTGTTGCAAATAACTTTCCTTAATTAGTCAACACATAGCTCCTTTACCCTTCTTGTTGCAACCACTTAATTATTTAATTCATTTCTTTTACAACCACTTTGACTAGGGAATATTCTTTATGACTTTCTAGAAGCTTTTGACTTCTTGTTGAACTTCTAGGGGTTTCTAGATTACTCTAAAGGGTTCTCCAACTTCTTAAGGCCATATATCCCTAACCGCGAGGAACTATGTGACGTACCACATATCAATGGAAACATAATTATGTGTATTATCCATCTATGATAGTCTTACCTACATATTCATTTATATTCATGCCTTTATACCTCAAACAAACTTAGGTCCCTTACCCATACCTTTGTGCTACCGAAATTCGCTATCAGACTTCTCCAAGGATTGACATCAATCTTCAACATCACTATCCAAAGGTTAACATCAATGAAAACCAACTTTCTAAACCATTTGTCCAACAATACTTTGAGCTGGATAATTACTTTGCACATGCAAAAGGGAGAATTGTCATCTATCAACTAAAGGGAAAGTCATAAATGTGGTGGGATTAGTTCATGCAAGTACAACACATTGATGAGAAGAAGGTTAATTAGAGGGAGTTTAAAAGGCATTTTCAAAATAAATACTTAACCAAGCAATACTATGACAAGAAAATGGATTTCTTTGAATGCAAGCTTGGGAGTATGACAGTAGATGAGTATGAAAGAATATTCTTAGAGTTGTTGCAATATATTGCATTCAACAAGGATGAGAAAGTTAAAATTCAGAGGTACCTGAGTGGGATGCCATCATTTATCAGTGATAAGATATGAGATGATGACCCCAAGACATTGGAGGAAACCATAAGGAGAGCTAAATGTCTATGATCAAAAAAGGGGAAGACTAACTTTCCAAAAGGCTTGGGAATACAAGAAGAAAAGAAAGATGGAATAGAGGAAGAAGGGGGATAAATCACCATTTTTCATAAATACTTATCAAGGAAAACCAAATCCCAAGGAGACCAGAATGACTGAGACAATGGGGAAAAGACTAAGGAAAACACCTATTCAATGTTGGGTTTGTGGGGAAGACCACATGTACAAAGATTTCCCTCACAGGGGTGAAAAAGTGAGGATTGTTGAAAGTGCATAACAAGCTGTGACATTTGAAGATATGGGAAGAAATGTACCAAGGATCTATGTAGCCCTGGATAACAAACAAGTTGAGTTTCAGTCACACATGATTGAAGTGGAAGGTAAGATTAATGACCAACCCATTGTTATTTTAATTGATTCAGGATCTATTCATAGTTATATAGATCCTAAGATGGTGGAAATATTCCAATTGCCAAGAAGCAAGCTTGGAAAATCGTGGTTGGTGCAACTAGCTATAGGAGAAAAAAAGAAAATTAATGAGATGTTTAAGGCATGTCCAATGGATATTAATGGGCTTAGCATGAAATATGATTAGAATATCATACCTTTGGGCTGTTATGATTGCCTCATTGGTATGGATTGGTTGGAACAACATCATGTTGCTCTAGATTGTTACAATAAGACATTTACTTGATTGGATGAGGAAGGAAATTTAAGAACAATTCAAGGGATTCCAAGAGTTGTAAATATTAGAGAAGTTTTAGCCTTGCAATTGAAGAAAATATACAGGAAAGGATGTCAAGTTTTTGCAGCGTGCATGGAGGAGGCACCTAAGGATAAAGTGCCAAATGTTGAAGAATTTACAGTACTAAAATAATTTGAAGATTTCTTTAAATAAATATTAGGGTTACCACTGAAAAAATATATTGATTTCTCTATAAATTTGATGCTTGGAGAAACCCCCGTATCCAAGACTCCTTATAGGATGAGTACACCAAAGCTGAAAGGATTGTAGATGCAACTTGAAGATATTCTGAAGAAGAGGTATACATGCCCAAGTGTGTCACCTTGGGGTGCCCTAGTATTGTTTGTGAAGAAGAAGGATGTTACATTGAGACTTTGTATTCACTTTAGGCAGTTGAACAAAGTAACAATAAATAAAAAATATAATTTTCCAAGGATAGATGACCTCTTTGACCAGCTAAGGGGTGCGCAGATATTTTCAAAGATTGATCTCATATCTGGATATCACCAAGTGATAATTAAAGAATAATACATTAGCAATACTGCTTTTAGAATGAGGTGTGGACATTCTGAGTTCACCTTGGTGCCATTTGGATTGTCAAATGCACCAAGTGTTTTCATGTGTTTAATGAATGTTATTTTCAGAGAATACTTAGATAAGTTTGTCATTATGTTTTTGAATGACATTCTTATTTACTCAAATTCTAAATAAGAACATGAACAACACTTGAGGATGGTGTTGCAAGTATTGAGAGAACATCAGTTGTATGCAAAGTTGAGCAAGTGCTCATTCTACTAGAGGCAAATTAATTACTTGGGTCATATCGTTTCAGAGGAAGGGATAGTTGTGGACATGGAGAAGATAAAATCCATTGAAGGATGGTCAACACCAAGGAATGTTGCAAATTTTAGATCCTTCATGGGAATTGCAGGGTACTACAGAAGGTTTATTGAAGGCTTCTCAAAGATTGCACATCCAATTACATCCTTGCAAAAGAAAGGTGTGTGATTTGAATGGACTCCAGATTGTGTAAGGAGTTTTTCAGCACTTGAAGAGTTTATTTACAAGTGCGTCGATTTTGAGAATTGTTGATCCTAATGAAGACTTTGTTGTGTGCACTGATGCATGCAAGGAAGGGATCGGTGGAGTCCTTAGTCAAAATGGGCATGTGGTATGCTATGAATCAAGGAAATTAAAGGAGCATGAAGGGACTATGTTACTCATGATTTGGAATTGGCAGCCATAGTGCATGCCTTGAAGATGCGGAGGCACTACCTCATGGGGAAAATATTTGAGTTGAGGAAAAAACATAGTGGTCTAAAATATTTGTTTGGACAACCAAGTTTAAATTCTAGACAAAGAAGATGGTTGGAATTCCTCAGTGAGTATGACTTTGATATCAAACATATCAAAGGAAAGGAGAACAAGGTGGCCGACGCACTCAATAGGAGGGTGCATGAGATGCATTCTACAACCATTATCATGTACAAATAAGATTTGAGTGGAATAATTTTAGAGGTGGTCAAATCAGATCAGCGGTATGCGGACATAAAGGCAAATTTACAACAAGGTAAATTACAACAAAAATTTGAAAGTTATGAGCTAAAAGAGGATGGAATCCTCATGTATAGGAACACAGTTTATTCTCCAAATGATAAGGAGTTGAAAAATCAATTATTGTGAGAGATGCATAAAGTTCCTTATGATGGGAACCCAGGCTATCAAAAGACAATTGTAGCGATAAAAAACGATACTATTGGCCATGCATGAAAAATGAGGTTGTCGATTTTATTGCTAGATGCCTTGAATGTCAAAAGGTTAAGGTTGAGCACAAACATCCAGCTGGTTTGGTACATCATTTCCCCATTCTTGAGTGGAAGTGAGAAGTTGTAACCATGGATTTTGATACTAAGCTACCTAGGACTTTTAAGAAATATGATTCTATTATGGTGGTGGTGGACAAGCTTACTAAAGTTGCTCATTTTATTCCAGTGAAGTCAACTCACAAGGAAGCCAACATTGTTGATATATACATGAGAGAAATTGTCAGGCTGCATGGTGTACCTAAGACAATTGTTTCTAACAGAGATCCCAAGTTCACATTGAATTTTCAAAAATGTCTATTCAAAGGATTTGGGACAAATCTAAATTTTAGCACAACCTATCATCCAGAGTCAAATGGGAAAATAGAAAGCGTAAATCAAGTGATAAAAGATATGCTAAAAATGTATGTGATGGACAAACCGACGTAGTGGGAAAAATATTTACCGTTGGTCGAGTTTCTTATAACAATGGGTATCAAGCCTCTCTAAAGATGAGCCCATTTGAGGCACTTTATGGAAGAAAGTGAAACACACCAATGAGTTGGGACAACCCAACAGACTATAGTGGTTGGGTCAGATCTACTCCAGGAAATGGAAGAGAAAATGGTGAAGATAAGGAAGAATTTAAAGGCTGCCTAAGATAGGCAGAAAATTTGTGCAGATAAATACATAACCCACCAAGAGTTTAAAGTGTGTTCTTGAAAGTAAAAGCAAGATGCAGTTCCCCAAAGTTGGGAAATTGTTCTAAGTTGGAAGCACACTATTGTGGGCCATTTGAAATCCTAGAGAGGATTCGTTTTGTCACATGATGCTTACATTGCATACATCCTTGTGTATTCATAATGTTTTCCATGTATCTTTGCTAAAAAGTGTGTACCTGATGCTAATCATGTCATTGATTGGAATGTAATTCAAGTGGAGCTAGAAGTTGATTTTTGAGTGCGGCTAGTTTGCATATTGGATCAAAAAATAAAAAAAAATCCAGAATCGAGCCATGGAGCTAGTAAAGTTCCAATGGACCTGATATAGTCTTGAGGATGCAACTTTGGAGCGCGAGGATTCTATGCAGACAGAGTACCCACATCTTTTTGAATAATTTTGAAGTTTTTGTATGTAAATGTGTATATAATGCACTAATGACAGTGAATAAATAAGGAGGGAAACCCTTGATCTGAACCCTAATTGTAAATGAAAATGTAAATGTACATTTAGGCTGGTGAGAAGTTGGCACCAAGTGTTGGTTTGGTTTTGCACGCACCTGAGTAGTGCACGATGATTGTTTTCCAAAGAAAGAGCATGAACATTCCATAATGTTGCACATACCTGAGTAAGTGTGTGTGGATTGCACATCAAGGTAAGGGTGCACACATTCTATAGTGTTGTGCTTACCTGAATAAGTGTGTGAGGATTACCTTGAAGTGTGCATCAGATTGACTTAAATGTGTGTGTGTGTGTGAGGTCGTAGAGCCTGTGTGGTTATTGGGCTGGTGAGTTGAGATGAAAAAAGGCCAGTGTGCCTATCCTTGTAAAATGTAATCACACTCAAATTATTAATAAAATCACATCACTACACGTAGACCAATCAGACGAAAAGAGGTAGGGGGGATAAAATCCATCGAAAAGGGAAAAGGGGGGCTTAAGTCCAAGGGAATATTTATTAATATTTCCAAAAAGTACAATTTATGGATATTTATTTATCCTAAGTTACTGAGGGATGGGAATGAGTCACCAAGTGGATAAAGCTAATTCTGAAGGTGACAAGTGTTTATTTATGACCATGCAAATATATGGTTGAACCTTAGTGTATTTTGGGGGATTTCACTCATTTTTTCTTCATCATTCAGACTATTTAAACTAGAGACTACCATTACGTTACCTAGAAAATCTTGGAAATGATTTTCCATCTAGTAACCAGAGACTTTGTTTTCGAAGAGGTGGGTTGTCAGGCCCGTGAGCATTCTCTCTAGGTGAGAGATTTGTTGTCAAAGAGGCGGGTTGTCAGGCCCATGATAATTCTCTCCAGGTGAGAGATTTACTGTCAAAGAGGCAGGTTTTTAGGCCTATGAGCATTCTCTCCAGGTGAGAGAATTGTTGTTGAAGAGGTGGCTTTTCAGGCTCGTGATAATTCTCTCCAAGTGAGAGATTTTCTAGGAATTGTTCCCTAGTGTGTTGGGAATTAGTTACAGGGCTCTGAGACTTCCTGTCTAGCCTGTTTTTGAATCCCTGGAAGGGAAGTGGAGTAGCTGAGGGGCTGTTGAGAAAATAAGGGGCACACTTTCTGGGGTGGGATGGGCATGTGAGGAATGAGAGACTATAGGCTAGTTGCAGCAGTTGACCACCTTGGACTGAGAAATTATGTTGATTATCAAACCTTAGCCTGGCATTAGGAATCCTTTTTCCCTGGTGGAGTTTAAGCCCTAGCTTGAGGGTGACATGTTCCTAAAATTTGATGAGAAATAGTCTAAGGTTGGGAGGAACGTCTGAGCTCTGTGCACAGTTGGTGACTCTTTATAAAAAAATAAGTGTCCTTTATGTGCTTGTATAATTTACTGTGTGATTAATTATCTATGTATGATATGGGTTTATTTCCCGTATGATATTGCATATAATCAATTGTCGTTATTTTGTATGATGTTGTTTGTACATGTAAGCATGATGTTGTATTCAGTAATTATTGTTGCACATGCAGAGTATGACAATTATTAATTATTCACGTTAGTTAATTTTGTAATAATGGTCATGAGTTTCCGAGGCAAGGCTAGAATTGTTGTGTGTGCAAGAGGTCAGTTTTGTTGTGCACACGAAAAAGAAGTCTGCATGCACAAAGAGAAATGAATCTGTGTGTGACACCATAGTGGTTGTGTGCACAGTAGTAATCATGTGTTCAGAGTGGTTACACGTGTAGTAACACTTGTGTGCCCTGAATGATTTTTCACGCAGTTGTATTATGTGTTAGTTCCACTATTATAACTAGTGTATGAAGAGGAAAATTTGTAGGGCATGATCTAGCTTGGGATAGTGCGCGTTACTTCACATGTTTCTGTGTAGATCATCATTATAGTGTAGAATCTATGCACTATAATTTTTTGGAGTGACATTGCTCAACAGTAAGTTGGGGATGTTAGAAATTGGTATCATATCATTTTGTTAGTGTTGGTAATGGGGGAACATTACAGAATGGTATCAGAGTTGTATTTAGGAAGTTTGTAGTAGTGGAGACATTACAATGGGGTAACATGACCTAGCTAGGAGGATAGGTACATTACACACGAGATATAGGTCATGATGACCCCCATGGACTCATCCTTCTTTCCATCAACAACAAACTTTTCTTGGTCATCTGTTGGATATAGAATCATAATCTCTGTATATTGCCATATTCATTTACTCTTCAACATGGTTTCCATGGCTAGTTCCCATATTGCATAGTTTGATTTGTTCATGACAACATGATAAATCTTCAAAGCCGTATTTGATATCTAAATAGAAAGTTTTTTTTCTAAGGTCCCAATCGGAAAACCAAGAGCCCAAAGTTAATCACACAACAGATCTAGCTTAGCAAGGTTTTCAAATAACACGTCAAGGTTTTAAACCATTTACTCTAATACCATGTTGTGGAAATGGGTGGAACATGTAATGAAACAAACATACAATTCTATAGATAATCAAAGAGGGAATGATTTTTTTTGAATACAAAGGTGGTGTCTAAAGACACCGTTACATCACTTAAACAAAGCACACTAGGATCAAAACATCACAATGCATATTGGATCTTGATATCTCCATATGATATCAATTCAATCCCTTGATGATGATAACCCATGGGGTCTTCTATTTATAACCTCAACATCTAACCAACTTCCATAGAATCGAGAATATCTTGTCCACATATAACCATTGGTTGTTAAATATGACTCCATCAAATCTGCATTGTTGAGTCAGCTCGACAATGATGCTTGACCCGACTTCCTATGCATCCAACTTGTAGTCAATTGATGTGCTAGTCGATCCACTACTCAAATATATTCAATTGTTGGTCAATTGTTTTACTGACTGACTGACTAATGTAGAGTGTTGGTAGATCTCTTGGTCGAATGTATACAGATGTAGGTTGATCTCCTGACTGACTAAATCAAGAAGAAGTGTGATGTGAAATATCCCTGATCCAGCTGATCAAGATATCTACTACGGATCCAGTGTTTTGTCTCACAGATCTGATACACTGGGGGTTTCTGGATGCATTTTCGTTATGTGCTTGAGATATTTCATGGTTGTTGCATGTGCATGTTATATGTTATGGTTTAAACAATATATATATGATGCATGCGGAAATAAGGAACATTAACCGCCCAATAATATGTATTATGAGATTCAAGCATGGAAATACAATGAAATACTGGAAATATAGAAGATAGTCTTCAATTAGATCTCATGGATCGTCACAGGAATAAAATCAAATAACATAAAATAATCGTGATCAGAAGATGAAGGAAGATCTGATGCATGCACAGATAGATTGACAAAAATGGCGGTTCCGGAGAAGCACGATAACAACTACAAACTGGAAAACTTGTCTGGAAGGTTATACACATCGGAATGAGCTAGAAACTACCCTAATAGAAGTTCCCTAGCCTCTAGAATGATACTCGTGACTATTGGATGACAAATCTTGTCTCTAATGCTTCAGATCTCGTCCCTTGGGGGTCTGCGCACCTCTTGGGCTCTCTGGATGCACCCCAAATGATTCCACCAATAGAATCAGCTGTTATAGGACTAAAAACGTTCGCCTTGCCAAATGCAGAACTAGGTCGGAAGGGTTTCCCCATATCTGCTCTGATGCTTCGTCTATAACCCAAATTGTCCTTCCAAAAGAGTTGCGCCCTAAATGGATGATTGATGTGCTCTGAAGGATTCCACCGTGAATTTTATGGGAAGTGGCTCAATCTATGCGCCCTGGCTAGATCTCAACTAGGTCGGAAGGAAACTGTAATCCGAGCTCTGATCTCGTGCAACTACATAAACCCTCTATCTGAACTTGCGCCCTCACTTGCTAAGCTATGCAAAAATGATAACTGGATACTCCTGAATAGCACGGTGAAATACCTGGATGGTATCTCCGATGGGATAGGGTGTGTCTCTCAACACCGAAACTGATCAATGGTGGTGGTTTCTTCCATAAATCCACAAAATAGTAGAATTTGAATATCTTCCTCCTTTGGGAACTCTCAACATCAAATCATAACAATGCATAATGAGGAATTAAGTCGAATTCCTCCCTTTATACTCTTCCCCATCTAATTCACCATTGACCTCACTTAAGCTAGGCGCTTTTCCTCCTAAGGTGAATAATTAATTAATTAAGTCCCCCTTTAGCACCTTTTCATTCTAATTCTTCGTTGACTTAGGATTAAGTGAATTTTCCTATGCTTTTTGGCTTAATTCATCGTTTAGCCACCAAATCGCCCTTATTTCTCCCTTTTGTTCCCTGTTTATGTCTTACTATAGACTACGGGAACACATATACTACTAAGTCACTCCCTACTAGCACACTCTTGGGAACGGGAAATCACAGTCCTACCTTCCCGAGATTGCTTGTCCTCAAGCAACATCGATCCTAGGTGCTGCAAAATATGCTCTCCCTCCCATGTGGCATCCTCCACTA
>ML789652.1:56125-77448 GCA_009831015.1 Picea engelmannii
ATCCCAAGGAGCAAGGAAATTGGCCAGAAACAGTGACAGAGAAAATATTACAGTGTTGGATCAAGGACATGCAGATAAAACGACAGGCGAAGCACCACAAGAAGTTCCATTAGCCGAAGAGCCGCATGGGAAATCAACCCCAGAAACCAGAGAGATGTTGGTGGTCGAAGGGGAAGAAGAGCATGGAAAGACTACCACAGAAAAGGACACAGGGCCAGACGTGGAGGAAGGAGAGGTCTCCTTAGACATCAACTACGAGGGCACGAGTGACACCATTGTTACCCCAAAAAAAACAAGTAGAGGAAGGAAATCCAAGAAAGAAGAAAGAGAAAAGGAGACATATAAAGACGTCTTGAGTGGCTCGCAACCAACAATCAGACAACTGATCTATGTAAGGAAAATAAGGAAGCACTCAAGGGTTCCTCAAGGAGCCCATACATCCCTCCCAGGTAAGTCATGAAACTAACATCCTAGAATTGTAGGGGTTTCGACAGCAGAATAAAGGAAGAATCACTCAAGGATATAATTAGAACATCAAAGACCGAGATCCTCTTAATCCAGGAGACCAAGATGGAAGATCAAGACTTCCTCAACACATCAAAAGCAGTCTGAAAAAAAATCCAAGGGATAGCAGAAAGTGCAAGGGGGGCCTCAGGAGGTATAGGAACCCTTTGGAACACTATGAAGTTTAACCTAATCGCATCTGAAACTTGCACGCATTGGATTTACACCATCCTTCTACATAAAGAAACAGGTCGGTAGGTAAGCCTTTTCAATCTTTATGTGCCGGTCCTTTTGGATGAAAAAAGAATCTGCTGGGATACACTAAAAGATTTTCTACTACTATATGACCTAGAAAACATCATTATTGGGGGGGATCTAAATGTGACCCTAGCTGTGGGAAATAAAAAAGGTGGCTCCATTGTGCGAGATCCAGCAAGAGAATGGGTAGAAGATATCATGTCAGAATGGGAGCTTGAGGATGTCAAACCAACTAAAGGGAATTACACATGGATGAATAAGAGGGCAGGGCTGGGGCACATAGCAGCTAGGCTAGACAGGTTCTTAGTCCAAAGCTCCTTTATGCTTCTGGGCCTCACTCCCTCCTCTTCTATCCTCTCGTATAATGTTTCAAACCATAAACCAATCATGTTAGAAGTTTCGCATGACAAGAACCTCAGACCTGTCCCCTTCAAATTTAGCCCAACCTGGCTCCACTATGAAGGCTTCTAGGACCTGGTCACCAAAATCTGGAATGAAACAGTAAGAGGCTCATCCTTTTTTCTATGGGAAGAAAAAATTCAGAGGCTAAAGGTAGTGCTAAATTCTTGGGCAAAAACCCAATCAAATACAATTGTAATTCGCCAAGAAGCCCCAAAACAGCTCGAAAAACATCAGCTGGAAATGGACGAAGATGAAATAAACCAAGAAACTTTACATAAAGAGGATCAACTCTAAATAAATTGGCACCAAGCCTGTAGAGAGGAGGAAAATTAATGGCAACATAAATCCAGAAGCCTCTGGTTGGAAGTAGGAGATAAAAACATCAGTTATTTCCACAAACAAGCTGAGGCAAGAAAGCAATTCAAGATAGTCACGAAAATTCAAGTACAAGATCAGACAATTTCAGAATTTGAAGGTATAAAAGAAGTTGTGGTAGAAGCCTTTGAAAATCTCTACACAGAAACTCAAAGATCCATAATAGATTCCAAAGCCTACTTGCTTTCTCTAGTTCCTACCCTCATTCAAGAAGAAGTCAACAACAATTTGACTAAGGCAGTCAATCAACAAGAAATAAAAGAGGCACTTGACCAAATGAACCCAGAAAAGGCTTCGGGACCAGATGGCTTCATAGCAAGATTCTATCAAAACAGTTGGTATATAATAAAATCAGACCTGACAAAACTGATCCGAAAATATCATAATTGCAACAAGATAGGAGGAGGAACAAATTCGTCTTTCCCGGCCCTTATTCCGAAAGAAAAAGGAGCAGTCAATTTTGGAAGGTTCCGACCAATCTCTCTTTGCAACACAAGCTACAAAATCCTCACAAAAATAATTTCCAACAGAATTAAAAAAATTCTCCCTGCAATCATCCCAAAAAATCAAGGAGGATTCGTAAAAGGTAGACATATAGTGTACAACATCATCCTAGTATAGGAGGCCTTGTACTCAAGCATCAGAAGAAAAGACAAAGGCATGATCATAAAGCTCGATCTTGCTAATGCGTTTGATAGAGTAAAGCATAATTTCATGTTCAAGGTTATGGAAAATTTCGGCTTCGCTCCAGCCTTTATAAATTGGATAAAATATTGCATTTGTTTCCCTTGGATAGCCCCACTAGTGAACGACCGAGCAACTAAATTCTTTCAAGCCTCCAAATGTCTTTGGCAAGGTTTTCCCCTTTCTCCTCTACTTTATGCCATCCAAGAATCAGTTCTCAGCTTCCAACTAGATCATGGCCAGAATCATAAAAATCTCCTTGGCTTGAGAATAGCCACTGGGGTAAAAGATATCAATCATGCCCAATTTGCGGATGACACACTGCTGATGGGAGGACCAAGTATGCAGACAACAAAGAAACTTAAAAAGGAGTTAAATGTTTACAAAGAAATCTCTGGAAGTGAAATAAGCTTTCCTAAAAGCAATATCTATGGATGGAACATCTCGCCAAGAGAAATGATAGAGATATCAAGAGTTCTGGGAATGGAAGGCTTCATCACCTGGGATGCGTTTAAATACCTGGGAGTCCCAATTTTCATATCCAAACCAAAGGCTTCTCAATGGCCCCCGCTGATAGACAAGTTAAAAAACAAAATAAACTTATGGGGAGCAAAATTGATAAACCTTGCAAGTGGTCCTCATCAAAGCGGTGCTAGCAAGCACCCCGATCTACCAAATCTCCTTGTTACTAGCCTCATTATCTTTAGGAGCAACAATTCTTTGGAACCTCATCACTGGGAATTCCTCCTGGAGAAAAAGAGCGCTTTGGAAGAAGTACTTTTGAGGCCCAAGGAAAAAATTCCTTGATCGCCCAACATTGGTGGAGAAAGGATCCCCTATTTTCTCTTTGTGCCAGAAGGCTCTGAAGCACTTTAGACCTCATCTCACCTAGATACCAGGAAATGGTAAGGAGATCAATTTTTGGGAAGACTCAATCATGGGATATCCCCCACTAGGCTTGAGGGAGGGTCTTGAACGACTAAAAGAGTGGTTGATAACTCAAAATTTAAACAGTATGTGGGACATCTCAATCTGGAAAGATGATGAGAAAAAAACATGGTTAAGATGGGAAACTGCTAACAGACCCCTAGAGCTTGAATATGAATGGAACACTCTGAAGTATTGTTTGCAAGGGAAATCCCCCTTAAAAGAAGGGAAAAAAGACAAGAGAAGATGGGGAGCACACTCTGGAGTCTACACTACAGCAGCAGGGTATAAACACATAGTAGGAATCCCTCATGTCCTGCCAGACCTAACACTTTGGCAAGCCATATGAATTCCCAAGTCCATTCCAAAGATAGATTTGTTTGTTTGGACCATGGCACATAGAGGTATCTTAACTGGAGAAAATCTAAGAAGAAGAGGATGGGAAGGCCCTTATAGATGTCCACTATGCTCTCAAGAGGAGTAAACCACATACCATTTGCTCCTAAGTTGCGCATACTCAAAGGAGGTATGGCAGTTAGTCCTTGGAATGAAGCCAGAAACACTCGTTTTACCTCAAGAGGCCACCACCCTACTCCAAAACTGGATTTCCCTTTGTCCCTTTTAGACAACAAAAAAGGGCCAAATCTCCCACCTATGGAGAACTCTCCCAAAATTCATTATTTGGGAGATATGGATGGAACGAAATAACAGGTTCTTCAGGGAGACCAAAAGAAGTCCAACTCAAGTAGCAACAAAGATAAAGGCCTATTTTGGCGAGAGTGCCCCCTATTTCTGCAAAGAAAAGAATTCAAGACCTTTAGAGTCGGAAGAGGAACATTGGATTGAATGCTTTAAACTCTGAGATCAACAATCACAAATCGACAACAATCCTCTTCAGGACGATGGGGAAATTCAGAAGGAAGAGAAGGATTTAAAGGAATGGAAGAGAAAGGAAAATAAGCATATTTTGTTCTTTGACGGGGCCTCCAAAGGAAATCCAAGATTGGCAGGTGGAGGAGGGGTCCTAGTAAGCCCCACCAGACACCCATAACTCATCTATGCCTGGGGACTAGGAATAGAAACAAACAACATAGTATAATCTTTGGCCCTCTGGCAAGGGCTAAATCAAGCAATCACCTGCAACATCCAAGATCTGGTAATAATAGGGGACTCCAGGCTCATAATTCAAGCATTGATCCTCTGTAACAAGGTAAAAAATGCAAAAATCTAGCACACATTGGAGAAAATCCAACTTCTCCTTATAAGCTTAAGGACTTATCAGCTATACCATGTCCTTCGGAACCTGAATGCACCAACAGATGCAGAATCCAACAAAGGATCCCTCCCAAGCATTGGAACCTTACAAGTAAATGGAACCATGACCAGCATGGCAATACCATGAGCCTGGGTAAAGCGATGGGGAGATGACAGGGACGTGAGCTAGAAAAGAATATTGTCACAGGTTCGGATAGTGCACAGGGGCAAATCCAAGACAATCAACGATAAGACAGATGTCATATATGAGGGGGTTCTCCATCAATGGGTTGTTGCAACTGTAGAAGATGCCAAGGATCCAACAAGACACCCACACATTAACCCAGATCATGTGAATCGGTTGAGTGCAACGAATCTGGAATAAACTGAGGTTAAAAGGAGAGGCAGGGAAAAGCCAATTCATCCCTGGAGCAACCGAAGTTTAGGAATATTGCAACGAAGTGGCATAGTGATCAGAGGCAGATAACGCCCATGCAGCCCAAGTGACACAGGAGAAGAAGAGAAGGTGATGGCGTCTAGCTCAGGAAGCAAACTCATGATGGAGGAAAGGTTGAAATCGCTGGAAGAAGGCATGCAACGACTCAAATACCTGCTACACAATTAAGATAATTTTCTCTAGAATTTGGACATTGAAGCAGGAAGGTGACTGGAAATGATTGAAGAAGACATCACCTCAACTAAAATTGGGTTATCAGAAGAGCTGAAACAACTCAGCAAAGAATTCAAAGACCCAAGGAAGGCATTCGAAGACAGGGTCAACAAACTGTAAGAGAAAATGGAACAACTGAAAAAAGACTGGCAACAGGAGCAGGACCTGTCCAATAAGGGGGGACCAAGGAATTTTGGCCAGTAGCTCACAGGCCAGGCAAGTATCTTTTGAAAATAACTCAGAGAAGAAGGTGTTTTGTATAGAAGCCCCTGCTTATCGCGAATCTATTAGCTTTAAAAACCTTCACCAGGTAGGAGAGTAGAGCTTCTTGGCCTTGTAACAGTTTAGTCGAGCTTGACTCATCTCATATGTAACAACACCAATGGCTTAGCCACTTCTTTCCTTTAATAAAGACCCATTATCCATTATTGTCAAAAAAAAAAAAAAACAATCATATCATAATTGTCAACAACATATGTACAATTTTACATTTTAAACAAGGATATACCTCCACCTATCCAAAATTTTCATCATGAAATTATATGCTCATAAGTATGATTTAACATGTGTATAGAGTTGAATCATCATCATAATTGTCAACATGTGTACAATTTTACATTTCAAACAAAAATACACTTCCACCTATCCAAAATTGTCGATGTGGACTATATGCTCATAAGTATGATTTAACATAGGTATAGAGTTGCATCTCATGTAAATATATGCCTCCACTTATCCAAAATTGTTATTGTTCTTCATAAGTATCACACATTTACATCTCCCACAAAGATAAATTTTCAGGAAAAAATAGTTGTATTTTTTATTCAAATTAGAATTAAAAATAAATACATTAGGTGCTCATGGCACTTTACAAGAAGGTTTATGTAACCAGATACAAAAATTGTCTTAATAGTTCTCTCTAAGACAACCAAATTTGCAATAAATGTTTCCTTATAGATATTATATTTATCTACAAAAAGTTTGCATTGAAGTATAATGGATCTACATAATAAAACAATACCATATATACCCTTTTACAACATTCATGGAAGAGGAAAATGTAAACCGCAACAAAACAAAATGTGTTTCCTCCTAGGAAGTCATAGTTTCAAATTCATAGGGGGGTAGGGTATGTACACCTCTATAGACTTTAGTAGTCAATTCACTACGTGGAGGGGATCACTTGTCCCACAAACAAGGGGGTCTCATACACCAATTTAATGTCTGGCTTGGCTGTAACCTTACAATTAGATTATTATTATTATATATACCATTTTACAACATTCGTAGAAGATGAAAATGTGAACTGCAACTATATCTTGTAGAATAATATCTTCAAAAAGTACCAAGTGTGGTGAAGGTTTCAATAAAAATCCCATCTTAAATTTTTTCTATAACAAGTTCTCTAGATTGTAGTTGATCCCTTCTTTAGAGAAAGAGTATATTTCAACATTCAACTCCCTATAAATATGCAGGATGAAGATATCCTTGGATAGACCTGCAATATCCAAGTGTACATGAAGATGATACGGGAGAGAAAATTTATGGAGTGTTCATCTTTTGCCCAATTTGTTACAAACATGGGAGTTGCCAAAAAATTGTAGTGAGGTGGCATTTTTCCCACTAGAGTGGTTGTGCGCACAGTAGTAATCATGTGTTCAGAGTGGTTACACGTGCAATAACACTTTTGTGCCCTGAATGATTGTTCACGCAGTAGCATTATGTGTTAGTTCCACTATTATAACTAGTGTCTAAAGAGAAAAATTTGTAGGGCATGATCTAGCTTGGGATAGTGCGCGTTACTTCACATGTTTCTATGCAGATCATCATTATAGTGTAGAATCTGCGCACTAGAATTTTTTGGAGTGACATTGTTCAACAGTAAGTTTGGGATGTTAGAAATTGGTATCAGATCATTTTGTTAGTGTTAGTAACGGGGGAAGATTACAGAATGGTATGAAAGTTGTGTTTAGGAAGTTTGTAGTAGTGGAGACATTACAATGGGGTAACATGACCCATCTAGGAGGATAGGTACATTACACACGAGATATAGGTCATGATGACCCCCATGGCCTCGTCCTTCTTTCCATCAACAATGAACTTTTCTTGGTCGTCTATTGGATCTAGAATCATAATCTCTGTATATTTCTATATTCATTTACTCTTCAACATGGTTTCCATGTCTAGTTCCCATACTGCATAGTTTGATTTGTTCATGACAACATGATCAATCTTCAAAGCCGTATTTGATATCTAAATAGAAAGTTTTGTTTCAAAGGTTCCAATCCGAAAACCACGAGCCCAAATTTAGTCACACAACAGATATGGCTTAGAAAGGTTTTCAAATAACATGTTGAGGTTTTAAACCATCTAATTTAATACCATGTCGTGGAAAGGGGTGGAACATGTAACGAAACAAACATACAATTCTACAAATAATCAAAGAGGGAATACAATTTTTTGAAGACAAAGGTGGTGTATAAAGACACTGTTACATCACTTAAATAAAGCACAATAGGATCAAAACATCACAATGCATATTGGATCTTGATATCTCCATATGATATCAAATCAATCCCTTGATGATGATGACCCATGGGGTCTGCTATTTATAGCCTCAATATCTAACCAACTTCCATAGAATCGAGAAGATCTTGTCCACATATAACCATTGGTTGTTAGAGATGACTCCATCAAATCCGCATTATTGAGTCATCTCGACAATGATGCTCGACCCGACTTCCTATGCATCCAACTTGTAGTCGATTGATGTGCTAGTCGATCTACTACTCAAATATATTCAATTGTTGGTCGATTGTTTGACCGACCGACTGACTGATGTAGAGTGTTGGTCGATCTCCCGATCGAATGTATACAGATGTAGGTTGATCTCCTGATCGACTGAATCCAATAGAAGTGTGATGTGAAATATCCTTGATCCAGTTGATCAGGATATCTACTATGGATCTAGTGTTTTGTCTCACAGATCTGATACACTGGGGGTTTCTAGATGCGTTTTATCTTCAGAGCTGATACTCTGGGGGTTTCTGGATGCGTTTTAGTTATGTTCTTGAGATATTTCATGGTTTTTTCATGTTCATGTTATATGTTATGGTTTAATATAAGGAACATCAACCACCCAATAATATGTATTATGAGATTCAAGCATGGAAATACAATGAAATACTGGAAATATAGAAGATAGTCTTCAGTTAGATCTCATGGATCATCACAGGAATAAAATCAAATAACATAAAATACCCGTGATCAGAAGATGAAAGTAGATCTTATGCATGCACAGATAGATCGGCAAAAACGGTGGTTTCAGAGAAGCACAGTAACAACTACAAATTGGAAAACTTGTTTGGAAGGTTATACATGTCTGAATGAGATGAAAACTTCCCCAATAGAAGTGCCCGGGCCTCTAGAATGATACTAGTGACTATCAAATGACATATTTGGCCTCTAATGCTCCAGATCTTGTCGCATGGGGGTCCGCGCACCTCCTGGGCTCTTTGGATGCACTCCAAATGATTCCACCAACAGAATCAGCTACTATAGGACTCAAAACATTTGCCTCACCAATTACAGAACTGGGTCAGAAGTGTTTCCCCAGATCTTCTCTTATGAGATTCAAGCATGGAAATACAATGAAATACTGGAAATATAGAAGATAGTCTTCAGTTAGATCTCATGGATCATCACAGGAATAAAATCAAATAACATAAAATACCCATGATTAGAAGATGAAAGTAGATCTTATGCATGCACGAATAGATCGACAAAAACGGTGGTTTCAGAGAAGCACGGTAACAACTACAAATTGGAAAACTTGTTTGGAAGGTTATACATGTCAGAATGAGATGAAAACTTCCCCAATAGAAGTGCCCGGGCCTCTAGAATGATACTAGTGACTATCGAATGACATATTTGGCCTCTAATGCTCCAGATCTTGTCATCTGGGGGTCTGCGCACCTCCTGGGATCTTTGGATGCACCCCAAATGATTCCACCAACAGAATAAGCTACTATAGGACTCAAAACATTTGCCTCACCAATTGCAGAACTGGGTCGGAAGTGTTTCCCCAGATCTTCTCTGATGCTCTGTCTGTAACCCCAATTGTACTTCCAAAAGAGCTGCACCCTAAATGGCTGAATGATGTGCTCTGAAGGATTCCACTGTCTAAATCTGATGGAAAGTGGCTCAATCTATGCGCCTTGGCTAGATCTCAACTGGGTCAGAAGGAATAACACGCCCCTTTATCTGAACTTGCGCCCCCACTGACCAAGCTACGCAACACTGATAATTGGATACTCATGAATAGCACGGTGAAATACCTGGATGGTATCTCTGATGGGCTAGGGTGTGGCTCTCAACACCGAAACTGATCAATGGCGGTGGTTTCTTCCAGAAATCCACAAAAAAGTAGAATTCAAATATCTTCCTCTTTTGGGAACTCTCAACATCAAATCATAACAATGCATAATGAGGAATTAGGTTGAATTCCTCCCTTTATACTCTTCTCGATCTAATTCACCATTGACCTCACTTAAGTTAGGTGCTTTTCCTCCTAAGGTGAATAATTAATTAATTAAGTCCCCCTTTAACACATTTTCGTTCTAATTCTTCGTTGACTTAGGATTAAGTGACTTTTCCTATGCTTTTTGGCTTAATTCATCGTTTAGCCACCAAATCACCCTTATTTCTCCCTTTTGTTCCCTGTTTATGCCTTACTATAGTCTATGGGAACACATAGAATACTAAGTCACTCCCTGTTGGCCTACTCTTGGGAACGGGACATCATAGTCCTCCCTTCCTGAGATTGCTTGTCCTCAAGCAACATCAATCCTGGGTGTTGTAAAATATGATCTCCCTCCCATGTGGCATCCTCCACTGGAAGACCCCTCCATTTAACCAAGCACTCCCTGATGACCCTTCTCCTCAACCTGTGCTCTCTTTTCTCTAGTACCTCCTCCGACACTAGCTCCAACTGGCCCTCCTCATCCAAGGGTGGAAACTCCTCTGAAATGGTAATCTTTTGTCCCACGACCTTTTTAAAGCAAGAGACGTGAATGACGTTATGAATCTTTCTACCCTTTGGTATCTCTAGTTCATATTCCACCTCGCCTATCCTCCTGATGACTATGTATGGCCCATAAAACTTTGGCTTCAACTTCTCTACTCCGCTCCTCTTCAAGGAGGACTGTATGTATGGTTGTAATTGCAGAAAAACCAAATCCCCTACCTCAAAACTGTGCTCGACTCTTTGTCGGTCTGCATAGATATTCTACTAGTTCTGAGTCGTCTGCAAGTTCTCCCTCACTACCTACAGAATCCTCTGATTCTCCTCAACCCAATCTTTGGCCCCCAGGACCCTTCTATCTACAAACACAGTCTCCACAAAGGAGGGTGCATCATATCCATATAATTCCCTAAACGATTGCATCCTGATAGACATATGGTAAGTTGTTTTGTAGCAATACTCACCCATGTGTAAACATCTCACCCACGTGCATTGTTTCCCCCCCCACATAGTTACTCAAATACCCCTCCACCCATTTGTTGACGATCTTTGTCTTTCCATCTGTCTATGGGTGGTAGATGGTACTCGTAACTAGCTTTGTGCCTGTCAACCTGAAAATCTCCTACCAAAACGCGTTGATGAAGCACCCATCTCTATCACTTACTATATGCCTGGGTAAGCCATGCAACCGAAATACCTCCATAAAAAACAACTCTGCTACCTGTATGGCCTTGTAGTTTTTGGGTATGGAAAAGAAATGTGAAAATTTGGTCAGCCTGTCGACCACCACAAATATACAGTCTCTTCCCTGCACTCGAGGAAGGCCTGTAATGAAATCCATAGAAATGCTCTCCCATTTATGCTTTGGAATGGGTAGAGGTTGTAGCAACCTTGTGGGGTGTGTCTTCTTGGACTTGTTCTGTTGACACTTCGTGCACTTCTTGAAGTGTTTCATCACATGATCCTTGAGACCCTTCCATTAGAATCTCTCCCTAATATTCCTATATGTTTTGAAGTACCTCGGATGCCCTGTTGTAGGCGAATCATGACACACCTTCAGAATTTTCCCCTTTAGGGTAGATTCTGGAACCAAGTAGATCTGGTCCTTTTATAAAATGACATCATCCAGAACCCAGTATTTATCATCAATCACCTGTCCATCCATCACCTCACAAGAAAATTTGTTTTTGGAGTACTCCACCAACAAATGAGCTTTCCAATCTGTACAAACGTCCATCACTGAACACCCTGTTGGCCTCCTGGACAAGGCATCTACTATGATATTCCTTTTTCCCTTGACATACTCAATATCAAAGTCAAAGGCTTGGATATTTGAGACTCACTTCTATTGTCTCTCACTGAGGTCTTTCTGATCTAGGAAATACTTGAGACTGTTATGATCAGTCTTCACTACAAATTTGTTGCCAACCAGATACTGCCTAAATTTGGTTAAGGAACGCATGATCTCTAGCATTTCATTGTCATAAATAGGATATAGTCTCTCCGACTCAATGATATTTATGCTCTCAAACACAATGGGGTTCCCCCCCTAATTCAAAACTGCTCCAATCCCCACCCCTGATGCATCTCACTCTAAGGAAAACGACTGCGAGAAGTCTGGAAGGGCTATAACAGGGTATGTGCTCATAACCTCCTTCATTTTATAAAATGTCTATTGTGACTCCTTTGTCCAATGAAAAGCACCCTTCTTGGTCAAGTCTGTGAGTGGTGCTCCCAACTATGAAAATCCTTTGACGAACCGCCTGTAGTAACTGCATAACCCAAAGAATCCCTTCAACTCTGTAAGGTTCTTGGGTGTTGGCCAATCCAGAATGGACCAGATCTTCTCCTGATGAACCTGTACTCCCTTCTCACTGATGATATGCCCCAAGTACAGTAGTTCTCTCATGCCAAACTCACATTTGGATTCCTTGGCATATAATGACTGTGCCCGCATAATGCTCAAGACCTCCTCCAAATGTGCCAAATGTTCATCCCACGTCCTGTTGTATATCAATATGTCATCAAAGAATACCAGAAGGTACTTCCTCAAATTTCCACTAAAGATGTGGTTCATGCAAGACTGGAAAGTGGTCAGTGCGTTGGTCAATCCAAACGACATGACCAAGAACTCATAGTGTCTGAAATGGCATCAGAATGTTGTCTTCTCAATGTCCTTCTCCCTGATGCTGATATGATGGTATCCTGACAGTAGATCAATCTTAGTGAATAAAACTGTGCCATGTAACTCGTCCATCAACTCATCTATGCGCAAAATGGGGTACCAATTCTTGATTGTTTTCTTATTGGGCACTCTGTAATCGATGCACATCCATAATGTTCCATCCTTCTTCAGTACCAGAACAAATGAAGATGCAAAAGGACTCATGCTGGGCTTGATGTGCCCCATCGCAAGAAATTCTTTGATTGCTTTCTCAATATCATCCTTGAATTTCTTGGGATGCCTATAGGGCGCTATGATCACTAGTGTATCCCCTGCCTCTAACTCTATCATGTTCTGAAATCCCATGTTGGGTGGTCTCCCTGGTGGTATCGGCCCAAATATTGGATCATACTAACCTAGAAGCTCTTTGCTCTATGGATGGTAATGATCCCTACCCTATGAATCCTTCCGCATGGTGATCAAACACTCTGTTGCATAGGCCACATCACCATGAATAAAGATCTGATCCATCCTCTTTGTCGATACTGCTTGAGGTGCCACTGTAGACATGCCTCTCAACATAAATCTCGATCCACTGGCATCTCTAAATCTCATGTTCAACGTCTGATAGTTGAACACAATCTTCCCCAATGAATATAACCACTATACCCCCAACACGACATCAGTATCTGATAGGTCAACTACATAAAAGGTATCTGTCATGGTGTAGTTTCCTAATTTGACCTCTAGGTCTGGGATCATGTCCAAACATATCATCGTGTATCCATCTGCCAGTACTACATGGAATCCCTCAAACTCCTCAGTGCATAACCCCCTCTTGGCTACTAAGGATGTGTCTATGAAATTGTGGGTGGCCCCACCATCAATTAAAGTGGTCATGCGCTGCCCATGTACAAGGCCCTTGAGCCTGAGAGTGTTGTACATGGGTACTCCTGAAAGGGTGTCTATGGTTTACCCTTTCACCTCTCTACGAGGTTTTATACCTTCCTTGGGCTATGTCCCTATCAGTATCTGAGGTTTCTTCGACTGTTTCTCTGGCTCATGAGTGGTCTGATCCTCTGAATCACTGTCTGCCCATGCACCGATATCCTCATCCTCCTCCTCACTACCTGATTCCACTTCAATGTAGTGGATCTATCCCTTTCCCATGCATCTATGCCCTGGGACCCAAGGGTCTCTGCAAGAGAAGCAAAGCTTCTTCCTCATCAAATCTTGTCTTGTGTCATCATCCATCTTGGGCTTACCCTTCCATTCCCTTTGAGAATTCTTTTGATCCTTGTCTCTCTATGGTACAAAGGGTTTGGTAAAGGGTTTAGTTTTTGGCATGGAGTCCACCAAATCTCTAGTGTGTAGGATGGAATCCTGCAAGGTGTGAGGCCAGTATGACTTCACCCATCCTCTCAAGGGTTCTGTGAGCCCTTCTATGAATAACATGATCAACTGGGGCTCAGATATATCTGTCACTGCCACTGCTACCCACTGAAACTCTAAGATGAATGCCTTTGTTGTGCCAGTTTGTCTCAACTGGGCTAGATATCTAAAATGGATCTCTGGATCCCTCCTATCAAATCTATCCATGAGTCTCTCTGTAGGAGGTGATGCGACTGTGGCCCAATGTCACAAATCTATGATACCACCACTCATGTGCCTCACCCTCCAAGTGTAAGGTAGTGAAACTGATGGCCTCTGTCATAGTCATTTGGTTGAGCTTGTAGTAGGTGTCTAGCTTCTGTACCCAAGCTTTGGTAGTGCATTTGGACGATCCGTCAAAAGAAGGTATGGTGAGTTTACCAACTTTACGAATGAAATCAATGTTATGCCCCTATTGCTGCTACGACCCTCCTCTCTGTGGATATCTGGGGTGGTTCCTGAGTTTGAGTCCACAATACTTGACTAGGGTCATGTCCCGATGGAAGTCACAACCCAACACTACATACTCTCATCGATACTCAACAATTTCCTCTGCATGAGTGGGCAGTCTCTGTGCCATTGGCATCTGCACTTCTACCAGGGGTGCCCTCTGGAAACTGGGAAACAAAGGTCAGGGAATCCTACTCGCAGAGGTGTAGGTGTGAGTGGGCGACTGGGGTCTACTGCTTGCCCCTAAGTTCCCCTGTGCTGCATGTGGGGCTTGTGTTCCCGGGATGCCCACCATAGCCAGTCTATTAGCCCCCTGTACCAAGGATTGAGAAATGGTCCGCTAACTAGATAACATATGACTGATAACCTACATGAAGGCTGCCCATGGTTCCATGGGGGACTTACCACTGCCCTCTGGTCTCTCATATCTATCTCCTAGAATCCTCTTTACCTCACACTCAACTTCACTCTCTGCTCTTCTCTTTGCTTCTCTGTGTGCCTCTTCCTCTTCCTCTGAACTGGGAGGGAAAGGAGGAAAGTCAGTCCTGGGCCTTCTTTCCTTGCGTCTGTTGTAAGTGACATACTCATCACATATGTGCTCATGACCATCTGGGTCTTCTGTTGTACTCATCATCTTTAGTCATAGGCTGGTAGGACTAAATCTCCGATACAACTGAAATATCCTTGATCCAGGTGATCAGGATATCTACTACGGATCTAGTGTTCTGCCTCATAGATATGACACACTGGGGGTTTCTAGATGTGTTTTATCTTCAGATATGATACTCTGGGGGTTTTTGGATGCATTTTAGTTATGTGCTTGAGACATTTCGTGGTTGTTGCATGTGCATGTTATATGTTATGGTTTAAACAATATATATATGATGCATGCAGAAATAGGGAACATCAACTGCCCAATAATATGTATTATGAGATTCAAGCATGGAAATACAATGAAATACTGGAAATATAGAAGAAAGTCTTCAGTTAGATCTCATGGATCGTCATTGGAATACAAGAAAATAACATAAAATACCCATGATCAGAAGATGAAGGTAGATCTAATGCATGCATGGATAGATCGACAAAAATGGTGGTTCCGGAGAAGCACGGTAACCACTACAAATTAGAAAACTCGTTCGAAAGGTTATACCTATCAGAATGAGCTAGAAATAGCCCCAATAGAAGTGCCATGGATGCTAGAATTATATTGGTGACTTTCAGATGATAGATATGGCCTATGATGCTCTAGATCTTATCCCCTGGGGGTCTGTGCACCTCCTGGGCTCTCTGGATGCACCCCAAATGATTCCACCAATGGAATTAGCTACTATAGGACTCAAAATTTTCACCTCACCAAATGAGGAACTTGGTTAGAAGGGTTTCCCCAGATCTTCTCTGATGCTCCACCTATAACCCCAACTTTCCTTCCAAAAGAGTTGCGTCGTAAATGGATGAATGATGCACTCTAAAGGATTCCACCATCTAAATCTGATGGGAAGTGGCTCAATCTATCTTCCCTGGCTGGATCTCAACTGGGTTGGAAGGAAACTACAATCCGAGCTATGATCTCGTGAAACTACATAAACTCTCTATCTGAACTTGCACCCCCACTGGCTGAGTTGCGCAACACTGATAACTAGATACTCCTGAATAGCATGGTGAAATACTTGGATGGTATCTCCGATGGGCTAGGGTGTGTCTCTCAACACCGAAACCGATCAATGGTGGTGGTTTTCTCCATAAATCCACAAAATAGTAGAAATTGAATCTCTTCCTCCTCTGGGAACTCTCAACATCAAATCATAAGAATGCATAATGAGGAATTAAGTCGAATTCCTCCCTTTATACTCTTCTCGATCTAATTCACCATTGACCTCACTTAAGCTAGGGACCTTTCCTCCTAAGGTGAATAATTAATTAATTAAGTCCCCCTTTAGCACCTTTTCGTTCTAATTCTTCGTTGACTTAGGCTTAAGTGACTTTTCCTATGCCTTTTGGCACAATTCATCATTTAGCCACTAAATAACCCTTATTTCTCCCTTTTGTTCCTTATTTGTGCCTGACTATAGTCTACAGGAACACATAGACTACTAAGTCACTCCCTGCTGGCCTACTCTTGGGAACAAGACATCACATGATGAGCCATCAATTCTTGATGTTCCAACAAGATCTTTGGCCTCTATGGGGGATCGTTGATTCCATTAGTATTTTTTCATAATAAAAATGGGTCTAGGGGCCTATATTATGGCCAAGGGAGGAAAACAAGGGCCATAGGTCCAAAATTAATCTTTTCAAGCTCAAGGTCCATCAACTAGGACTCAAACAACCACACATATCCTTTCTAAGGGATATTTGACCTCTAGGTGCGATATGGGTGCCATTAGGAATTTTTTCACAACACACATGAGAGTCGGGGTGTGTACCATGGTTGGGGAAGGAAAAAATGGGTCTTAATACCTAAACAAAGATTTCTCATGCTCAATGCTCATGAATAAAACATTTGACTAGGAATATGGACACCATTAGTATGTTTTACATAATAAGAATGGGTCTTGGGACCACTACCATGGTTGGGGGAGGAAAACCAGAGCCCTAGGCCCTAAGAAAACATTTCCATGCTTGGTGGTCATGAAAAAGGCCTCGAACAACCACATAGATCCTCTCTAAGGTATCTCTAGCCTCCTAGTGGGATATGGTTCCCGTTTTTAGGTTTTGAGCACCACATTTGGGTCTTGAGGCTTGTTGGTTGGACCACAATGCAATTAGGAGCTTTTTCTTACCATGTAATGCACTTGGGGCCTTGAACATGGTTAAGGAAGGAACATAAGGTGCTAAGGCCCTATTTGAATATGCCAAAGATCAAGCTTCATGTAGTAGTCCTTGAACAACCACATAAGACCTATGTAGGGGATATTTGGCCTATGTGGGGGATATTTGGTGCTATTAGTATGCTTTCCATATTAAAAACGTGTCTTAGGGCCTATACCATGGCCATGTGAGGAAAATAAGGAACTTAGGTCCAAAATAAATATTTTTGACCTTGAGGGCCATGAATGAGGACTCAAATAACCACATCAATCATTTTAAAGGGATCTTTGGCCTTTAGGTGGGAAATGGGCACCATTAGGAGTGTTTTCACAACACCTACGGGAATCAAGGCTTGTACCATGGATTGTGGGAGGAAAACAAGGGCCTTAGAACCTAAATGAAACTTGCTCTTTCTTAATGGCCATGAGCAAGGCCTCCAATGGTTAGGGAAGGAAAATAAGGGCCTTAGGCCCTAAAGAAATATTCAAATAAGTACCCCAACTTAAAGTTGTAATTATCAATGAACAATATATTAACTTCAACTATTAAACATGAATTTTAGTTATCCAACATTACAATGGAAATATCGTTTGATTATTCAAAGTTCCTATAAATCATTATTCCTTCATAGTTCCCTCGTTAAAGTTCCTTGGAACTTTGACTATTAGTAACTTTGACCAATGTTTTTTAGTCAAAATTCCTTCATCAAAGTTCCCATTAGTCAAAGTTCATGTTGGTAATGCTTCTTTGTTGGTCAAAGTTCCTGATGGTCATAGTTCCTTGGTAAAATTTCTTGGTCAAGAAAGTTCTTGTCAGAACTATGACTGGCAAGAAATTTAACTAACATGAACTCCAACTTAGAAAGGAACAAGAGGAACTTTTATTTGTATAGCTATTAATAATTTTAAGTTGTATAGCCATTAATAACTTTGGTATTGAAAATTATTTTTAAAAAAGTGCAATTTCAACAACAGTTCTTCAGTCATGGTTCCCATTTAGTTCCTATCAATCATAGTTCCTCAGTTATAGTTTCTCTATCATAGTTCTTGTTAGTGATAGTTTCTTTGTCAAATCTCTTATTGGTCATAGCTAATGTTAGAACTCTAACCAAGAGTCAAAGTTCATTTATCAAAGTTATTGTCGATTATTGTTTCTATCGGTCATGGAACCTATTAAATTTATTATCAATCATAGTTCCTCTATCATAGTTCCCATCAATCATTGTTTCTCAATCATAGTTTCCATTGGTAATAGTTCCTATTGATCATAGTTCCATGATCATAATTCCTATCAATCATAGTTCCTCAATTATAGTTTCTCTATCATAGTTCTTGTTAGTGATAATTTCTTTGTCAAATCTCTTGTTGGTCATAGTTCATGTCATAACTCTAACAAAGAGTCAAAGTTTATTGATCAAAGTTATTGTTTCTATCAGTCTTGGAACCTATTAAACTTGTTATCAATCAGAGTTCTTGTTGGTCATAGTTCCTCGATCATAGTTCCTATCGGTCATTGTTTCTCAATCATAGTTTCTGTCAGTTATAGTTCTTGTTGGTCACAAGTCATAGTTCCCATTAGTTAGAGTTTCTATTAGTCAAAGTTTCCTTTGTTATAGTTCCTTTAGGTCATAGTTAATCATGGTTATATCATCAAAGTTCTTGTTGGTCATACTTCCTCAGTTATAGTTTCCTTATTATAGTTCCTATCGATCATAGTTCCTTTGGAAAAGCTCATGTCGGTCATAATTCTTGAAATTGCAATTTCATAAATCACAAATTTTCAATTTCAATGATAAAATAGTTGAGGAGACATTCATAATTACATAAATGGTTGAGGAGAAATTACTATTTTTTAATAAAAAAAAAGTGCAATTTCAACAATATCTTAGTTAGAGTTCCTATCAATAATAGTTCTTATCGGTCATAATTCTTGTCTAACACATTTCCTATCGGTTAGAATTCTAGTTGGTAATAGTTTATTGGTTAGAGTTCATATTGGTCATATTTATTGTTAGTCATAGTTTCATCATCAAAACTCATGTCAATCATACTTGCTCAATTATAGTTTCTCTATCATAGTTCCTTCATCAAAGCTGTTGTTGGTCATAGTTCATGTTAGAACTCTCACCAATGGTCAAATTTCCTTTATCAATTTTTTTAATGATCATAGTTTCTCAGCCATAGTTATTTCCAACCATAGTTCCTGTTGATTATAGTTCTTCAACCATAATTCCTTCATCAAAGTTCCTACTAGTTATAGTTCTTATAGATCATAGTTCCTCGGTTATAGTTCTTTCATCAAAGATCCTTTTAGTCATATTTCATATCATTCATAGCTCCTAGGTCATGGTTCCTTCATTAGAGTTCTTTTTTTTCATATTTCTTACATCAAAATTATTTTTTTTAGAACTTTGACCAAACTAAAGGACTTTGACCAAGGAAACCCTTTTTCTATTTTAAAATCCTTCTATTGATTTATTTCTTCTTCTCCCCTTGAAAATTATTCCTTTCTTGCTATCCTTCCCAAGATCACTTCCCTTTAACTTTGAGGCACTTATAGCTCCTCATGTTAGTTCTTATTTTGCCAACATTTAAGATCTATAGCATGCTTGGGTTGAGAAAATTGAGTAAGAATACAACTTACTAACTTGAGTGGCTTCATTTCCATTACGAGACTCTAATCTTAACAACACATCCTCATCATTTCTATCTCACCCTCTGTATTCCTTTCATAGTCCATCGATGTCCTCTCTCAGAACCTTCCTATCTCGAATTCCTATTTTTCCTCTGCTAGGGTTTCTTTGGAAAACTATAATCCTTTGAATGAGAGGTTGGGACAATCTAGGTTCCTTTAGCTTTTCCATCTACCCATGGATACATGCCTCCACTAGTAATCATCATTTCATTCAAGGGAATTTTCTTGTCAGTTAGAGTTCCAGTTGGTATGGTTCCATAATAGGTCAGAGTTCTCATCGGTCGTAGTTTTTGTTCCCTTGTCATTCAAATTCCCTAGGCAGGGACTTTGACCAAGGAACTATGAAGGAACTCACTGGTGGGAACTTTAATCTAGAAAGGAAATTTGATCAATAATAAACTTGTTGAAGGAATTCTTATTGACAAAAACATTGGTCAAAGTCCCTATTGGTTTGTTCTATAGAATTTCCAAACCAAGAACTCTGATTGACAAAGTAATAGGTACTATAGATAATGGGATCTTTGACTGATAAAGAAACTTTGATGTAAAAATGATTTTTCACTGAGTTCCTATTCTTTTTCCTTAATTTAGAGTTCCTTCATTAGCTAGAGTTCCTATCTTGAGTATCGATCAAAGTTTCAAGAAGTTTGACAGAAAAAGGAACCATACCAATAGGAACTTTGACTGAGAGGAACTTTGACGAAGTCCATGTTCTTGTTCCTTCGTTCAAAGTTCCTTCATCAATGAGAGTTCATTCATCAATCAAAGTTCAAGATAGGAACTATGACCAATATCAAGACAAGAACTTTTACCAAAGAAGGAACTTTGATAGAGAGGAACCCTGACCGATAGGAACTATAGTTCTTGTCAGTCAAGGTTACTCTCAATCAAAGTTCCTTCATTAGTTAGAGTTCTTGTCTTGATGTTGGTCAAATTTCATGTCTTGAACTTTGATCAACAAAGGAACTTTGACCAACCAAGGAACTCTTAGTGAAGGAACAAAAAGAGGAATTCATCAAAGTTCTTAATGATTAGAGTTCTTGTCAATAATGATGGTTCCTTTTTTGGATGATACCTATCCTTCATATTTCCTTGGTCAAAGTTCTTGGTTAGGAAAGTTCCATGGAATTCTAACCAACAACCAGGAAACAAACTCTAATTGATGAAGGAATAGGAATAGGAACTTGGTTATAGTTACTTTTTTGTCAAAATTCGTGTTGGCATGGTTCATTAACACAAAAGAGTTCATGTTGGTCGTAGTTTCTACTCCTTTGTCATTCAGAGTTCCTAGTCAACAAAGTTCCAAAAACTTAACCACAAGCAATGGAACCTTACAAATATGTTAAAAATATTAATTGTTTTCATTGTTTCTGTTCTTTAAATATAATGGAAGAGTTCATACTATCATATCCAAATTACATTTCAAACAAAGATATACCAACAATTATGTGCTCATAAGTATGATTGAATGTCTACAATTATAAAATGCAAACAAAGATATACTTCCACCTATCCAAAATTTCTATTGTGAATTTATATGTTTCATACATATGATTCAATATGTGTAGATATTTACATAGCATAAATACATTAAATAATAAAAAAATAAACATGTTCACTCTCATGACTACAATAGCTTAAGAAATCCACTACTTGAATGTGGGATGATTTGCCTA
>ML789652.1:116123-184095 GCA_009831015.1 Picea engelmannii
AAAATGAAGAAGCTCTTGTACATGATGAAGTCAATCCCAATGAACTTTGGCACAGAAGGTACGCTCATATTAACTATCAAGCATTATCTTTTCTCAAAAACATGGTTGAAGGAATACCAAAATTGCAGTCTACACATGAAGGAATTTGCAAAGGATGTGCTCTTGGAAAGAATATTAGGAAACCATTCCCAAGAAGCAACAATAGATCTAAGGAGATTTTAGATCTAATACACTCAGATGTTTGCAGTCCGATGCCAGTCAAATCTCTAGGAGGTTCTCTTTACTATGTAATCTTCATAGATGATTACTCAAGAAAGACTTAGTTATATCTCCTGAAAACAAAGGACGAAGTATTCAACAAGTTTCAAGAATTCAAAGAAGAAATAAAGAACCTCATAAACAAGAAGGTCAAGACCTTGAGAATAGATAATGGAGGAGAATACACATCAAAGGAATTTGTTGCCTTTTGCAAATCGGAAGGGATTAGGAGGGAGTTGATTGTTCCTCATAATCCTCAACAAAATGGTGTAGCAGAAAGGAAAAACAGATCTATTGAAGAGACTGTGAAGGCACTACTAAACGATCAAGGTTTATCTATGTTCTTATGGGGAGAAGCAACCATGACAACAATATATGTTCAGAACAAAAGTCCTCATCGCATATTGAAGGATATGACTCCAAAAGAAGCCTTCTCAAGTAAGAAACCTAATGTGCGAAACCTAAGAATCTTTGGATGTCCTGTTTACTCTCACATTCCCAAGGACAAAAGGAATAAATTAGAACCCTCAGGAAAGAAGGGCATATTTGTGGGATATAGTGAATCATCCAAAGCCTATAGAATCTATATCCCGAAACAAAATGATATTGAAGTCAGCAGAGACATGACCTTCAATGAAAATATGGCTTTCAAGAAATCCATAGAAGAAACTATAGAAGAAGAAAAATATGAAGAGCCTATTGAAGAAAGCACATGTCTTCCAGAAAACCAGAATGACGAAAAGGAACAACTTGATCATCCGATGCAACCATGTGAGACCAATGATTCAGACACTATACCGAAGATCAAGAAACAACCAACTTGGCTTGAAGCTACCTTACAAGAAGCAGAAAGACTCAAGGCCCCAGATGGGACCTTTAGAAAAAGTAAGAAGCCCAAAAGATTCTCCAACTATGCAGCATGTATGACAAAGCTTATAGATGAAGAACCTACCACATTTCAAGAGGAAGTTCAGAAGAAACAATGGAAATAAGCTATGACAGAAGAACACCAATCCATCATGAAAAATGATGTATAGGAAATTGTGCTTAGACCTAAAGAGAAATCAGTAGTAACCTCAAAATGGGTATATAATATCAAACATGCAGCAGATGGAAGCGTGGATAAATATAAAGCAAGGTTCGTAGCTAGAGGGTTCTCCCAGAAGGAGGGAGAAGACTACGACGAAACGTTTGCTTTGGTTGCCAGATACACTTCCATTAGAGCTATCATGTCTCTTGCCACTTTCATGGGATGGAGTTTACATTAGATGGACGTAAAGACAACTTTCCTCAATGGAGAAATCGAAGAAGAAGTATATATTGAACAACCTCAAGGGTTCGAAGTACATTCTAGACACACTCATGTTTGCAGACTAAAGAAAGAATTATATGGACTCAAGCAAGCTCCAAGAGCTTGGTATGCCAGAATAGACAGCTATCTAATGAAACTGGGTTTCTCCAAAAGTAATGCAGATCCAAATCTTTACTACAAAGTCGTGAACAATGCACCTGTGATTCTACTACTATATGTCGACGATCTATTCCTAACAAGTGAAGAGTCTCTCATCATCCAGTGCAAAAAGGAACTAGCTTTTGAGTTTGATATGAAAGATCTTGGTCTCATGCATTATTACTTGGGATTGGAAGTATGGCAGAAGTGTGGTGAAGTATTCCTTGGACAAGGAAAGAATGCAATAAATATTTTTCAGAATTTTGGAATGATGGATTGCAAATCCATGGACACTCCTCTAACCATAGATATAAGAAAAATAAGATATTCAGATTCTGATCCAGTAGATCCATCACTATATCGACAACTGATTGGTTCACTGATGTATTTGGAAAATACTTGACCATATATTTGCTTTGTCATGAACACACTAAGCCAGTTCCAGGTGGAACCTAGACATGAGCATTGGACAACTGCAAAGCATGTTCTAAGGTATATCCGTGGAACACTAAACAACGGTTTAAGATATACAACATCCAGTGATATACAACTTCATGGATTCATAGATTTAGATTGGGTAGGAAGTGCAGAAGACATAAAGAGGCCTTCAGGGATGTGTTTAAGCTTGGGCTCCGCTATGATATCTTGGGGCAGCAGGAAACATAATTTTGTCTCACTCAGCACAGCAGAAGCAGAATATATCGCAGCATGTGAGGCATGTACATAGGTAATATGGCTGAGAAAGTTGATTTCTGATTTATTTGATCAGGTTCCAAATTCGACCATAATACACTGTGACGATCAGAGTTGTATAAGGCTATCAGAACACCCAGTGTTTCATGAATGGTCGAAACACATTGAGATCAAATACTACTTTATTCGAGATAAAGTCCAGGAAGGAGAAGTAAATCTCCAGTATATCCCCAAAGATGAGCAGACAACATATATCCTGACAAAGCCTCTGTCCAGAATAAAGTTTGCATATTTCCAAGACAAATTGGTCATGGAAATAATTCCCTTAGCTGAAAGGGAAGAAATAACTCTCTAGGTTGGGAGGGAGCACTGACATATCATTGAATTGAGGACAGTCAGTTTCAAGTTAGAAAATGGTCCAGCTTGGGCAGTTTCTTTCTAGTTTGGAAAGTGGTTAAGATTTCTGATGGATAGGCATTTTCCAGTTCGGAAAATGGTCCAGATCGAACGGTCATTTTCGTAATTAAAATGGTTCGATGGATTGTTGATGTACCATAGACAATGATTTCCCATTGTGGTTAACATGGGAATGGTCTAGGAAAGTCTCTCTTCTTGAGGGTTACTCAAGAAGACTGGTCCACCTCGCCGGACAGTCATTCTTTTGAAGCTCATAGTTGTGAGTAGTTTCGAAGAATGGTCCATTTTGGAGGTTGGTGCAGGACAATCATTTCCTTTGGAAATGATCCATACAGTTATTCCCTAGGGCAGATTCATTCTATCCTAGTTGCACTTTTTTTAGTGCCAGAGGAATGGCCCAGATAGGTGAATGGTCCAGGTTTAGCAATCAAGGACAGACATTCCCTAGGGCAGACTCATTCGCTCTAGGTTGCACTTTGTTTAGTGCCAGAGGAATGGCCCAGGATAGGGAATGGTCCAGGCTCAGAAATTGGGACAGTTATTCTTCCTTGCTTGAGAAGAATAGTCTAGATAGCCCATCATTGATGTTCTACTTTGAGAGAAGATGATCTTTCAGATCTCACAAATGTGAGTGGAAAATGGCCCATATAACTCAGTTTATATCATAATGTTGTTTCTGTGCAGGTTGATATCAGTTGATATGTTGGAGACTGCATGTTTCCAGACAGTAGAGGTATACTACTGTGGTGGATATGTTCCACTGTTTGTGACTGTGCGTCACAGATTGAGTAGTTGTGTACTACTATGGATAAACACAATTGTGTTCTGTCAGTTGACATTGTGCCAGTTGTCATGGAGATTATCCAGTTAAATAATAATGACAGTGCTTGTGATGCTACCAGTTAAATGGTATGTTTGTGCTCAAGACCTTTATCAGTTATGCCTCCCTAGCTAGGAGGGAGTGTTGATATTATGGTAGCTTCGGGAGGTATCGACCTCCATTGTAACCCTTTGACGATATTAGAATATTCCGAAAGCAAGAAAAGAAGTGAATGTAACCCTAGCAGATATGTCGACTGAGAGAGATAATTAATATGAATTAATTAGTACCCAGAATGAGAAGTCGACCCAGGTAGCATGCCAGAGCCAGTATAAATACAGGGCGTCATTTCTCATTTTACACACAACTCTCAGAATTACAGAGAGTCACTTGTGCGCACTGCAGTCTGGCAGTCTTGTGTGCAAGTTCTGGGGAAGGTGTTGCCGCCAGTTCTGAAGCCTATTGCTTCTATCTTTTGGGTTGGACTCTCTGATCAGCTTTGGTTACTTCTTGCTTGGTGCATTAGCCTTGCTTGGCTATTGGATTGCTACTAGGATTCTTCTCTCTATCAAGGTCAAGGTGCTCAGAGGGTGGCTTTGGTCTATGGTTGGGTGACAATAGTGATATTGTCTATGGTAAAACGAGCACATTCTAACAGTGTCCACATGGTCTACTCCCATGGGACATTGGGCACCAACCCAATACAACTTATTAGTGCATCGAGAAGTATCATCGCAGAAGAATGTCTCACGAAGCTGCAACCATCAACACTCCCTCTCAACGAGGAAGGCATTCTCCAAGCATATCTTGTACTGTTCCTGGTATTCGTCTGTCATAGAAAAGTTTATCCATGAGCCTCATTAGCTATATCGATGATCCATCTCCACAACCATGTGTCTAGAACCTCAAGTCGTTTTTGTCCCATGACAAGAATTATGACCACATTGGAGCCACATTCACCTCATAGTTGATCCTGGAATGTCCACATTCCCACATGATCACTCTGTGAATGCATTTAGCTCGATGCTATCAGACACGTGGAATTGCACCTCAAGAACCTCGAGTCTTTAGTCCGTCGAAGACTACATCAGGGAAAATCTACTCTGGGTGTAGATGTTCCCTATCTCCCCTAGTTTGCAGCCTAGTATTGGGAGAAGGGTCGGCCCGATGCTTATCGGGGCCACTCACCTCACCGTGAGTGTTATGCCCGATGCAATTCACACATGTTGGAGGAGTCCTCAGTCCATCGAGAACTACGTAGCTTCAGTCCATTGAAGACTACGTCGGGCTTCGAGTCTTCAGTCCATCAAAGACTATACTAGGGTCCCAACCCTTTAGTCCATCAAAGACTACCCTAGGATCATTCCCACATGGTCAAGATGTCTAACCAATCTTGGAATGTCTACCCGATATCCTCCTAGAGATCTAGCAACAAATTGAATCTTCAGTCCGTCGAAGATTACATTTGGGCCTATTCCCACATGATCAAGGTTGTCTGATCAATCTTGGAATATCATCACAATGTTGCAATCATCAACACTCCCCTAGGGAAACATTTGCATTCCTGCCAAGCTTCTCCTAGACATAGGCTTAGTGCAAATGTTAGCTACCTGCTCATTTGTGGATATGTGTTGGAGCCTCGCTACTCGGAAAAGATCCCTTGGCATTCGTGCCAAGAGCTCAACCTCTGCAGATGCCATCATGCTCAATACGAAGATTTGGAAGAATCGACACCATCTTCCCCAGAGCAAGAAGAGCTCTATAATGCAAATGAGCAAGTCTCCTACGCCATGACTCACTCAGACTGATAGAATCGTGCACCAGGAACTAGTCAAACTGTCAATCTGTACAAACTCCTTGTCTGGTCCAATTGCTTCATGTCTCAAACTAGAGACCATCTAATAAGTTTCCTTCTGCAACCGTCACTATAGCTCCCTCTTAGAGCTATCACTAGTGACATGCCTCCAAGGTAACCTGCCCAAAACAAGAGAAACAATATTTCCATGGAAACCTCCATGGAATTTAACAATATAACCTGCTCAAAACAGACAACAAAACAAGAATATATCCTAGAGGGGAGATAAACAAATGCATCTCTAGTATTAAGTGGTTAGTATAATGATCATAACTCCAATAGATAAAAAACATAAGATCGCAATGGTGCCATAACAACTAGAGGCATATCAAAACAATAAAACCTGGAGGGTGCGCTATTCCTCTGAATGCACAGGATCTGAGATCCCTCTGGATCTATGATTCGCTGCTTGGACAAAAGTCCCTTCTCCTACAAAACACCCTCAAGATAATGATACAATTTAACACATAGAAGTACATACCTCAGGAATTGTAGCACCATCCGACAACAACGACAAACCCTAAAACTTTAAGGTGCTCCAGCTAGCTTGACAAAATAAAATTATGTAGCAGCGAGTTACAGTGGCAAACTGCAACGACGAACTGCAGTGGCATGATAAATCTCACGATCTTCCTTCCAACAATTAGACTGTTTTGAAGAAAGCCAAGCTCTGAAACCATGTTGAATTTTTGTTAATTATGTTAACATTAGATTTACCATAGCAATTTAGACTTCTTTTGCATGCTCATTTCTCCATATGCGATGTTGCACCATCGCCTCCCAACCATAGGCACCTACTTGTGCCACCCCCGAGCATAACATATACATCTTGGGAAACCCTTCTACACAAGGGGAGAAAAACCAACAACCTTGTTATAAAGAATATCCTTGCCAAGACAAAATAACCAAGAACAAGCTCTATACACTAGAGCAAACCACAAAGAAAGAATCCCAGCAACATAGATGCAACACACCCTAGCCAGAGTGCTAGGGTGTCTAGCCTCCACTAGCATACCACCAAGAGATCACCAATGCAATTGCAACTCACTCTAGCTAGAGCGCTAGAGTGGTTGGCCTCTACTAGTACATCACCAAGGCAAACCAACTATGCAACTACAACACACTTTAGCCAAAGCGCTAGAGTGGTTGGCCTCCACCAACATATCACCAAGACCAAAGAAGATAAACCCTCCATATGTGCCATTCTTCCTTTTGTAGCTACAACTCTCTCCATCAAACTTGCGTTGTAGATGAGTGAGTGAGTGTGTCAAATGAGGAAGGCGTCACTCTTATTTATACTAATCTGTCCAGTGACTTTTCTGGCGGGGCCGACCTGACTTTCTGGAAAATATATTTTATGTTTATCTTTTTCTGGAGCTGACTTTACTTCTGGAGCAATATAATTCTTCTTTATTATTTTTTGTGAGGTCGACTTCTCTTCTGGGATCTTCTTTGACTTCCAATGGTTTTCCTTTAACGTCTTGGCAACTTCATCTATAAGAAAGGTTATCCCGGAGGTGAATACCCCCCGCAGCTACCAAAAACATCAACAAGGAGAACCAAGGAAGAGGTCGATTCCTCCTCTAGCGAACTTGGACATGGTGAATGGCTGTATGACCCTGAGTTAAAACGACTCATGGAGGAGTGCGAAGGAAAAATCAGTTCAAGTGTACCACTACTTATGTACATAATGTAGAAGTACGGTGACTCTTCGCCAATCACATTGGGACAAATTGAAGATGAGAGAGATGGCCCAACCAGCCATCCCGCTTCACCTTCAAACTAGATTGCAACATGTTGTCTCACTGTCTTGGTGGGGGACAATGAGACCAATGGGGCGCCTTGAGGAACCACCTTGGTGAAATCTGTTGAGAACGCAATAGGCGACTTGACATATTGGAGGAAACGAAGAGTTGCGGATGTGATGAGCTTGCAGATAGAAAAGGATGTTTGAACGTGAAGATGTGAGTTCTTGAGATAGAAGCGTGACGATTAGAATAGCTACCTAATCAGTTGAAGTCACAAGGGGATCCAACGCATGGAAGCATGGGCAGATGGATCGAAGTATGGAAGCAACCGTAAGTCAGTGAGGCACGACACTTCATAGACTCGTGTAACTTCTCAAGGGAAGTTTTCCTTGACGACAACAGTTGAGGAGACAACATTCATTGAGTGGTGACAAGATTTGAAGGTGGGGAATAGACGCCATACAGATCGATGGATGTGCGAGGACGACAACAACTTGGAGTGGGGGATGATGTAAGGTCTCCCATGACACCCATCGAGCACGGACACTCTTTGGGTAGACTTGGGGACGAATCAGAAAAGAAAACACCAAGGGGCATGTGATCAGTTGGGCGAATGAAGATGCGTGGATGTGAGCGGGGGCACCTTGGGCGCACGATGGTGATGTGCGGCACCAAAGGGGCACACACCTTACTTTTCGTAGACGGATTGATGGAGACTTGGGTTGCGTTTGGGCAAGGGTGGGGCAACTTGGGAGCATGCCTAAGGAGTGGACCCGTCTGCCCTCGGCAACATGGGTGCACTGGAGAGTTTGGATGACCCCATCGACACACCCACGAGGAGTCATGAAGATCAACACAAGAGAATGCACAAGGCAAGGGGCGTGTGCCCAAGGATAGGGTGCGTCGGTCCAAGAGACATGATGATTAATGGGCGCACGTGCTCGTTTGGGCACACCGGTTCCACGGAGGGGTGAGATGAGTCGTTCGAGTGTAAGGTTCACAAAGGGGCACGACACACCCAAAGGACACGATGTTTCACATTGGTGATCCTTGGGGTCCCTGTAAGAGCACAAGGGCACACAACCAAGGAAGGCAAGAGATTTGGAAAGAGATTTGGAGAGAACAAGTTCGAGGCAAAGTTCTGAGGTAAGGCAGAGCTGAGGCAGAATCGCAAAGATGGAAGACAAGTAACCAAGGGTGGGATGCTCTAGGAGATTTTGGGGAAGTCTGGAAACGTAGGTCTGTTGGAGGCATGTGTGAGGCAGAATCAAAATCTGTGTTAACTTGGTGAAGTCTGCGGGAACAGAGAGATAATAAGTCTACGGTTGAGGTCTAAGGTGCACCGCAGGAGGTTGCAAAGACGGTTGCGACAGAGAGTCTTGGTGATGAATCTGTGTATGAGTGTCTTGGCGAGGTGAGGCGAGTGGTGTGACTCTACCCACGTTGTAAACCGAGCCGGTAGTACTCATATTGTAATTGTTTTGCAATAACAAAGATTTAGTTGGGTGTTAGGCACGGTTCGTGTCATCTGCACTAATTATGTGTATGCCTTTCGTTTTTTCCACAGTTGTTCTCTTGGCTTCGCATGTTCTTGGATGTATGCTTAAATGACCAAGTGTTAAACTATTAACAAGATTGTCTAAGTATACAAGAGTTGCACTAGAGTATGAATGTGACTCGCATGTAGCCTAGAACAAAGTATGGGTTTGCTCTAGGTGAAGAGGCATTGTCCGAACAAAACATTCTTGGTTTTTCCAAACAACCAAGTAAGAACCGTCACAATGCCACACATCCTCGAGAGGTGAACAATCGCAAGATATGAACAAGCATCCTATGAGGTCGTGACAACTCTTCCTTCAAAAGCATCTTGGAACCTTGAAAGATCCATCTTTCTATGCTCAATAGCAAATGCTTACATAAAAACACTAAACAAACCCAATTTTACGTCAATGATAGATCACCACCACCCACCAAGTTCTCATAATATCTCCATTCCAAAACACAGAATCCATGAATTAATGCCTTTAAATCGTTCGTTTCCAAACTAAAATCAAACAACGTGAAATGAAATTGAGCTCTCCTCACCTTGTCATCGATTCCTTGTAAATATCTCCACAGTTGTATCACCATATGTGGTCTAATTCTTGCAGCCTCAACTTCCAGGTTTTCGCACAAACTGGGTGACACGCGGAAAACATCTCCTCCCATCCAGACTAGAAGATTGGTGCATATATACATTACCCCCTCCACTGGTGGGAGTAACCGACTGTCTTCGACGCCTCCCTGTTGAGGAACCACTGACATCATTGGGATAGTTATAATACGAAGGGATTCCTTTGGCACTTCTGGGGTTACAGGAGTTTCGAATTGAAACTGTGAGCTATATCCGGATGAGAGGCTTCCTGATCTGAGGTTGTAACTCTTCTTCTTTGTTTGTTCAGTTCCTCTGTCCTGGATACCTGGGCCGGAGAGCTGGCGGCAGAATGGCGCAGGTATCCATTCGTCAATGTAAATCCACCAACTCTGATGAGTTCCTTTGTCCTGAAAACTGTGCCGGAGAGCTGGCGGGAGAATGGCGCAGGTATCCACTGTAGCCGGAATATGGAGCATCGTATACAATAATATCCATACCCATATCGGTACTTATGGACCATCGTATATAATCAAAACCAGGTGCAGTCACTGAGATGTAACCGCGAGAATCGGGCCCAGGTCCCTTCAAATCGACAGCCCATTACTCGCATATATAAATGTTGATAAGACTTCATCACTTTTAGCATGGGATAGGAAATCCCTGGGGCCCACAGCCAATAATAACAAGCGCAGTATCGTGTATTGGGAATATGAGATGTTGACCTAAAACACTAGTGATTTTACTGGTAAAGTCTAAGAAGGTATACATACCCTACCCCCCTCTGGATTTGAACCTGTGACCTTTTAAGAGGAAACACATGTTCTTAACCATTAGGCAATGATAAACATGAGCCAACAGAACCGTTTTTCAGGAAAAAAAAAATTGCCCTGAATAGCATGAGCCAACAGAACCGTTTTTAAGAGAAAAAACAAAAAATGGCCTGAATTCGGTTTGATTTTGAAGGGTAGTTTGAATTTTGCATGGATTAAAATTCCATGCATTTCAAAATTTTAAGTTTTTTCTCATTTTAAACTAACTTAGATGTTCAGAAAGTCGATCAGAATTTTGGATTGGTCGGAAATTTAAAACCTCACTGTCAAAAAACCTGCCAAAAAAATAACTCAAAAAAAAAATTACTCCAAAATTGACCCACTCCATTGGAAAGTGATAGTCACGACACCATCCTGAAGTCTTTGAGCAGGGGAATTGTTGGCTTTCCCATCACGCGATGATCCACCATTATAATTGGGGACCTTTCTACCCCTCCACAAAGGATCAGAGGAAAATCATCGCGAAAGTGGTCTCAACCAGGGAATTATTGGTTTTCTATCAAATCAAATGTTGACACTCAATCCAAGGCAAACGTATACAGATCCGATTTTTATGGGTATTTACGAGGCTCCGATGTATATACATGAATTCTAGAAAGGGATCGAATATCCTTACCTTACATATAACCTTATCATTCAATCTGTCCTGGTTGCAGTCAAGAGTATAAACAGTTGCCGGGCCCATTCCTCTCAAAACAGTTATGGCTTATGGAAGCAACTTTCGGTAATGAAATTTCATGATCCCTTGATTAAAGGGAATCGAACGCAAGACCGATGATAAAATAATGGATAGGTATACTCCATCGACCACACGGCAGCCCATGCAAAGCACCAACTTCTAGTTCAGTTGCTTTCGATCTTGTCCAATTTATGATAGTTAAATCTGAGGGATGGTGTGACAAAGATCGTGGAAGAGTATATATTCATTCAACCCTTTCACGATGAAAAGTTGAAAATGTAGTTGTACTTCAATTAAAAAGAGTATGATAGTTAAATCTGAGTATGATAGTTAAATCTGAGGGAGGATGCGGCAAACATCAAATTAGAAGGGTCACTCTTAATTTCAAGTGGAAGGGTATATATTCATTTAATCATTTCATGATGAAAAGTTGAAAATGTAGTTGTAATTCAATTGAAAAGACTAAATTAGGTAAACATTTAAAAAAAATCTAAATAAAATATTGTCCTTCCAATTATTTAAAATGTTAAAATTTAATAAACAACTAAATAGATAAGTTGAAATTTCAATAGAAAGTAGTAGTAAACATACTTTGTAAATTCAAATATAACTTTTTGATGGGTTAATGGTCTATGGGGCATTCTCAAAAATATTTGCAAAGTATCATCACACTAAATGTCAATGTTGCTAGAAACAAGAAGAAGAAAGTGAAAAAGTGTGATAGATAAAGATGCATGGAATCGAGAAAAGAGGAATGATCATTTTGGAGAATAAAGGAGTGGAGATACCCTAATTCCTAATGCATAAGTTTGATGATAATCAAAATTATGTGACCTTCTCCCCAACTTTCTTAAGAATCCCACTAGCTTAAAAAATGTTGTGTGTGTGTGTGTCCAAGCATTAATGCTACAAAGAATATGTCTCCTTGATTGTGGGCTTGGGATGAGGTAGGGGGAAAGAGAGTCATGGAGCACTCTCAAAACTGCTTGCAAAGTATCATCATACTGATGTCAATGTTGCTAGAAACAAGAAGAAGAAAGTGAAAGAGTGATAGATACAAATTCATGGAATCGAGAAAAGGGGAATGATAATTATGGAGAACAAAGGAGTCAGGATTTGATAATGTTATAAATTGAATGAACAAAATCATAATTTTCATTGTTGTAATCCCAATTTTAGGTTTTGTGATATTGACAAGGCTCATTTTGTGCAAGTTCATGTCTAAACATAATCAAGAATATACAAGTGAGAAATTTTTGCCAAGCTTAATAGAATTTTTAATTCCAAACATAATCATTAAATAGTTTTATGTAAAACAAAGAAAACCTATGCATTATCTTTATGATGAGTTTGACCAAACTTGTACAAGATTGGTCCATTGTTGAGAGATTTACATTCAACTGTGTTTTGTTCTCATTATCTATTGTATTAGAAGTGATGCCATGAATTACATACTAAATGGTTGATAGGCCCACCAATCTGTAAAAGTAATAATCATACGAGATACCAAAGCTATAAGCATGTCATGAATTTTAATAGCCAAACACACAACATTTTGAATGTAATAAAATAGCCATTATGAATCAACATGTTCGATACTATTAGTGAGATGGAATATATGAACATGAAAAGAGAGATTACCTTATTTCTTTAGGTTTGTTCAATGCCTATTGTTTTCTCTTCAAAATTGACATTTAACAACTTATTTGTAATTAATATTACTAATAATTTCCAAATGTCATTATAATTTACATCTATAACCTATGACTAATTGTTTTGGTTTTTTATAGAGCCAAGAGTGGAGACAAAGATAAAAAAGGAAATGGAATTATGACGAGTGTCGGAGGAAAACACAACAAAGCGAAAGGAAATATGGTGAGTCTGAGATTCAAAAACATGAAGTATGTAAAATAAATTTGATGTCAGTTCCCATATTGACAAGAATTGAAATGTTCATAACACATGAATTTGAGTGGAGATTCACAAAGATAAGGCGTCTAAAATTCTTTGGGAAGATTTCATTAAATGACACATAAAATAGTGCATACACCAATAAGGTGGTAGGATATTTATCTAGGTGTGAGCTATGTGATGGATTTAATTTTGTGGAAGGGTACACCATATTAAGGAATATATAAGAGCTAACTAGAATATAAATTATTTTAGTCTTTATATGCCAAAGACAAGTATTGTGTGATGAACCAATGCACATTGATCAACCAAACATTAAAAATAAGGACATTGATGAGTTATTGAAAATCTGACCCCTCTTTTGACATTTTATAATATATTTTTTTTTATGACAATTGATTTCAAAATTTTACATTTTTTTAATTACCCTTCTAAAACCGATTTAAACCCTTTGAAAAAGATAAAAAGAGTTCAATTCTAATCATTGAAGGTCGATAAATCAAAAAAGAACTGAAATGGAATTATTTCCTTGATTGCATGTATATCTGTAACTCTATCTGAGTGAATGGAGCTCATCTTGAACTATAAATGAAAATCGCCTCTCATAAATTAAAGCTATGATACTTTCTCTTGTATTTTTATGGCTTAATCATAATGTCTTCCCAATACAAAGTTTGAAACCAGGGCATTCTTTACTTCTTTTAGCATCTTCTTTTGTTTCACTCTTTACTTCTTGTAGTTTATTATGTGCAATGTTCATTCCTAGTAACTAGGGCTCGTTTTTTTTAAAACTTTTCTTTGTCCTTTTATTATATGCTTTTACCTTTACATATAAATGAAAAGGACCAAAAAAACATTATTTAGGATTCTAAGTTTCTTTACCAATCTTTTTTCAAACTAAAGTTAGAACTTGAGTTTTTTTAGTTTTATTTTGACAAAATAAAAATTAAATATGAAACAAAATTAAAAACATAACAAATACAAAGGGGCATTTAGCATGACAAATTCATTTTATCTTTGTATATATATGTGCAAAATCATGAGTGAATCACATATTAAGTCTTAGGTAATGGAAAATAAATTAATTTTCATATAGTGTAGTGAATTAATAGATTTGTGTTATCACATGATGGAAGACTACTTGAGCAAACCTTAAAAAGGGGAAAATATGAAAGTAAAGTTGTCAATGTGTTTGTGGGATAAATTGAGAAACCCTAGGGTAAGACAAAAAATGACAAAAATTAAAGGGAAATGTATTAGATTAATTAGGATCTTAAGATCTTGTTAATGATAACTTAGGGATGTAGGTGATTAGGGTAATTCAAGTAGGTTTTAAATTAGATTTTATTGGTAAATTAGCAAAGGAAATTTGACCAACTAAATATGATCAATTAACTAGCAATATCTTTGATGAGCTAGAAACCCAAATTATAGAAATAAAAGGACAAGAAGGAAGAGAAATCACTTGGAATTTGTTGTTGTAGATGTTGAATATCCCTAGGTTGAAATGGAGAGTCGTGATAGTCTCCCAATAGTGATCTATGTGCTAGAATAACCTACACACTCAGCTCCAAATTCCCACAAGAGAATACTTTCCTTGATCTCCAATGCGTGCACGTGAGCACACACACACACACACACATAACCAATAAACACTAGATCTAGTATTGTAAAAATAAATCAATAAAATACGTAGATTAGAGAGACCTAATTCCCTCAGAGGGGATGATACCTTCATTTCCTTAACTATGATGGAATCACCCTTGAGTTTTTAGGGTTGAAACTTCCAAGGTGTTAGCGGAATGATGCCAACATAGTTGATGGCCTAAGATGAATCAATCAAGCCTGCAAGATCGGAACCAACTAGCAAAAGGAATCTTTGTAGAGGTGTTGGAGATGACATATGCAAGCAACCTTAGGGGCTTGAGAGAGGTGGAAGAATATGAGTATCTAACACAATAATGTTCTTGTAAATTAGGGTTTTCAAAGATAAAAGAGGTTCAAGAATTGAGTTATATTTACAAAGAGGAATAGAAGGGTATAGATAGGAAAAGTGGTAACCTTAAGTTGTAAGAGAATGTTGGATTAGCTATTAGGATAACTCAATTGAACATAATTTCCATACTTCATCTTTTCATTATGTGTCATGGATTTGGTATAATTGTACTATGGGTTTTGAGTCCCAAAACAACCTATTGTTACACAACTTGTGTATTAACACTGATCTTACCCTAAGGACATCCATGATATGGTTAATGCCAAAATATTAAGAAGGTTTTGGGATTTGAGCCAAGTTGACTCTATAAATAGTAAGTCAAAATAGTTTTGGGAGGCTATGGACCCAAATTAAGGCATCCTAAGTGACCAATGACCTAGGTTGGGGGTTCGTACCTCTAGTTAGACCTATGAAGTTAGGAAATACCCTGAATGGGTCCTCCAAGGAGTCATAGTGAGTCAAACTAGTGACCAAAGACTAGAGGCCAAAGGTGAACAAGGACCTAAGGAGCCCACCCAAGCACTAGATAAAAGAGAAAGAAAGATTAGTGAGAAATCAATCCATGTCAAGTTATAATGCCAAGATAGGGGAATAAGCAAGCTTAATTACTCATGTGAGGAAAATAATAATTAAACTATGACAATGATAGTAAATTTAACAATAATGTAAGCAACAGGGGAAAGAGAAATGAGAGAGTGATGCCTTTTCTTACCTATCTTCAAGGATATGGAAACCACATGAGGACCCCACAAAAGTCTATGAAAGAATATTAGTGATTTTCCCTAAGCAGGGCATAATTAGCCAAACTAAGCAAGTGGGGATATTGAAATGAGACACATGTTTCTTGGGAAGTGAAGACTTAAGTATTGAACCCATGGAAAGCTTCAAAGTGGCCCCATAGAGGTCCCTTTAAGAGATAAAGCTTCATTCACCCCAATAAATTGCACCTTGCATAAACTCCCAAGGGCCAATACTTTCACAAGTTATCCTAAGAAGGTAAAAGACATATATACAAAGAAAAGCATGCAAAACAGAAGACGAGTCTTTTACCTAGGCTTACCTAAAGGGGGATGACATAGCCACATGAGACAAAAAGGTATTGAAGATGTCTCAAACTAGTGCATTTTCTTCTACATTTTTCTCTCAATGGATGTCTTAAATATGGCATGAAGAGAATTGTATGATCAAACCCTATGATATGGTGACAAATGGTTGAAGGCTATCACCATAGACCTCCCAAATTCCATTGATTTTTTGGACTACTAGGAGGGAATCCAATAAATGTACTACGTGAATGACACCAAGGCACCTTTGACCATTGAATATTCCATAGGGTTGCTCATCCCTTATGACATGAAGAAACTCATGCTAGAGATCAAGCATCTAGAATGATCCCTCAAGGTTCAAGCCATTTCCAAATATCTTGGGTTTCCTCCCCACATATGTGTGAATGACAATTGAGTAGGTACAACAGGGTGCACCCCCACTTGCCTCGTGCTCGGAATGAGCCTAAATGAGAGGGCCCATCCAAACTTACTTGTTCACTCACAATGGGGGGAGGTGGTCATGATGGGACTTAGTTAAAGGGTATCATCAACCTAAATATCTAGGGATGATGGGTCTCCACCTTATAGGTGGTGAGATTTCCTAGATAGTGATCCACGCAAAAGAGAAAGAGAAGAACAAAACAAGGTTAGTAAAAATCTCATTGGAGGGTGAATGAGGTTGCTTAACATAGAGAAGATCTAATGGTTGGTGTGAGAATAGAATTGAGAGATGAAGAAACCTCCAACTAAGGAGATGATTTATTTCCATGACATCTAGAGGGACACTTATGACGTAGCTTGACAAATAAGAAAAAAATGAAAAAAATAGGTAAAACTGATCATGTCGTTGCGATTGAAATGTTGAAAAATATAAAGGTAATAGTTTTTGTGGCAAACCAACATCACTTCATCATCTGATGTGCCATGGTGCAAAGGAACTCAAAAAAGGTGTAAAACTTGGGGTATAAAACAAAGTCGAGGTGATATTACAAAAGATGTTTTCTTCACTTTTTATTGTGAGGAGAAAAACTTTCCAAATGAGTAGATAGATCACATTTCAAGCATGAAGGATGGAAGTGAAGTAAGGACATTGATGAAAATAAGCAAAGGTAAGCCCACTAACCTTCATAACCCTCTTCATTATGCACCATAAGCATCCATGAAACATATACATCAAACTTTTACCAAAATTAGAGCATCATTAATCTTCCTTGATCATATGCAAATGAAAAGGATGAAGGATGCAAATTGATCATGGGGAAATTCATCATGTGCCATAAATTCAAAACGTTGAATTGGCTAGTCATAGAGGAGAAGGGGTCAAAAAAATAATTCTATCATGGCTCATGGTGACGATGATGATGGTTAACATCCATTGAGGCCAAATTTTGTCTATCAGACCTTAAGAAAGGAAAGGAATTACTTGTTTTTATTTAGAATTTTATTTCTGTGCTCGAAATATTTAAGATAAGTGTTCCTAAATGACCATATTTTGATGAGTTAAAAGATTAGGAAGGTTGGTATTGTAACAAATATTTTTAAATTGTGATCCAATGTGGGCATATACAAAACATTCTAAGAGAATTTTATTTTCATCTTCAACCCTCTTAGTGTCACAAAGATAACAAATTATTTCGACCCATAGTGTTTAGGAATTGTCTAACACCTCGTTTCACTATGAAGCTCATGAGTGTTTTTTCTTAGTTTACCAATGTTGATTTCATCTTTACACTAGTCAAAACAAAGATACGTGCTTGATATTTTAGATTAGGGTTGATCACCTCCTTATAGTATCTTAATTTTCTTTTATCCTTTAATTCTTTATTGCACCACAATTTCTTCTTAAATTTAGATATAATAATATTTTAATATTATTGTTATTCTACAAAGCAACCTCTTTCTTTATTCCACAATGATTTAGCCAAGACTTAAACACTTTATGCCACCCTCGCTTGAGCCGTAGGTGGTTTTGAATGGAGTTTGAAGCAATATTAGAAGCCTCTTGTCTTCCATGTTGTTTATCTTGTTCTTGTACATTACATATCTAGTCATAGCCATGCCCTCAATGGGGGAAAGACTCACTTCTATGAGGAGTATGGGATAGGGTGTATTGCATTTAATTTTGTGATTATAGGTTATAAAACACTTTTGGATTTGCTCAATATTTCTCCACAATTCTCTAGAGATGTTGCAACACCAGAATTCACAACCATATAAGATAATAGGAGTGATGAGAGTCTTAAAGATGAGTTTCTTCTTATCCCATGGTGAAAGGTCTAATGAATTACAATTGTTTTCAAGTCCATAATAAGCTTTCCACCCTCCATTTAGTGCTATAATTCTAGGTAAGCTTGTGATAGAGATCAATTCCAAGATATTTGTATGAATTCACTTCCTCCAAGTTGTTTTTGTCAAACATGAAATTAGCATAAGCAATATTTTTGGATTTAATTATCATAACCTTCATTTTATCAGTGTTAATAGTCATACCCATATTAAAGAAAAAATCCTTGATGATGGTGCCATGGATTTTAGTAACAGAAGACCCCATGGATTGTAAGACAAACCCGTGGCTTGGCTAGGGATCAAACCACTATTTAGAGCCATGGTACCACATGTTATAGAAGTGGTAACTCTACTATATCTCACAATATGGAGCCTAAATTGATGACATGAAAGAAAGAGAAAAAAAGAGATAAATTTTATCCCTATCTTTGATGACATTAAATTAAAATAATTTTGAGTAATAGACCTTCCCATGTGCATGTGTAGGATCCAAGGTAGGTTGTGGGGGCCCTACATGGATTTCAGGTGTGCTATATGTGTGAGATAGCCAACTATGAGTGGTTGGCTAGATGGATAGGCATTGAGGTCTCTTTATTGACACATGTATTAAAGGGGATCTTGAAAATGGCACAATTGAAGAGGTTGAGCCAACTTGGCCTATGAAAATAGACTAAGGCTTATGTAGGAGGATGTTCAGTTATTGGGATTTGGAACACCACCTTTTCTAGATCCCTACATATGACCATCACCCTGGAGGACATATACATAATATTGGGGGTTCTTATTACTTGACAGACATCCACATACATAGAGGTAGACAACGATGAGGACTGGGAAACCATGACTAGAAAAGAGTTGACGAGGGAATAGGAGGAGAGGAGGGGTATGAGGTTGGTGATCCATGCCTATATGAGGTTCAACCACTTGCTATAGGTTGTTATGATATTATAGGCATGATAATACTTCTTACATAGGTCACGAAGGTACTACATATAAAAACCTTGGTCCTAGTGGAGGGAGTGCAGAGGGGTGAGATGTACGAATTGGAGGGGGTGGGGGTCGATTCTTTTGGATTGATTCTATGACGAGATAAGCATGATTAGGCATGATGGGAGACACATGTTTAATTGCATTTCCATATTGCAAGAATGGGTTTAAGAGAGGTTTCTTCCCTTCACTAACACACCATATTTTTTAGATCATAGTTGATAAGCTTAGGATGTCTTGGTGGGACTCTCATTGACCACACCAAGTGGTAGGGGAAGATAGGATCTGATGTTTGGAGTAGGTACACACAAATTGGATGTTGAGGATCATATATGATCAAGATATAATGGCTCTATGGGAATCCCATTGACCACATAGATGGGTAGAGGGAGACAAGATCCAATATGTGGAGGAGATATGCATGGATCAAATTGTCTAGCATCCCTATGAGGGCATGGAATGGGAGGAGGAAAATCTCCTAATATTTTTTTATTGGAGTGAATAGGTGCACGATAGGGTAAGGGATACGAACAACCAGGTGAAGGCACATCCAATTGATATGCAGAGGCTTATAGGGGTGGCCATCATGCTCCACAATACACATCAAGAGAGGATGGGTGAGGAGAGGCCTTGAGAGCTCCACGATTAGGGAAAGACACTTCTCTAAGTAAAGAAAATAATTACCAATTTTTTATTTTTGATTTTCGTTTCTCCTTTCATGGACTGGCTAGGGTAGTAATAGGTAATTAATCTATAGATGCATTTTAGAGACTATACACTCCCACAAAATTTCAACGAGTGTTGGATGTCTTTATGGTGGAGCTAGTGGGGTGAAATCAAGCCACACACATGGTGGATATTCCACCTTTTGAGGAGGAATCTCATATCTTCCATTTTGTTATATTATTCATGAGGGATATACATGCATAGAGGAGTGAGATCAATCACCTATGGGGGAGGACTGACGTCCTCAAGGATAAGTTGAGAATAGCACAAAGTAGAGGAGCCACATAGGCTTGATAGGAGGGAGGCTCCATTGTATATGGTGCCAAAGAGGACATGGGGGTGGAGTTAGGGGGGTCAAAAAGGAAAGGATAAGTGAGCTTTGAATTGGACAATGTACAATCTTGTCTTTTTTGGCCATGCATTTTCAGATGTGTACAATTTTGGTAGCATTAAGGCCCTTATTTTGAAATAGCATGGACAAGTGATGTATCATGAACTTGTTGATATACATGTGCATTTTTCAAGATTCATTAATAATGTTGTTTTTTTATGTTTAATTGTGTGTGCAAGTGTACGGTGCTTTATATATGCTTTAAGAATTTTAATTTGTGACAACTTAAGAAATAAATGAAAAGGAGGAAAAACAACCCTAGGATCTTGTGGCACGAGATTTCTTAAATGCACAAATCTTATCTAGGGGTGATCATTATCATCCATGTGAAAGGGGATTCAATGATGAATTCAACGTAAGGGATCTCATAATCTAAATCATCAAATATCCTATCATTTAACAACCTGTTGGATGAGGTGAAGAGGGATCAAAGGGAAGAGAAGGAGTATTGATTTATGGGGGAAGAACCCTTGTGGTGAATGGGTCTGCAAAATTATAAATCAACGAGCCAAAGGATTATTTATTTACTATATGCTTATTTACTGTGCAGTATGGTGTTGTGCCACACTTGATTACATGAGTCTTCTTTTCGTGGGGAAATAAGAGTTCTCCTAGGAATATTCATGGGACTTCCAACATTGCCTCCAACCACAAGCATCCTAGAAGGATGTTGTAATCGACCTCTACATCTAGGATGAAAAATTGAGTTGAGACATTTTTGGGCTTAAGGATACATACCAGGTCTACTAACTCAATGAGAATGGTCATTGATTTGTTGAATATAGTATAGATCCAACTAGCTACTTGAATATTGGTACAATGGAGGGCACACATAATGGGAAGGGTAACTGGGTTAAGGGAAAATCCATGGTCCCTTTCCACTCACTCGATAGTGGTGTCTTAATAGTGGATCTCTATTAAGAAGGGGATAAATGTGTTGACATATTTTTCATCATTGGGGGGGGGGGACTATGAGAGGTTGAAGGAGAGTGATGGACCTTAAAAAGGAACCAACTTAAGGTAGAACTCCCTAAGATATTTATTGAGTAAGTCACGTTGCTAGGGAAAAATGTGTAAAACATTCATGAAGGATGGTTTTACACTTTGGTTTTATGAGGCTTAAACCAAGGAATATAGTCACAAAGGGGGAAGTTGCAATAGAGGAGGCGAGAAACTAACATGTGTAGCAGGATCAAGGGAGGTTCTTTTGGTTTGGGTCCATCCTCAATTTGAGACTCAAGGTTTTCCCTCATTAAATGGATAAGAAAAAGTCCATCTAAAGCAATGAGGCTGAAAAGTTATGGAATTATACTAACCATACCACATAGAACATTTCACTGGATGGGTAACTTAGTGAAAATATATATCAGGTAGGGTATATCATAAATATGTTTAGGTTTGGCTCAAATATTCAGGGCCCTCAATCTCTTACAATTTCAACCTACTATCTGTTGACTCAGTCGTCACCTTCATGTGTGTCCATTTACCATTGCAAAAAATATCCATGTGGAGGTCTTGTATACCTCATTTACAACTCAAAACTTTTCACACACCTCATAACCTTGCATATTACCATGTGTGCAAACCAAGGTCCAAGCCAAAGATCCATCCTAAAGGAGCCCATGCCATCACATTTTGTCAACAATACAATGCCAAATCCTTTCATATAAACTACACTACTATCAAACCACCTTTGCATATGGGATATATTTGTTTTCCAAATAAATTATACTATTGAAATTAACTTGTCTTGCATAGTGAGTCCAAATCTTAATTTTTTTTTACCACCTTGCCACATGTAAGTTAATTAAAAGCTTTGGAGGGGCCAAATCTTGTTTACAAAACTAGACTTATGCTTTAAGAAGTGAAGTCTAGTATGATGGTGGTTTTGTTACATAGACACATTGAGGGTTGATTATGAAGAAATAAATATGCCACAATATTTTCCATGCCATGTCTTGTTTGAAAATAAAGAACAAATTGAGAAGAGCCTTTAAACATGGACATAACTCGGCCACCTAGTCTACGACATGTTGGGCATGTGGTATTTGACTATTTCAATGGATTCATGGGTTTTTAGGTTGAGTTCAATCTCGATATCACAAAAAATTTCCTAGTGCTAGTGAAAATGTGTTGGGTATTTTTGCAAAGACAATGCAACGTTCATACGATTCAAAAGGGAATAGGGTGCCCACTACTCTTTTGCTTATGTAGGAATAATTGTATTAGACTCAAGGAGGTATAAAGATTGAAGGTATTTCACGAAGAAAGGAATTGAAAGGAAGAAAAGGTGTGTAATACACTTCCTACACTAATCAATGAGAGAAGAATGTGCAGAAATTAAATAAACATAATTGTAGTAATAAACAACACAAAACATACAACTGTCAAATAATGATTTCCTAGGGAAAACCATTGCGGGAGAAAAATGCCACACTCTAAATCATGCTCAATGTATTATTCAGTAACTAAATGGTTACAATACACTATAGAGACTTTGTGCTCTCAACAAGAGTGTTCCTCAGTAGCAAAAGGATTCTAGAGAAATTTTGGCAACATAACAATAAGTTAAAACTCATACATTGTTTTCCTCCAACCATAACACTCAATAAATAGGTATAAAAAAACCACAAAATATTTATGGTTTTCCAATTATACATGTTGGAACCCAACAACAATTAATTGATCAACTATTATTGCTTAGCATTTATTAGTTGCTAGTGATTTGCATTTATTCCTTGCTATTGCTCAACATTTATTCCCTATTATTGTTCAACATTTATTACCTACTACTTCTCAACAATCATTACCTACTCTACTGTAGGACTGCAAGGTGTTTGATAAACATGTCCCAACATTCTCCCAATTTTCATATACCCTGCAAGAGTATAAGGGAGAATGCATCAAAATTTGAGCCCAAATACTTGAAGACCCTCTTCAATGCAACCCAATATTCATGTCCGAGATTAGCCACAAATCAAGTCAAGACTCCCACTACTTGGGAAAAGTTTTGTCTACTACATACTATAGAATACATCAAACTACCAAATGCACTAACATAAGGAACACAATCAATATCCTCCATATCTATAAGTGTTGTAGGAAAATGTTCAACTGAAAGCCTAGTTCCCACACAAATTGGAACACTCAATGGTATACAATTTTTCATGCAAAAATGTTGTAACACAAAGTTCACATACTTACTCTGGCTTAAGAAAAGTTTTATGTTTTCTCTATCTCTCTTGGTTTCCATTCCAAATATATATTTTTCATCCCCCAAGTCCTTCATGTCAAATTGTGCTAAAAGTTGAGCCTTTAAATCATGAATCACATCCTTATTGTTACCAAAAAATAACATATAGTCTACATAAAGAGTTATAACAAGGAAATGACCACCTTCTTGTTTGTAATACACCATAGTGGTCTGACTTGGATCTCAAAAATACCAATCCCAACAAAAAGGAATCAATTTTTTCGTACCACATTCTGGGAGACTGTTTGAAACCATATAAATACCTATTTAATTTGCAAACCAATGACTCTTTACCTTTTTCAATGTAGTTCTTTGGATGTTTCATATAGATCTCCTCCTTCAAGTCACCATGTAGGAATGTTGTTTTCACATCAATTTGTTATACCTCTAAGTCAAAAGTTGCTACTACAGATAATATGAACCTAATAGATGTTAACTTAACAACTGGGGAAAATATCTTTCAAAATTCTATCTCGTCAACTTGGGAATATCCTTTCACAACCAACCTTGCCTTGTGTTTTTCAACATTTCCATCTAAACCAATATTTTTCTTGAACACTCATTTACATCCAATGGGTTTTCATCCATCAAGCAATGGTACCGAGTCACATGTATCACTATTTATAAGTTTGATCCATTTTATCATCTATGGTCAATCTCCAAGACTCCTTATCTTCCATCTCCATTTCCTATTTCACAATTCTAGGCTTATCAATGTTAGAAAATAAATAAAATATACACATGAAATTACACATACTATAATTATACATGTTTAGTTATCTTCTTTATTGAGTGAACCTCCTTAAATTTTGAGGTGTAGTTTCTTCTTCCTCTTTCAAACTCTCTGAACCATCCTCCTCAATAGGTCCATCATGAACTTCTTGTTCATTTTCTGGTTCAAATTTATCAATCTTGGGTGGTAGATGAACCTATGACTTCTCCTCAGCCTTTTCTAGTTGTACCATTATGGGAGAAGGCTCAACTTATCTAAGAATAAAATTCTTGATATAAAAAAAAATTCCATCTATGGGTTCCCAAAGCTTGTACCCTTTCACACTGATTCCATAAATTATGAAGATACATTTCAAAACCTTTTTATCCAACTTTGATTTCTTCTCCTTAGGCACACGAGCATATGCCTCACAACCAAAAACATGAATATGTTGAAGTGATGGATTCTTTCTTTTCCATACCTTCATAGGGTCTTATCCATAAGAGATAATGCGGGAGGCCTATTAATCAAGTAAAATGTAGTAGAAACCACTTTTTTCCATAACTTCTTCTCTAAGTTGGCTCCATTGAGCATACTCCTAGCTCTATCCATTAATGTTTTGTTCATCCATTATGTAATTCCATTTTATTAATGAGTATATGGATATTTTTTATGTATTCAAATGCCATTCTCCTTACAAAACCTATCAAACTCTGTAGAAAAAAAATTACCACCATTATTAGTCCTCAACACCTTGATCTTCTTACCATTTTGGTTTTCCAAGAGAGCTTTAAACTCCTTAAACTGAGTAAAAACCTCAAATTTAGTCCTAAGAAAATATATCCATGTCCTAGAATAATCATCAATGAATGACACATAATACAAAGGCCTAGAAATCAAAGGAACTTTAACTGGACCAAATACATTAGAATGAATTAAGTCCAACAACCTCAAAGATTTGTGATAACTAGAATCAAATTCAACACAGTTCTGTTTTCCATATATGCAATGCTCACACAAATAAAATTTAAGAGCACACTCATTCAATCCATTAACAATATGTTTGTTTTTCAAGACCTATAGGCCATTCTCACCTATATGGACCAATCTTTGGTGTCATAGCATTATTTTCTTTGCAAGTAACTTGCTTTATAAAGCAAGAGCATATTTAGGTACCCATAAAGCATGACCATCAGAAGTAGATATATGTTCTAATTTTGAAGGTGTATATCATACATACCTCTCCAATGAAAAAATTAAAGAAGTATTACACTAAATTGTGCATGCATTCATATGGAACAAAGGCCCACATGAACACCCTTAGAGAGAACCATAGCTTCTGGGACCATCTTACACCCTTTGTCAAAGAAAATAACTTGCACACCCACATCCTTAAGTTTTCATATTGATAATAGGTTCCATGCTAGACTTGGAATGTGCAAAAATCCACTGATCCCTTTCACTATTCCATCGAGGAATTTGATCAAGACTCTACCATGGTTAACTAAGCTAGGAGGAGAGTCATCTTCAAGGTATACCATCCCACCATCATATTTCTCATATATAGAAAAATGAATCCCGGTGGGAATTCATATGGAAGGAAACTCCAGAGTCTATCAACCATGCACTCTGGCCTACATGGGTTTCCAAAGCTACAACAAAGGCATATCCACCATCCTCTTGAGAATATTTTTTGAAATCATCATTAGAACCATTATTTCCTTCTGATTCTTTTTTTCTCTTTCTTGCAGTCTCTTCTAAAATGATCGACCTTGTCATAGTTTCAAAAATTTTCCTTAGACTTTCTAGGAGACTTATGTTTCCTATAGAATTTGGATCTTCCCTTTTCTCTCTTCTTTCCTTTCTTCTTTGATATTCCATGAAAAATCAAGGCCTCATTCATGGATTCTAAATATTTTTGCCTCACCTCCTTTGAGAGTAAAGCAACCACAACCTCATCAAGCACCAAGGTATTTACAGTTCTTCCAATTACCATTACCAGGTTAGCCCATGAATTTAGAAAGGAACACAAAAGGGTAATACACCAATCCTCCTCATTCATATTCACTCCAAGTGAGATCAATTGATTCAAAATAGTATTGAATGTGTTTAGGTGATCGACTACATAATCACCACCACCCATTCTCAAAGTGAACAATTTTTTCCACAAAATATTCATTAACCAAGGATTTATTCTGGTACAAATCCCCCAACTTATTCTAAAGAGTTGTTGTGGTTGTTTCTTCAGGAATATTCAATAATATTTAATTGGCCAAACAAAGCATGATATCGCTTCTCTCCTTTCTCTCAAACACTAATCACTCTTCATATTTCGTATTAGAAGGTTTGGTTCCATATAATACAACCCATAAATCTTGATTTACAAGAAGATCCTTCATATTCAATGTCCATAGCTCAAAGTTAGTGCCATTAAACTTCTCCATTTCTAATCTAGATGTGTTCACCATTTCCCTATAACAAGATTTCCTTTTGCACAAGCTCCCACTCAAACAAATATTAGATAAAAAAAACCTTATCCTTAACACATTGGATCTATGATCAAACTATGATACTAAATGAAATGGAGTAGAGGTGCATAGTACACTTCCTACATTAATCAATGAAAGAAGAATGTGCAAAAATTAAATAAACACAGTTGCAATAATAAACAACATAGAAACATACAACTATTAGACAATGGTTTCGTGGGGAAAACCCTTTTGATATAAAAACCCTAAACTATAAAGCACACTCAATGTATAACTTAGCAACTAAATGGTTACAATACAATGCAAAGTCTTTGTGCTCTCAACAAGAGTGTTTAGCAATAACATAAGGATTTCAAAGAAAGTTTAGCAACATAATAGTAAGTTAAACTCACACATTGTTTTTCCTCCAACCCTAGCACTCAATAAATAGGCATACCAAAAGAATAAATCATTTATGGTTTTCCAATTTTACATGATGGAAACCACCAACAATTAATTGGCCAACTACTACTACTTAGCATTCATTGTCTGCTAGTGATCTACATTTTTTCGCTGCCATTACTAAAAAATTATTCCCTGCTATTTCTTAGCATTTATTCCATGCTACTACTCAACGATCATTACCTACACTACTATAGGACTGCAAGGTGTATGACACACTTGTTCCAATAGGAACATATATTTATGAGCACTGAGGTTAGTGTTATGTGTAGTGATCCTTAACCCTTAGAATGGAACCACAAACAAGATATTCAGAGAATACAAATGTAGAAAATCATATACAAGAGACAATGTGATGAGAGATGAGAAATATAACCCTTTTATTAATGGTTTCCAGATGAAAGAGAGTAGTTTCCACGGGCCTCTTAAGTTAGGGTGACATCTCACTAAGCATAGCTCCAATTACAACAACACAAGATAAAACATTCCATAACCTTCTAGCTTTATAAATATATTATTAATAGAAAAAACTCAACTACTTATTATCCCATCATTAATGAGTAAAAACCACCTAGTGGGCCTTATTTGATAAAGAATATCCGTTTACATTAAGTAACTATTCACTAACTATATAATGGGGCTTATTCAAAGAAGATGCCCATGTACATTAATTGACTAACTCCCAACTACCCTAAATTGGGGAGGTTAGGGTAAGACCCTAAAATATCCCCCCCGCCCCCTTGAAAAGAAACATTGTTCTCAAGGTTGGAGGTATGGAAATTGTTGTAGAACCATTATTGGTTCCCATGTGGCATATTTTGGCCACATATATTTCCACTAGATCAATACTTCTCAAATAATGTGCTGACACAATTAATGCTCTTTGGTAGACAATCCACTTTTGTTTAGAGCCAAATGGACCCTTCTTCATCAAGTTCTAGTAGGTTAGTTTTGTTAGGATCCTTCCCTAACCCCTCATAGTTAGTCATTAGTTTGTTGTCATTGTAATTAGTGGTCAACCCTCATTATTATTGGGACAACAAGTAGTTAATAATTAGTTATGGATAACCGATGGTATCATCCTGTGGTATTGGCCCGTGGTATTTTTGGTTGTGAACTGTATTTAAGGAATGCATCTCTCCATTGTATGTTGTTGAGGATTATTATAAGAGAGCTCTTCTCATTTGGAGGTTTCCCCCTCAAATAGGAAAGTGAACTAAGATTTTTGTGATATTAATATTGTATGTTTTCTCTATATTTGATGTCCCTATTACTTGTGCATTATATTTTCTTGTTCTGTTAACTGATCTAGGTATATCACAAGTGGTATCAAAGCACTTTCCCGGGCAAGAATTGTGGGTGATTTTTTTTTTCCATGGTAGCGACGTGTACCGACATCGATAAACCATAGGGATCTATCGTTCAACGCACAAGTCTGTGGTTGGGGATGCATACATGCATGAACTACAAGTGGTACTTAAGCGCGCATCTTTCAGCCACCCCTGTAACCCATGTTGGTACCCCTTTGAGTGGTAGTGCATCAAACACATGGGGTCTTCACTTAGTGAACCTATGACATATCACCTTTTTTCATGGGATATTAAATAATACCTATAATTTCACTAGATATTGATAAATACCTCCCAAAACCCTTTTATTGAGCCCCCCTCCCAATACATATTTCGAATAAAAGAAACCCCTATTTTTACTAGATACCCCTTTTTATACCCCCTAAGAACCCACATCACCCCCCCCAATACCTACATTATATTGAGTTTATTTTTCATAATTAAAAAAACCCCTTTATGAATGAACGTGATAAGATATTGGTCAACAAGGTGCAACCCCCATGATCAAACAACACATGTGCATGTACTTTCCCTAGGCCTCCTGGAACCTTCCTAGCTCAATCGATCAACTGCCTGACTATTATAGTGTCACTGAGAACAACACTCAGGAAGATACTCTCTAGTACTTGGGTAATCGGGTAGTACGACTAAGGGTATGATTGAGCCTCCTTAGTTGGTGCCCTGAGATATTGGGCCAAGTACTATTGTCGACCCCGCACATATATCAAAGAGCTATAACATAAGGAAAATCCTTGTTTGTAGGTACCCTAAAACAAACTATAACCCTATGGAAAGACACATAACAAAAAAATAACAACATAGGAAGAGCACAAACAAGATCCATTGTCATGCAACCTTGCCTCTTGCATTCTGGTTGTGAAATTCCTACATCTTTCTTCTTGTTAAGAGTTTTAACATTTTGACCCTTATTTGAGCTATGTCCCATTGGTTTCCTCTTTTCTCCCTAATTGTAGTGATACCTATCATTTTTAAGCCTTTTTGTGGACTCGACCCCCTTACACCATTATTTGAGACCTATCCCATTGACTTCCTCTTTTTTCCCTGATCGCAGTTATACATTTCCTTTTAAATCATTTTTATGGACCCCATCTTCTTCCTGACAACCTTATTTGGCACCTATCCCATCAGACTTATTATCTCATACTAATAACTATGGTAGCACTCTTCCTAAGCCTCCATAATGGGTCCTACCACCCGGTCTCAAATGGGGGACGAGTGGGACCCTAAGGTAACCCAACTATCTAAATATGTATTTGAGCTCAAATAGGCTCTAGGGACCTTAACCAACTCAAGAAGTGCTTTGAAGAAATGGATGACATAAAGCACAACCTGCAAGCCATTTCCCAACACCTTGGATTGCTTGACAAGGGTAAGCACCTGAAGTACCACTATGAACCCCCTCATTCTTCTCATTATGAGACTACTCATAATTCCCACTCCCCTTGGGATCCTCCAAACTCCTGGAATAAGTTTCCAAAAGTGGAGATGCATAAATTTGATGGATCTGACCCAATTGGGTGGGTCTCCCAAATAGAACACTACTTCTCCCTCCATGATATTCAGGATGATGATACCAAACTCCATGTAGGCATTCTATACTTAGATCAAGAACGCTAGAAATGGTGGCAGTGGCATAAGAAATGCTATCCTGAGCATCCCAATTGGAACATGCTCACCAAAGTTGTTTGTGCACGTTTTGATAGGGATTCTCATTATTTGGGGCTCCTCACCAAGCTGAAACAAAAAAGGTTAGTCATCAATTTCATTGCAACATTTGAACGATTGGCTATCAGAACTGAGTGCTTATCTGATGAATTCTATCTTGAGTGTTTCATAAGTGGCTTAAAGGAGGAAATTTGTGCTCATGTTTGCATGCATCATCCTATTACTTGGTTGCAGAATTGCAAATTAGCATTGGAAGATGAGACCATTATTCAGGCACAACCCCTTTGTTCTTCAGTCCCCAACCATCCTCAGGCTACCACTGCTCCCACTCAAACCTTGAAGGTTCAAAATGTGTCTCCAACAGAAATGGCATAACGTAGGAAACAAGGGATTTGTTATTACTATGATGACAAATATGTGCTAGGACATAATTTTCGCGAATAAAGGTTCTTCTAGATTGATGGGTCTGAGGATCGAATGTCAGATGAGGCCCTCGATCCAAAGGATATTGAGCCCATCCCGCCCATCGCAGAAGTTGTTGCACCTACTAAGGAAGTGGAAGAACATGTCATCTTTGTCCATGCTCTTGCTGGTATTTATGCTCCATAGACTTTAAAGATCAAAGGCTACATCAAACAATGGACAGTAGTGGTGTTGATTGACAGCAAAAACACCCATAATTTTATTCATTGTAGGGTCGTTGAGGATGTCAATTGTTTTATTCGACCAGTTTCAAATTTTCAAATTATCATAGAAAATGGTGGTACAATGAAATATGGGGGGCGCTATGAGAATGTCAATATCTAAATGGGCGATTATACCCTGAAAAAATCACAAGTTTTCCATTTCCATGGGTGGCTGTGATATTGTCTTGGGTGTTGAATGGATGCACACTTTGGGACCGATTACCATGGATTATCAAGAGTTATATATGCACTTTACTCAAGAGGCTCACATCTATACCCTCCGCATCTTGCATGTTGGGTCCCCATAAATTATCATCTCTCACAGAATGGAGAAATTATTGAAGAAAGGTCATTATGGGGTGATTTCCCAATTTAATTCCATTCAGGTACAAGAGCCGTCACCCCCTGAATCCATCCTGACCTGCAACTTGTCCTGGACAAGCACCACCCAGTCTTTGAGACACCCATCCTAGGGTGAGCATGATCAAAAAATCCCTCTCCTTCCTAACAGTCAACCCTCCAATGTACACCCCTACAGGTACGCCTTTGCTAAAAAAATGAAATAGAAAAAATAGTGCAGGAATTATTGGAAGCTGGGGTAATTTTCCCAAGTACCATCCCATACTCCTCCCCTATTGTAATGGTCCTAAAGAAAGAAGGTTCTTGACACATGTGTCTAGATTTTTACACCCTTAATATATTGATCATTAAGGATAAGTTTCCCATTCCTATCATTGATGATGTGTTGGATGAGATATAGGGTGCTTATTTCTTCACCAAATTGGATCTTTTCTCCAGTTATCACCAGATTCAAATAGAGGAAGCATATATTCCGAAGACTGCTTTCAGAGCTCATGAAGGCCATTATGAGTTCTTGGAGCCCTGCATTCTTAATTTTGTTTTGGTTTTCTTTGATGATATTTTTATTTACAGACACACTTGGGATTCCCATATTCAACATGTGGACAAACTACTCTAATTGTTACGAGACCATCAATTGTTTGTCAAAAAATCCAAGTGTTCTTTTGGAGCAAGTGAGGTTGAATAATTGGGACACATTTTCATTCGTGATGGAGTACACGTGGACCCCAACAAGATTCAATCCATGCGGGATTGGCCACGTCCTAAGACCTTTAAAATCCTCAGGGGTTTCCTTGGCCTCACAAGATATTACAGGAAATTTGTCCCCCATTATGGAAAAATTGCTTGGCCATTGATGAACCTTATTAAGAAGAATGAATTTTAGTGGACCCCTGTAGCTGATAAATCCTTCCTAGAATTGAAGTAGTCCATGTGTACTACCCCCGTCTTAGTAGTCCTTGATTTCAACAAAACTTTTGTGGTCGAATCAGATGCTTCAGGCACTAGTATTGGTGTAGTTCTCACCTAAGATGGTCGACCCCTTGCTTTCACTAGTCAGGATTTGAGTGGTCACAATTTGGGAAAATCTACATATGAAAAGGAAATGATGGCCATTATCCATGTTGTGCACACTTGGATACCATACCTATTGGGGCGTAATTTTCAGATCAAAACCGATCATCATAGTCTCAAGTATTTCATTGAGAAGAGGTTGTCATCTCCAAAACAAAATAAGTGGTTGACCAAAATGATGGGCTATGATTATGAGATCATCTATAAGAAAGGAAAATACAATTTAGTGGCATATGCTTTGTCTAGACAGTATGAAGATGAAAGTTCCCTCTTTTCTCCATCATTACCAATCCCTCATTGGAGTGATGAAGTTCGACATGAATGGATCACCCATCCCACTATCTCACATATAATACAACAAATTCAAGCTGACACTATCCCTCCCACCAACTATACTTGGAAAGCTAATGTACTCAAATATAAGGATCTCTTGGTTCTGTCTCTGGATTCAACACTCAAGCCCGGGATCTTAAATGAGTTGCATTCTTTTTCCCTCGTGGGTCACTCAGGATTCCAAAAGACTTATGCTCGTGCTCGCCGCTTTTTTTTTTTGGGAAGGTATGAAGAATGATATTCTCGCCTTTGTCACCGAATGTTATATTTGTCAACGCCATAAAGGTGAAACTGTCAAGAACCCCAGAGCTATCTAACCATTATCCATTCCAACTTCTATTTGGGCTGACATCACCATGGAATTTAAAGTGGGCATTCTCAAAGTGGGTAGCAATTAAGTCATAATGGTAGTGGTCGACTGCCTCTCCAAGTATGCACATTTTTGTGCCTTTACACACCCTTTTATGCTAGCCCTAGTTGCAAAAGTTTTCATTGATCATATTTTCAAGCTGTATAGCATGCCAACATCCATTGTCTCTGACTGTGACCTGACCTTCAGTAGCACCTTTTGGAAGGAATTGTTCAAATTTCAAGGCACACAATTGAACATGAGCACAACATACCACCCACAGGAATATGGCCAAACTGAAGTGGTCAATAAGTGTTTGGAAACTTATTTGTGTTGTTTTGTTTTAGACAAACAACATCACTGGGTGCAATGGTGACCACTAGCATAATGGTGGTACAACACTTCTTATCATACAACCACCACAATGACAACATATGAAATAATGTATGGCCAACAACCCCCTACAATCAATTCCTATCTTCAGGCACATCAAAGGTACAAACTATTGACAAGTTGTTGCAAGGTATGGAACTTACCCTCGCGGATCTAAAGGAAAACCTCCACATGGCCCAAAATCATATGAAGAAACAAGTTGACTAGAAACAATCTGAAAGGGTTTTCCAAGAGGGTGATCAGGTGTTTCTCAGACTCCAACCCTACAAACAAACATCGCTCAAATCTCAGGGTCACCACAAGTTGGCACCCAAATTTTATGGACCCTATCAGATTATCAAATGCATTGGTCCAATTGCCTACAAACTTGCACCTCCAGTGGCCTCCAAAATACATATGATGTTCCATGTTTCCTATTTGAAAAAAGTGGTGGGTCAGAATTGTAGGGTTCAAACCATCCTACCTGAACTAGATGAAAAAGGCTACATTTGGCTACAACCCGAATCTGTCTTCAACATGCGAGAGCGTCACCTGAGGGGCTGAACTATTAAACAAGTGATGAACAAATGGAAGGACACATCTCTAGAGGATGCAACATGGGAAATAACTTCCATCCTGCAACAATTTCCACATCTTCAGCCTTGAGGACAAGATTTCTTTTGAAAGGGGGGGCATGTTAGGATCCGTCCCTTGTAGAATTCCCGCAGAAACCCCGATAGATCTAGAATTCTAGTTAAATTGAACACAAACAATTTGCTGATATTCAAGAGATAAGAGAAAGGCTTTGCTCCATAAATCATAGAATTATATTAATAAAAAATGAATATACATGAGCAACCATCCTCAAAAAGAAGAGAGGAGGTGAATATATAGAATTTCCAACATAGAAATTCTAGTCAAAAAAAGATAGAAATAGTTAAAATAGGTGTCATAAGCTAAGGGAGACCACATAGTTAAACCTATACCACTAAAGATACATGTCACACAATCATTAATTTCCACAAGAGTTAAGTGATGCACATTATCTCACTTAACTGACAAGAGAAGCAATTCCAACTCACTTAACTGACCCGAAATATTAGTTACTAATAATAATAATGGCAAAAATCATTAATTAAGGAATAAATCTCTCACTCAAAGAGGAGGTGCGCATTCCCCAATAATATATGAGTTTTTCATGGGGGAGTTGGAATAAATCAAGGATAAATCAAGAAAAATCAAGAAAATCAAGAACCGAGAGTTGAGTCTTGATCTAAAATTAGCAGTTTTCCCTAAAATCTAGGGATGAGGCACCCTTCTTCTCTATGTGGAAAAATTGGGTGAAATAAAGTGTAAATGAAAGTATTAACCAAGATCTAGGATTCTAATCTAGGTATAAACTAATGTAATTTAGGATTATGCTCCAACACCCCCCCTTAAGCCTAACTGTAATGACAAAAAATTTGAGTCCCGTCAACTTAGCCATTTTAGGTACTCATTACATAAAATAATTCCTCATGAAAAGAGGAAAGAGGGAAAACCTTGTGGGAAAAAAACCCCCCCACAAAAGAGGAAAAAAAAATGCTGAGTGGCCAAAAGTGACCTAGTTAGTTGTCTCCACCACTCCAAGCATAGCTCTCAGTTCTGAAAATTTCTTTTCAGTGAAGGACTTTGTGAAGATGTCCGCAACCTCAAAGTGTGAATTTGGATATGAACCAAGTTACATATAGAAATGTATGGGAAACAAATGTTCTGTGGCATCTAGGGCTTGAGGAGCCCCAAAAAATTGTGATCTAGTCCTTCTTGTATCCGCAGGATCACCGACTAGTTCACCCACATCTTGCAGGGTTTTCTTTGCCCAAGTTGGAAACTGAGTTGAAGAAGCCATGAAATGCTCCTCATCCTCTGAATTAGACCTTAAAGTATGCTCTGATGGCTGTTCTGAAGTGCTCGAAGAAGTTTCTGACTCCTCCTCATCAGTGACAACAAGCGGTTCCTCGACAGGGTCTTCTGAAAAATCATGCAGTGATTCTTCTTCAAACTTCACACTTCGAGCTAGAATGAAATTTTCAGTGTGAGAGTCCAGAAATATATATCCTTTGACACCTTCAAGATATCCAACAAATATGCATTCAACACTTTGAGGCTCCAAAGCCTTCCTCTTATCTGTCAGAATATGAGCCCATGCTCGTGAACCAAAAATACGAAAGTGCGACACTTTCGGTTTCTTACCGGTCCAACATTCAAAAGGAGTGGTGCCTTTGAGTGATTTGTGAGGAACTCGGTTCTGAATGTATAATTCACAATTAATAGCTTCAGCCCATAGCTTGGGAGCTAATGATTTTGACTGTAGCATACAATTTTCCATCTCTTTTAAGGACTGGTTTTTCCTCTCTTCAACACCGTTTTGTTGTGGTGTATATGGCACTGTGTGTTGTAGTTGTATACCTGCATCAATACAAAGTTGCTTCACATCTTTGTTGACATACTCCCCCCCATTATCATTACAGAGTATCTTAATCTTACACCCAGACTCATTCTTAGCAAGTGCTTTAAATTCTATAAGGCATTCAAATACTTCTGATTTTAATTTAAAAAAAAATATCCAAGTAAAGCGAGAGAAATCATCTATGAAGGTGAGTACATATCGAGCCTTACTAATTGAAGGCTGCAGGAATGGGCACGTAATGTCACTGTGAATCATCCCAAGAGGTTAAGAATCTCTCTGTGACTTCCCTTTGTCAAACTTTTTCTCTGGATGCTTGCCAAGAATGCATCCTTTACATACACCGCTTGTGAATTTAATCGTTGGCAATCCTTCTACCATGTTATCCTTGCTGAGTTGATGCAAGTAATTATAGTTTAGATGGCCAAATATTTCATGCCATAACCTTATGATATCATTATATTGTGACATAAATACAGTGCTAATATATTTAGTAACAAAGTGGGAGAAGAAATACAAACGAGAACCGTGATCTGCAATTCCATGTGCAAGTTGTGAGCCTGTGGAAATGTCGGTAATCACTGCGGTGTCCGGAGTGAACTCCACCTTCCTTCCAGAGCCGGAATGAGTGATCTGATATATCGAGAGAATATTTTCAGACAACGAGGGTACATGAAGCACATTTTTGAAGAATCCCCCTTCAAGATCAACAATTCCTTCTCCGCACACCTTTGTGGGTGTGGCATCTCCCAAGTAAATTGGGGATCTGGTGCTTTCTTCGATGGAGGAAAATTCATCTTTTGATGCAGCCATATGGTTCGATGCACCTGAATCAAGAATACAAGCTGAGTGTATGTGACAGCCATTAAATCATGACCATCTCGTGCTCTCCCTCCCGTTATGTTATCATCTTTCTTCTTTTCATTTTTGGGCATCGTGAGATTGTGCTGCTGCAATTGCTTAGCCATCTCATCAATAGTCTTCCTTATGCAATTTTCTTCGGGATGAAAACATTTGGAACAGTAGCTGCAAAGTGTTCTTTCATTCTTCTTCTTATTACCCTTAGGCTCAGAAGAGTTCTTTGAATATTGTGTGAATCTCTCCTTCTTCGATTCAGGAAATTTACCAGTTCTTTTTTCCTTGTCTTTTCCACTGCTCTTTGGAGCATCAGTAGCTGCAAGTGCTTGGTTCTTGGAACTCTTGATGGACACCCATTTGGACTAAATTAGCTTTCTCTTGATTCAATTCTACAATGAAATCATTCAATGGAGGCATTTTCCATTTTTCCTTAGTCAATTTAGATGCTTGAAAAGACGACACAAATACGAAATATTCTGGGCCTAGTTTCGAGAGAATTGAAAGGATGAGTTGTTCTTCCCCTTTCGTGACTCCACATGCATTAATTTCAATGAGGAGGGATTTGAAATTGGTGAATAATTCTTGTAGGTTGCTGAAATGAATTGGACTTAGGGATATGAGTTCATTCTCTAGTTGATGCACTCTCATTGCATCCTGCTTGCCGAATAGTCCTTCCAATGTGGTCCAAACCACATTGGGAGTAGTGGCTCCACTGACATGAAAGAGGAGATCTCTAGAAATTGATAGGCATATCAGCCCAATTGCTTCATCTAATTTATTGAAATACTTTATTTTCTTCGCTACAACAGTCAATTATTTCTCCGTTCCCATTGTTACCTGGTAAAGCCCTTTGCTTCGGAGGAGCAAAGAGATCTCTGTCTTCCATTCGAAGTAATTGAAAGGATTTAGAATGAGTTTTGTGGGCTGAGAGAGATGATCAATTTCTTCTTGATTCACCTCCTGATGATATATACCTGCAAATAAAACCGTGTACAATCCACTAGATTCAATCTAGCTCTGATACCATGTAGAATTCCTGCAGAAACCCCGATAGATCTAGAATTCTAGTTAAATTGAACACAAACAATTTGTTGATATTCAAGAGACGAGAGAAATTTTTTTCTCCATAAATCAGATAATTATATTAATAAAAAATGAATATACATGAGAAACCATCCTCAAAAAGAAGAGAGGAGGTGAATATATAGAATTTCCAACATAGAAATTCTAGTCAAAAAAAGCTAGAAATAGCTAAAATAGGTGTCATAAGCTAAGAGAGACCACATAGTTCAACCTAGACCACTAAATATACATGTCACGCACTCATTAATGTCCACAAGAGTTAATTGATGCACATTATCTCACTTAATCTCACTTAACTGACAAGAGAAGCAGTTCCAACTCACTTAACTAACCCGAAATATTAGTTACTAATAATAATAATGGAAAAAATCATTAATTAAGGAATAAATCTCTCACTCAAAGAGGAGGTGCGCATTCCCCAATAATAGATGAGTTTTGCATGGGGGATTTGGAATAAATCAAGGATAAATAAAGAATAAATCAAGAAAAATCAAGAAAATCAAGAACCGGGAGTTGAGTCTTGATCTAAAATTAGCAATTTTCCCTAAAATCTAGGGATGAGGCGCCCTTCTTCTTTATGTGGCCAAATTAGGTGAAATAAAGTGTAAATGAATGTATTAACCAATATCTAGGAGTCTAATCTAGGTATAAACTAATGCAAGTTAGGATTATGCTCCAACATCCCTAACCCCTCTTACTTAGTCATTAGTTAGTTGTCATTGTAATAAGTGGTCAGCCCTCATTATTATCGGGACCACAAGTAGTTAATAACTAGTTATGGATAACCCATGGTATTGGCCCATCATATTTTTGGTTGTGAAATGTATTTAAAGAATGCATCTCTCCATTGTATGTTGTTGAGGATTATTGTAAGAGAGCTCTGCTCAATTGGAGGTTTCCCCCTCAAAGAGGCAAGTTGATATCAATATTATATTTTTTCTCTATATTTGATGTTCTTGTTACTTGCACAATATATTTGCTTTTTTTTTCATTGTTCCAGGTATATCACAAATTTTCACCTTGTAATTCGATCCCACTACCCTCTTTATACCAGACACATAAAATAAGGGATGTATCTTGGAGTGGGTTGGAAGAACCACTTTATAGGCAATGTATCCAATCTATTGGAGGATCTTAGAGGGTCCATAGAACTTTAGTGTGAGTTTCTAGTGGATTTTTTCTTTAAGAGATGTTTGTTTATAGGGTTGAAGGTGAAGAAAAACCACCTAATCCCCTTCTACAAAAGAATGTTTCAATAAATGTTGGTCATCTTATTATTTCATTGTATTTTGAGCCAGGGCCAAATTATCCTTGAGTTTGTAGATAATGGCTTCTCTGGTATGAAGCATGCAACCCACTACATGAACCTTGGATGTGTCTTGCAAATATGAAGCCACTAACATGGGTATTTGTGAAGGAATAACTCATACTTGTGAATATAAATGTATAATGTATGTGGTACCATAATTGTAATGTAGTATACCAAGCTTAAATGTCTACTTACAAAACTAAGAATGAAAAGGAGAGAATTTAGGATGACAATCTCATAAGATCACTCGAGAGATATTGGGAAATAGTTATGGAGATGGTTGAATTGAATATATAATTATGAAATAGTTGTTATGGTCACCTATTATTATATAAAGGGACCTAATGTACAATATAAACACACATATGAATGGAATGATTGCATATAATTTCTTATTCAGGGTTTTTTTGAGTGTAAATTCCCAGTGTCCCTTGCTTAATACATGCTTGATATATGTTTGAGTATATTTGTTGTTGAATCATTATCCCAACCTTTGGTATCATAAATTATGTTTCTAAAGCAACAAATGTTGGGATTATGATTTAGAAACAAATATACTCAAACATATATCAAGCATATATTAAGCAAGGGACATTGAGAATTTACACTCAAGAAACCCCAAAAGGGGAAATTATATTCAATCATTCCATTCCCATGTGTGTTTCTATTGACATACATTAGATCCCTTTATATAAAAATAGGTGACCATAACAACTTTTTCATAATTAGATATTCAATTCAACCATCTCCATAACTCAAGAAACCCTAGAAGGGGAAATTATATTCATTCATTCAATTCACAAGTGTATTTCTATTGGCATACATTAGATCCATTTATATAAAAATAGGTGACCATAAAAACTATGTCATAATTAGATATTCAATTCAACTATCTCTCAAAATCTCTCAAGTGATCCCATGCGATCCTCACCCTAAGTTCTCTCCTTGTTCTCATTCTTAATTTGCATGTAAACATTTAAGCTTGGTCCATTACATTACAATTATGCAACCACATACTTTAGACATTTATATTCACACGTATGTGTTATTCCTTCATACCCCCCTTAAAGAATACTTGTGATTCAATCCTCATTTTTTTTGGTATCTTAATCGTCATGCCTTTAATTGGTCCTATCAATCTTCTTTAATATTCTATAATCCCCTATCTTATGTATTTTGCAATCTTCATCTTTGGCCTTCTTCATCTTAAATATTTATTTAGTGTTCATATTTTTTATTTCCTTTCACTGGATCTTGTACCTACAAAAGATAAACATTGCATTTGTTGAAGTTGATATAAAAAAGTCACCATCCACTATAATACATGGGTCACCAATCTCTATATACGTCAATTCCATAGGAATCGTTTCATTATACATGGTTCATCAACAATTCTTGAATTACAAACCTTTTACATCATCATTAATCATCATCCTAGGTTTTCTTTGACCTACCCATAACCACATCCTAGTTTTTGTGGATTACCCTCAACCATTACATTTCTCAAGTATTTTTTGTCTTACCAAGAACCATTCATTACACCAATTGGTTTCGGTTGACCATGAATACTCATTTTTCATGACAAGTGGTTTTTGGTTTACCACGCACCATTAGCAATCAATTTATGGGTGTATACTTACCTTATCATGGCTTATATCCATTACATCATCATTCGTCTCACGTACATACAATTTCAAATACATTTTCATTTGAGGCTAATTTATCATTTATACAAACATGAGACCACCATATTCTTTTCCATTCTTAAAACAACATTATCAAGGATTATCATCAAAATTCTTAGGAATTTCATTTTCTATGGATTCATTTCAGTTACTTTTTCATCTGAATTAATGAAACACGATATTATTTTCACTACTTATTTTACTTTTCTTTTTTTTCTTCATTCTTTTTTTCTTCTTTTGTTATTCTCTTGGATTGCCACTTTCCATTGCATCTTTTGTCCATATCAGGTCTCCGTGTCTCTTCTGTATTCTATCATTTTCTCTCACTTCTTATCTCATGTTCTTCTCCTTTCATCTTGTCAAATTTTGTCTCTTGTTGCACTTCATCAGAAAATTGTCTTCTTCATTCTCTATCTTCATCTTTTTTTGTTTTTTCATCTTCTTCTATATGGCATAATTATTTATTTGACTCTTCCATTAAAGTACTTGCATGAAAATTGTTCTTTTCAAAGGGATATCTCCATCCAACAAGACACTTATGACACTAGATTGACAAACCATTGTCGTGATTTGACATAACTTTCATATTTGACTTGGGCTCACACAAATTCTGAATAAATTTAAATCAATTAACTTACAAATTCTGATTAAATTTGAATTGATTAGCTTGTTACTTGATTTAACTAGACTCTTTACATCCATAAACACTTCCTTCAACTCTCTACATCAATAAACTCATTATGAAGTTTACATAATTTGACAAGTAAGAAAAATAAAAATTCAATACTTGAGCATGACTCATTACATGTAAGGCTCTACAAAACTATTTTCAAAAACATTATGACTTGACATGAAGTTGATCAGTGATGCATAACCAATCCATCACTCTTTTCACAAGATGCCATTATTAATGAATGCATTCTTTTCAAACTTTCTATCATATAATAGAGCCACTTTTCAATATACATAAGTTGAGTTTTCATCACTATGTTCACGTGGGATATAAAAGTAAAAATAAACTTTATATATTTCCAATTGGCATGTGGGGTTGAACAAATTCTTTGACTTATGGTATCACATTTTTCTACTTGCCATATCCTCATTGCCCTTTGTGACACCACAATCCACAAGCATGTCCTCCTAGCTTTGTTGTAGTTATTTGGCTACCACATCATGGGATCGAACTCCCATCTTTAGAATTGAGGGTTAAGGACATAAAATTCTATTAAGTGTGCACACATGATAACAACAATAAGAATCTTGATTTGGCAACTAGCTATGCGATCTCTCTTTCACTAGCTAGATTTTGTATCTCTACATCTTTCCATCGTAATTCAACAATGGTTGTCGCTTTGATTCAACTTAATTATAAAAATGACATTTTATTTCTTCTAATAAGTCTCTTTCCCTGCATTAAATTTAAAAAATAAAAAATATGTGTAGGATATGTTTTTGTCATATTTTTTCATTTAATAAAATCATGTTTTTAAACTATTTCGCTAATAATTTGTGTCCATTTATGTCATAAACTTTTATTAAACATCATTATTCACTATTATACATCCTGCATCGTTAATTCATCATTTTTATATGTTTTAGTGATTAAAGATGATTATATCATAGTCTTACTAATGATGGTTTATGAAGTAGCCATAGTTCAATTAAGTGTAGTTCAGTTTCTATACCAATAGTTTAGTTCTTGTACTTGAAATGATTCGTTGGCATACTTCCACCTCTCCAACTAGGATTTGGCCACATGGAGTTTGAATATATAGATGTCAGCATGGTGTGTGTCCTTTGATTCGTGCCCAGGTCACACATGTGAATCTCTGGCTCATGGTCAAAGGATGGGTCAAAATTGTACTAGAAATATCAGCAACAACACTCAGGTGCAATTTGCAGGTAGATGAAAACAAATATCAAAATTATGGAACATGGGTTTTGTGCAGAAGGATGTCATGTAGATATTATTGTAGCGGATTTCCAAAATCATGCCCGATTTGGGAGATATCCTTGCTTTTTAATTTGGGTTTGCTTCAACCCAAATTAGCAGAAAATTCCAGACAATCAACTTTCACCTTGATTTTTGTGCAGATGAGGTCATATCTTAAACATACAAGACATGGGTTTTGTTCATAGTATAATAAATTGAATACCCTAGAAATAAGTTTTCCAAAATTAGGAATGGTTTAGGATGTATGGCTGGATCTTTAACACAGATCTGCTCAAATTGATGTAAAACCCAGATTTTTGAGATTTTTCCTAAAGTTGTCAAATTTGGTTTATGAGATGGGGGATTTGATTTTATCCTTCCCTAAGTGTTTTTCATGTATAAATCAAGGTGTGGAGAAGATGAATCAATCATCAATCTTGTATGGGAGAGAACTTATCATTGTATTAGAAATCAAAAGAGGTGGTTATTGTTGTTTTGATCTTAATGAAATGTTGATTATTCTTGTTGATCCATTGAGAATTCATATATGATTTAGTCCCCTAGGTGAATTTTCCAATTTTGGAAGGGCACCTTGATCTAGGCAATGCCCTGTTATTTCTATTTTGTTTTATAGATTAGCTTTGTGTGATTATTTTGTTTCAATTCTAGTTTGATTGTTGTTCCTTTCATTTTATTTCAGCGCTATTCTTTACATTAGGTGATAGTTATTTTATTTCAGTCATTATGGTGACAGTTATTATGGAGATCGTTATTTGATTTCAGTTAGTTTGAAGTTTTATTTGTTGTATTCATTTATGCTAATACAAGTCCAAGGATTCCGGCTTGTAACAATGATTGGAACTCTTGAGAGTTGAACTCATCATTGAGAGAGTACATAAACACTTAGGTGGAAGAGAGTACCTCGAGCCTTTCTTAGGAGCGACTCTTAATAGGCCAATACCTAGTTCTGATTTGATTCTTTTGTTATTTTATTCTAAATAATTGCATATGCTAAAATGAATGGAAAGAATCTCCCTGAGTCATAATTGCACAGAGATAAATAATCTGAAATGCAAGAGTGTAGTTCCACCAATAAAGACTTGTCACATTTGACATAGTAATTTGCATCTTTAGTTTGTGAGTTTATAAATTCCATCATTTATGTTTCTAAGTTCATCATTCCAATATTAGGTCAGTAACATTTTAAAATATTTCAACTCTTTTGTTGACTGATTTGGGCTGTAGCTTGAATGGTATGCATTCTCATAAAATTTAAAGTGCAATAATTAGAACTCATTTAGTTTGATGAGTTAATAATCTCTCAGGTGCATGGACACTTAAACCTCAAGTGAAAGATTACACTAAGTGCCATTAATGAAACCTCAAACTATTGAACCAATTATTGTTCATAGGTTTAATTTCCAGTCTTGAGTATCTTGGTTCACTCATACATTGAAGTCTTAAGAATTCATTGATTAAACGAGATCTCATAAGAAAACATATTTATGCATAGATCAAACATCCAGACATAGTATGCATTTCCCTTGCTCATCTTGATATAAATATGTAAATGCAAGATTAACATGTTTGAAATTTCCTTTTGACTTCCTTAGATTGCTTTATGATTTGAATACAATTTTTATTTTTGGATTGGTATCCTTAGTGATAGGTCATTTGATTTCATTTATTGCACTCTAAAGTGTGTTTTTCCATCATTGGTTGCTAGCATAGGCTAGCATAGACTAGAATAGTATTTATTCTTGCATTTAGTGTGCTTACACCTTAAAGTCTATGAACTGCCATATCGATGATTTAATGTCAGGGATTTATACATATAAATAACCCCACAATATGGTTTCTCTTTTTTCATATGCAACTAGGCTGCCATTCTCTCTTTATATCCTCTTTTTTGCATGCCCGATCCCTCACATGGAGTGATGTTATACATGCTCAGATATTTTCTTCATGAATAAATAGATCATACACATGTCATGCATAGCAATAGTAATATTACTGTATCCTTGAATTCTTGAATTGGTAGAAGTAAATACACAACTAATTGCACAACAACTTCATTGGTGCATGTTTGGATGATTTAGTAGAATCAACAATCTTGATAGGACAAATACCTTCCCTTTTATCTTATTTCATTAAACACATAAATCTACTTATGATAGCATCTATTTCTCTTAATAATTGAATTATTTTTTTAGAAATAATCCTAAGAAGTTATTGTTTAATACATCATGTTTCCTACTAGGAACAACACTTTAAAAATCCCTTCATTGTTTGGGCAAGACATTGGAATAGTGACCTAGTCTCACATCAAGCCACATTAGCCTCTTCATTGGTCTTCTCTAGAAATAGTTGTTGTATCCTATTTTACATGACCAAAAAATAACATCGATACCTTTTTTATTGTGTGGGGCATGTGGAAGATTAGTTTTCAACTTACCTTTGTTATGGTCACCTATTGTTATATAAAGGAACCTAATGTACAATAGAAATTTACACGAGAATGGAATTATTGAATATAATTTCCACTTTAGGGGTTTATTGAGTGTAAAATATTGGCATCCCTTGCTTGATACATTTATGAGTGTATTTTTTGTTGAGTTTCCCAACATTTTGGCCCTAAATAGATTCATATGGTGTCATTTTGGTAGCAACATGATAAGTGGTATTGTACCACCATTTTGCAAGGGGTAGCCATTGTACCCATTGGTGTGGCAATTTTGAAGAGAAGCATTGCAAATAGGTTTCTAAGAACTTGTTGATCACTTCTATTTGGGGATGATATGTAATGTTCATTTTCAATTGGGTAGCCTTAAGTTTTAATAGCACCTGCCAAAATTTACTGGTAAATGTGGGATTTCAATCCAACATAATCGAAGTGGACTTGTCATGTAACTTAAAAATATGATCCATGAATACTTTCTTAATTGTGGAAGGTGTAAATGGGTGCAATAAGGCATAAAAATGAACATATTTAGAAAGGCAGTTGACTACCACCATGATGACTTATTTGTTACTAGATTTTGGGAGGCCCACTAAAAAATCCATGGAGATGTTGGTTCAAATAATGGATGGAATCAATAGTGGTTGCAATGTCTCAGGATTCTTCATTGTCTCGCCCTTTTTTTTGACAAGCATTGCCTACTATTACAAAGCTTGGATGTATATTTCCATGCCTTTCCTAGAGTACTTGGCTTGTTCATAGGTTTTATGAAATACAAAGTGACCCATGGTAGGTGATGAATGAAACTCCTTTAAGGCCCTTTGTTTTAAAGCATATTTTTTCACCAGAAATTTTTTCTCTTTATACTTTAAGATATCTTATTGCCATGTATAACCTTAGGGGGGTTGAGATATCTCTTAAGCCTTTGGATGATTTGAACCATAATGTTTTTAGCCAAACATTCTTGACATGATCCATCGAATCAATCTAGTATGGGTAAGGATAAGGCAAAGAGGGATCCTTCCTCCTCATATTTCCTTGATAAAGAATCAGCTACCACATTTTCTTTACCTTTATTATTTATGATCTCATAATCGTACCCATGCATGTCAGTCATCCACTTAAGCCTCTTTGGTGATGATAACCTTTGTTCTAGAAAATACTTCAAAATAATGATTGGTCTTGATCTAGAAGCACCACCCGATGAGATATGGGTTCCAAATCTTAATTGCATAAAGGATGGACATCATCTCTTTCTCATAGGTGGATTTTCCTAAATTGTGGTCACACAACTACTTACTAGTGAATACTAGGGGCCAACCTTCTTGCATGAACACAACACCAATACCTTTGGTCAAAGAATCACATTCTAAGACAAAATTCTTAATGAAACCAATAACTACTAAGGTTGGAGTAGTGCACATGGATTACTTTAAGGCTGAGAAGGCCTACTTTGCAACATTGCTTCATACAAAGGAATTATTTTTTAGCAGGTTTGTTAAGGCGGAATTTTTTTTCCCATAATTTTTCATGAACTTCCTGTAGTATCCTGTAATCTCTAAGAAACCATGTAAGCTATTCAAGGTCTTGGGGCATGGACAATGCTTCATAACCAAAAATAATTTGGGATCCACATGCACCCTGTCTTGAATGTGACCTAAGTATTTGACCTCTGAAGGCCCAAAAGTGAATTTCAAATGTTTAAGGAACAATTTATAGTCCCACAAGAGTTGTAAGGATATATCAACATGCTCCACATCGAAGTCCCACATTTTGTGATAAGTCAAGATATCATCAAAGAATACCAACACAAAATTACATAGGAAGGGTCGAAAAATATTGTTCACGGGGCTCTAAAAGGTGGATGGAGCATTGCAAAGTCCAAAGGGCACCACTAGAAACTCTTTATGACCTTCATATGTGTGGAAATTTTTCTTAGGAATGTATGTATCTTTCATTCATATTTTGTGGTATCCTAAGTGAAGATTCAATTTGACACAGACCCCTGACCCTTAGGTCAAAGTCCGCTCACAGGATCGTTCTTTGTCTCCTTTGAGCCGAATTGGCTCTTTCGATTCCTTGCTCGAATCTCAATTCAATCGATCCATAGGTCCTTTCAGAAGCTCCCCTGCGCGAGCAACACAAGGTGCGAGCTCCTCTTCTCCATGCGACCATGACGCTATGACCTAGGCCTAACCCAGAAGGCGCTTGTCACAACTCGCCACTCGCGAGTTCGTGAGTCGAAACTCCCAACTCTTCCTTCCCAATCTCACGATACTTGAAATGTCGATACGGGTATGGCTCCTTCCCTTGTCAGCGCCCTCCATGCGTGACCACCGGATAGGCTTAACACTAACACCTCTCGCTACTCGCCACTTTGCGATTTTCAACGTCGAGCCCCCATGCTCTTATCTCACGAATTCCCGAGATGCGAGAAGTCAACGGAGTGCTGACTCCTTTTGCTAGGCGATGCGTGTCTGCCTATCTATCAAACGAGCCCACCTTGTGGTTCTACCACGTGTCCCTCATGCCTAGCTTCGACACTTCGCAACTTTTCTTCCCGAAGTGCTGCCTCCTTTATATCCCAACACTCGAAGTGCCGAGATCTCGACCTCCTCGATACTCCTTATCGCAACTCGCGACTTCGGGATTTTTGGGACAAAAGTCTCGACTTCTTATCCTTCAATATGTCAAAATGCCAAATTTTGACACGTTTCCCAGTGCTGGCCCACAACGAAACTTCCTTCTCTGCCTCTTCAGAATTTTGGACTTCGCGATTTTGTGAATCCTGATGCTAAAATTTCGGTTCTTCAACCCACGAAACCCCAAAATGGCCAACAAAGGTTTGACCTTCGTGTCGACAAGTATGCCACCTATCCACTCTCCACTGTCCACGATCTTTAAGTCTTTTCTCCCCTCGGGACTTCGCACTGCACGATTTCGCGAATCTCATTGCAAGGCTTTCGGTTCTCCAACTCGCGAAACCCCGAAATGAGATTACGTGAATGATCCAACGACCCTTGTTGGCTCAGATCCTACGACTCTTTTTCTTCTGAGATTTACACTTTTGAAAACACTTGCCTTAACTCTCCTTGCTCCTCTGGAAGATCTGACGGCTCACGGGACTTCGTGAATTCTCCACTGAGAATTCTGACCGTCCAATGCCTCCTTGACAACTCCTACGAAATGAACAAGGTATTCCTTCATGGAACTTGTCCACCTGCAAAACAACTTCGCTACGCCTCCTTTAAACACTTCAAGACACTAACTCTTTTGAACTTTTACCACAAACCCGAGTCTTCAAAAAGAATCCTGCAAACACTCCTTGCGGAAACCCTTCAAATACTTCCAAGTATTTGAATTCTTAGACTCTGTGCACTCTCTTTGCAACAACAGTCCTTCAACAACTCCCTCAGGTTGTAAGCTCTGAGATTTCACTCGGCCTGCGCACACCTTGCACGACTCATGTGCTTAACTTGCACTTCTGCGAGGATGAGAATAATGTTATCTCTTCTTAGCTTTCAGAGATGAAACTCTAGACTCTTGTCAACGCACTCCTTGCAGACAACTTCACTGCACTCCTTGCAGGAAAACCCTTTCTTAGACAGAGAAACAATTGAAAATCATTCCTTACTCTCCCTCTCTTCAGATTTCAGACATTAAATATGAAATCATACATTCACGCATCAAAGAAAATGCATAACAGAGAGTAACAATCATATATCAACCAACATGTACAAACATAAAAAGCAATTGAACACCATGAGTCTGAACAAAATATCTTTGTATTAATCCAGAACTTATGTACATGGGTTTTTACTTTACACATCTCTCTGCTTCTGCTCTCCTATGCTCTCTTCGATTGATAATGTTGCAATGATACAATATGAGGGTGTCTATAATCGGTTTTCCCTCCACTCCTAAAACTGTCTAATCTAGAATTTAATTCTACCTACTTACATTTAATAGCATAAATGCCTCTTAATCCTTCAAACGAGAGTGGGATGCTCAAGGTATGATTACAATCACAAGTACACCCTTTCTTAACTACTTCATTTATGTTTGGCGCATCCTACTTCAAAACAATTTAAACACCTTTGAACATGTGCCAAAAATGCGTTGGCGCTACTCGCGCTCACTTGCTGTTGACGATGCTCCTACATCACACTCCCTCGCTTGAAAATTTTCATGGGCTCCTATCCATGAGCTCTCGCACAGTCTGTCCATGCTTCTGGATTTCAGCTTCATTTTCCCAACTGGATTCTTCAACTGGATGTCCCTTCCACTTGACCAAGTATTCAAAATATTCCCTTCTTCTGGTCCTTATGCTAATTCTTTTGTCCAGTATGCTTTCCATCGGTGGTTTCTCTGCAACTGGCATCTATTTTGTCCACTAAACCTCTAGTTTTTCACTGTCTTCTCTAGCTCTATATGGGTACAAATATGAGATGTTGAATATCAGAGAAATTTCGATCCCATCGGGTAATTCAATCTCATAAGCATTTGCCCCAAATTTCTTCAGGACCTTACATGGTCCAATTTTCGTCATTTTCAGTTTATTGTATGTTCCTCTCAGGAACCTTTCCTTTCTCAAGTGTGCAAGAATCAAATAACCAACTTCAAACTGAATTTGTTACCTGTGTTGATACGCTCTGCGCTTATACTCCTGGCTCGAGTTCTGTAACCGCTCCTTCACTTGGCTGTGAAGTTCCTTCATTGCTTCAGAAAAATCTTCTGCACTAGCACCTCTTATCTCATCCCGTTCTGAATCCCTCAGTTCAGAAATTCCTCTTGGCTGTGTCCCATAAAAAATTTGGAGCAGACTCTTCCATGTGCTTCTATTAAGTGAATCATTATAAGCAAATTCCACCTGTGGTAAAATGTTGTCCCATTGACTGTGATGTTTAGTCACCAAAATCCTCAGCAAGTCTCCCAAGCTCCTATTCACAACTTCTGTCTGTCCATCAGTCTGAGGATGATAAGATGAATTGAACAACAAGTTTGTTCCCAGATTTTTCCATAAGGTTCTCCAAAAGTGTCCCACGAACTTGGTGTCTCGATCTGAGATGATGCTCCTTGGTAAGCTGTGAAGTCGAATGACTTATTTGAAAAATAGGTTTGCAATGTGAGTTGCGTCACTGGTTTTCTGGCACAGTATGAAGTGTGTCATCTTACAAAATCTATCCACCACTACAAAGATCAAGTCGAACCCTCTTTGGGTTCTCGGCAACCCCAATATGAAGTCCATGCTTACTGCATCCCATGGCCTCTCAGGTATGGGTAGCGGTTGATATAAGCTTGCATTCTGCCTCTTTCCTCTTGAATGCTGACAAATTCTACATTTGTCCACGAATATTTTGACGTCTGTTCTCATTCCTGGCAAAAAATATGACTCATTTAACTTTGATAACATCTTGTCATGACCGAAATGCTCGACCAATCCTCCAATTTGTTTCTCCTTCAACAGATTCTCCCTCATGGAGCCCTTCAGAATACATAACTGATTACCCCTGAATAACAATCCATCTTGGATGATGTATTCGACCCATTGGCTTTTGTCCCTGAGAATTGGATTCTCAGTCGCCTCATACACTTCTTTAAAATCTAGATCATCTCTATACATGTTCCTGAGATCATCAAAACCCAGTGTTTTGACTCTGAACTCCTCCAATAGCAAACATTTCCTGCTCAAAGCATTAGCAACCTTGTTAGCAGTTCCAGAAATATGCTTAATTACAAAAGTAAAGTTCTGCATGTATTCAACCCATTTTACATGTCTTTGATTCAACTTCTCCTGTTGAGTCACAAATTGCAAAGCATGATTGTCATTGTATAAAACAAACTCCTTAGGAATCAAATAGTGTCTCCACTTCTTCAATGCCTGAATAATAGCATAGAACTCCTTGTCATACATGGAGTATTTCACTTTGGTTTCATTCAGCTTCTCGCTGAAGTATGCTATCGACTTGTCTTCTTGGCTCAAGACTGCCCCTATTGTAAATCCACTTGCATCACATTTTACTTGAAATGTCTTTTTAAAATCTGACAACACCAAAATTGGTTGTTCCGTGATTTTCCTTTTCAACAAATTGAAGCTTTTCTCTTCTTCTTCTGTCCAGTGAAAAGACTTATGTCTTTTCTTCACTGTGTCCATCATTGGTGCACTAATTCCACTGAAATTCCTGATGAACTTCCTGTAGAAACTAGCCAATCCATGAAAACTTCGAACTTCAAAGATATTCTTTGGTGATGGCCAATTCTTAATCACCTCCACTTTATTTGGATCCATCCTCAACTTATCTGCAGAAATAACAAACCACAAATGAATGAGCTTCGTCTTCATGAATGAGGATTTCTTGATATTTATCAACAACTTCTCTTACTGTAGCCTTTGCATCACCGTAGCTAAATGTTTCAGATGCTCTGCCTTTGTTTTACTGAAAATTAGTATGTCATCAAGGTATACTATGACAAATTTTCCGATGAACTCCTTCAGAACTTCGTTCATCAACCTCATGAAAGTGCACGACGCGTTTGTTAGACCAAATGGCATGAAAATCCATTCATACAACCCTTCATTGGTTTTGAATGTTGTCTTCCATTCGTCTCCTTCTCTCATATGAATTTGGTGATAACCACTTTTCAAATCAATTTTTGAAAAAAATTTGGCCCCACTTAAGCAATCCATCAAATCATCCATTCTTGGCAATGGGAATCTATACCTGATGGTTATCTTGTTGATTGCCCTCGATTCAGTACACATCATCCAGCCTCCATTTTTCTTTGGACTTAGCACTGTCGGAACAACACATGGACTCAAGATTTCTCTAATTAACCCTTTGTCCATTAAATTCTGGACCTGTCTTTTGACCTCTTCATTCTCCTGTGGCGTCAATCTGTACATTGCCTTGTTTGGTAAACTAGCTCCAGGTATAAGATCAATGTGATGACTTATACTTATACTAGGTGGCAACGAACAAGTTAGTTCGTCCACTACTATATCAACAAATTCCTCCAGTAGCTGCTGGATTTCCACTGGTAGATCATCCACTCTTGTGCTGGTCAAAACAATTTTAGGATTCCTGACCACAATGAATTATGGTTCCTCATTCTTCTTAACCTCTGTAAGAAGTTCCTTCCCACTCATGAGAAGTATAGCGTTGCTTACTTCAGGTTTTATTTCCTGGTCCTTAATCGACAACAACATGTGAGTTCTCCCATTCTTCTCTAGGGTGTATGTGTTCTTCCTCTCGTCATGAATCACATTCCTGTCATATTTCCACGGTCTACCCAACAATAGATGACAAACATCCATGGGAATGACATCACACAATATCTTATCATTATATCCTCCTATCTTAAATTCAACTAAACATTGTTCAGTGACATTTACCTGATGTCCTTTTTGTAGCCATGAAACTCTGTATGGACTTGGATGTTCAATAGTCTCCAGCTCTAGCTTTTCTACCATCTCCATAGAAACGAGATTTTCTGTGATACCACTGTCCACAATGACCTTGCATACCTCGTCCTTGGTCTTGCAAGCAGTCTGGAAAAGACTGTTCCTTTGCACTAGATTCTCTACCTCCTCTTCTGGTGTTAAGAGAACTTTCCTCATCACCAGTGATCTTTCGCCTTCAACATCCTCTGCCTCAACATTCCGCCTTAGTGTTTCGACAATGTGAGTCTCACCTCCTTATTTCTTCTGATCTGGACATTCATAAGATTTGTGTCCATTCTTTCTGCATGTGAAGCATTTTATCACTCCACCTCTGCCTCTTCCTCTTCCTCTAGTGCGAGGAAAAGTGTTGTTATCAACATATTGTCCTCTCTATTCAGTATACTGCCCTCGATGTGAGCTTCCACCTCTCTCAGTTTGAGGTTGAGGTTTCTTCCATTCCTCCTTAGGCTTTTGATTCCTATCTTTGACAATTGTCTTGCCTTTGGGATGACTTCTGCCTCGACCTCTCTGACTTTGCTTTTGGCTCAGCTTCTCTTCATCCTTTAGAGCCATCTGATAAGCATCTTCCACCGTCTGAATGGTCATCATGCTCATCTCATCTTGAATATCGTATCTCAGGCCATTCATATACCTAACAAATTTTTCATCATCACTTTCGCGATGACCTTCCCTGATGTTTAGCTTGTAGAATTCTTTAGTGTACTCCTTCACTGACATAAACTTCTGTCTCAAATTATACATTCTCCGAAACAGAGTAATTTGTCAATCCCTAGGAATGAATTTTGCCTTCATCTTTGCAACCATCCTATCCCAACTCTTGATTTTCTGCTTGCCTTTGCAACATCTATCTGCTTGTAGTTCATCCCACCACAATGCTGGATGTCCTTTCAATATTGTGACAGTGTGTTTGACCTTCCTTTCTTCCTCAACATCTTCATAGTGAAAATACGTGTCTAGAGCTCTAATCCAGTCTAGAAGCTCTTCAACATCCAGGTTTCCCTCATATACTGGAATGCCCATTTTTTCCCTGGCACTCATTCTTGCAACCGCCCTAATCAGACGTTCATTTGCTGCATCCTCTGCTGCAACTTCTTCTCCTTCATGTCCAGCTTCATCTTCACTTTCAGATTCATTGACATCTCCAACACCGGCTGTGTGCCTCTGTTTTATTTCTATGTCCATGAGTCTGGCGCGTATGTTATGCATATCTCTTTCCATGGTTGGATTTGGCACTTGCCTACCCCTTTCTTCTGGCATTTCCCTCTCCTCTAGCAGATCGGGTGTTTTCCTATCTCTTCTTCTCGGCGGCATGGTAAATATTTCTTTTCCCTGCTACAGAAAGAAAAGAAATATTTTTGTGCCCTGATACCACACTGACGTAGACCCCCGACCCTGGGGTCAAAGTTTGCTCACAGGATCGTTCTTTATCTCCTTTGAGCCGAATCATCTCTTTCGATTCCTTGTTGGAATCTTAATTCAATCGATCCACAGGTCCTTTTGGAAGCTCCCCTGCGTGAACAACACTAGGTGTGAGCTCCACTTCTTCGTGTGACCACGACGCTATGACCCAGGCCTAACCCAGAAGGCGCTTGTCACAACTTGCCACTCGCGAGTTCGTGAGTTGAAACTCCCAACTCTTCCTTCCCAATCTCGCGATACTCGAAATGACGATACGGGTATGGCTCCTTCCCTTGTTAGTGCCCTTCGCGCATGACCACCATCTAGGATTAACACTAGCACCTCTCGCTACTTGCCACTTCATGAGTTTCAATGTCGATCCCCCATGCTCTTATCTCACGAATTCCCGAGATGCGAGAAGTCAACGGAGTGTTGACTCCTTTTGCTAGGCGACGTGTGTCCGCCTATCTATCACACAGACCTACCTTGTGGTTCTACCACATGTCCCTCGTGCCCAGCTTCGACACTTCACGACTTCACTTCTTGAAGAGCTACCTCCTTTATATCCCGACACCTGAAGTGTCGAGATCCCGAACTTCTCGATACTCCTTATCGCAACTCGCGACTTCAGGATTTTTGGGACAAAATTCTCGACTTCTTATCCTCCGATATGTCAAAATGCCAAATTCTGACACATTTCCCAGAGCTGGCCCACAAAGAAACTTCCTTCTCCGCCTCTTCGAAATTTCCAACTTCGCGATTTCGCGAATCCTGATGCTAAACTTTCGGTTCTTCAACCCACGAAACACGGAAATGGCCAACAAAGGTTTGACCTCCGTGTCGACAAGTATGCCACATGTCCACTCTCCACTATCCATGATCTTTAAATCTTTTCACCCCTCGGGACTTCGCACTTCGCGATTCCGCGAATCTTGTTGCAAGGCTTTCGGTTCTCCAACTCGCGAAACCCCAAAATGAGATTACGTGAATGATCCAATGGCCCCTATTGCCTCAGATCCTACGACTCTTTTTATTCTGAGCTTTACACTTTAGAAAACACTTTCCATAACTCTCCTTGCTCCTCTGCAAGAACTGACAGCTCTCGGGACTTCGCAAATTATCCACGGAGAATTCCAACCGTCCAATGCCTCCTTTACAACTCCTGCGAAATGAACAAGGTATTCCTTCACGGAACTTGTCCACCTGCAAAACAACTTCACTACGCCTCCTTTCAACACTTCAAGGAACTAACTCTTCTGAACTTTTACCACAAACTCGAGTCTTCAAAAAGACTCTTGCACACACTCCTTGCGGCAACCCTTCAAATACTTCCAAGTATTTGAATTCTTAGACTTTGTGCACTCTCTTTGCAACAACAGTCCTTCAACAACTCCCTCAAGTTGTAAGCTCTGAGATTTCACTCGTCTTGCGCACACCTTGCATGGCTCATGTGCTTAATTTGCACTTCTGTGAGGATGAGAATAACATTATCTCTTCTGAGCTTTCAGAGATGAAACTCTGAACTCTTGTCAACGCACTCCTTCAAAACAATTTAAACACCTTTGAACATGTGCCAAAAATGCATTGGCGCTACTCGCGCTCGCTTACTGCTGACAATGATCCTGCATCACAATTCAATGCAAAACTTGGCTCCATGAAACTCATCCAAGACATCATCAATAATAGGAATGAGAAATTTGTCTTTGATGTTCAACCAATTGAGATCCCATAAATCAAGATAGATGTGCCAACTACCATCTTTCTTTAATACCATGACCATAGGTGATGAGTAAGGTATGGTACTGGTATGTATTTCTCCAACCTCCAATAGTTCCTTAATGATATTTTGTATCTCATTCTTCTATGCAAATGGGTGCCTCTAAGGATGCACATTGGGTGGTTGACTACCTAGGATTAGGGTTATACCATGGTCATGCTCACCACATGAAGGTGGTAAGACAAGGGGTGTTTCAAATATCTATTGATGTTTTATGAGGGCCATCTACAAATCAGAGTGAATCTCCTATGGAGAGTTGCCAACAACCTGTAGGGCATTGAATTGGAAAATAATATCAAAGTGTAATTTATTGAATAACTTATCCATATGGTGAGAGATAATAATTTCATGGGAACTATACTTAATCCCCTTGAGAGTGTGTTTTTTCCCTTTCCTAGTAAATATTATATATAATTCCTTGAAATCCATGCTAACATATCCCAAAGTGCATAACAAATTTGCACTTAGAATGACATCACAACCACCCATTTCAATATAAAAAATGTGATGTTTGAGATGATACTCTCCCTTTTGAAGTTTCACATTCTTACATCGACCTCCACATTTCATCATACCACCATTGGCTATCACAATTTGAAAATTATGTATGGCATGGGCATAATACTAGGTTTCTTTGGCCACTCTCCATTGAATAAAATTGTGTGTGTTTCCACTATCAATCAAAACAATCACCTTATGGTTCTTGATGTGACCAATTAGCTTTAGAGTTAGGGGTGTAGAAAATCTTGATGAATGATGAAGGAAATTTTGGGTTCCTCATAATGAGCTTGTAAGGTTGTGTCTTATTGAGGATGGGGGTTGGTTTCTTCTAATTCTAGTTTGGAAGTGTCTTCTACTAGAATGTCTTGTGACTGATAATGTGAGGATATGATCCGTATTTAGGAGTGGAACGAACTGATTAACAGACTAAATACAATAAATATAGATATAGGAAGAATAACACAAATATTCAATGAACAATATTTTCTATTAAACAATTAAATAGGATGAAACTATAAAACTACAGAAATGAAACTTGCTTGAATGGTGGTAGCTATCTCTGAGAAGAGATGTGGCTTCTATGTGCATCCATCTGAGCATAATGGATTACATTGAGGCTCTAGAGGCCCTTTTCATATTACTCATGAATTCAAAAACTCTAGACATCCAAAAACCTAACCCTAGAAGGTGAAATGCCAAAATTCATGTGGGCCCTATGGGTAAGTTGGTGTAATTTGGTACCTCAACTTCCTAGGGTTGTAACTTTTGCATACGACCTTCGTTTTAGGCTCGTGATAGCCTGTTGGAAATTTCTTTCAGACACTACACATTCTTTCATCGGAATCAGGCTCTGTTTATAGTCTGACTGTGGCGAGTCAAGAAAACAATGTTTAGGGCACCAAAACAGCCCTGGAAGTACATCAAAATGTGTTGACATGAAAACATATAAAATAAGCCAGTTGGATTAGGTGAGAGGCCACATGTATCCACCTGGAGAATGTGTGAGGCTTCAGACAACTGCAGAAGTGTAGAACTCACAATTATAAAGAAATACAGAAAGATGTGTTGAATAAAAAATGGACACGAGGAGCCAGTTGGAATAGGTGGGTGGTCACCAATATGCACCTAGATCAATCCTCCCCCGTTAGGAAGCAATGGTATCAAGTGCGTTGAGTTCCCCCATTAGGTGAGGAAACTTATACTGGATTTTGCCCTCGGTTAGCCACTTGCCTTGGTGGAGGATTTGTCTTTCCTTGACAACTCGATAAAGTTGGATCTGCTTCTAGAGAGTGCCCTTGACCTGTGTGTCCACTATTTGATTGGTGGATGCTTGTTCCTTGCAGTCAGGTTTGAGCTATGTTGGTGTCAGTTGTTCTATAATCTCAGAGGTGTCCAATAATGGTGGAAAATATGGCCGAAGGAGGTCCACATTAAATATTGGATGCAGACCAAGGAAGGGTGGAGTGTTGAGCTCAAAATCATTGCTATCCACAACCTTGGTGATAGTGTAAGGCCCATAACAAAGTGGTCGAAGCTTCTGATGGGGCCCGATGAGATGCTCCTTCTGAAAATGTAACCAAACTTTCTTTCCAACCTGAAACTAGTGTGGTACCCCATGTTTGTCATGGCGTTGCTTGTACTTAGCATTGGATTTCTGCAAAATCTCCTGGACCTGTTGGCGGATGTGTTGAATCCGCTCAATGAATCTGGTGGATTTGTTGATCACAAAATGATCAGGGGAAGATTTGGTCTGTTGAGTGGGAAGAGGAAGTGCAACATCAATGGGTCCCAAGGGTTGGAATCCCAGACCCACCTGAAATGGACTATGTTCGGTGGAACTATGGAGAGCCCTATTGTAACTGTGTTGGGCATATGGGAGATTCTTGTCCCATGTACGGGGATTCTTTGCATAGTACATGCATAGGATGTGAACAATCATCTGATTGACGACCTCATTTTGGCCATCGGTTTGGGGGTGGAAAGAAGTGGATTTTGTGAGCTTGGTGTCTGAGAGAGACCAGAGACTTGACCAAAAGGTGTTGAGGAACCTGTTTTATCGATCGAAGATGATGGTCCATGGTATCCCAAAGTGAACCCAAAATCATTCGAAGAAGAGCTTGGTAGTATTTTCCGCTGTGACATTCTTATTACAAGATGTGAGGATGGCCATCTTTGAAAACCGATCAACAACCACAAACATGCAATCATTTCCGTGCTTGGTGGAAGACAAACCATACATGTAATCCATGGAGATGGCATAGGCAGTGAAAGATCTGATATATTTATTGAGGTCCTATCGAAGTTTCGGCCAATAAAAATGTTTCTGAAGAACGATCACAACTTTCTCTAAGCCAAAATGTCCTGCTACCCAAATGTAGTGGGCTTCACAAATCAGCTTTGCATGCTCACTTGTAGGAACATAGAGATGGCCTAGGTGGCATAAGAGTCAGTTCTGAATGTGAAAATCAATGACAATGGTGCCTGTACCCAAGAGCTGATATGTGGTGGTGAAGTCCAGATCGTGCTGGTAAAGTTGGGGCCACTATGATGTTTCATGTCCATAGGAATGGAGCACAATGGTAAGTGCAGTCATAGGAGGCCAACTGAGGAATTCACCGAAACAATTGGAGATACATGTATTTTACTTAATGTTGATATGGAACTGTTGTAGGTAGGTGGATCACTTTTGATGGAGGTCATTCTGCAATTTCCCTTGTTTCTATATGAACTACAGAGACTTGTGATCAGTGTGTATGATTGTCTATTTTCCCATAATGTAATGTTTCCATTAACGACAAGCTTGTACAATGGAATACATTTCCTTGTCATAGGTGGGGTATTTCCAAACAATATCGAAGAGTGTCTTACTATGGTATGCCACCAGATGCATGTGTTGAGTGAGAACTGCACCCACAACATAGTCAGATGCATTAGTCTCAACCTCGAATGGTTTTTGCAAATAGGGCAAGGAGCATACTGGAGCTGAGCACAAATGATGTTTCAGATATTTGAATTCTTGTTTCTTCTCCTTCCCCAACATGAACTTGGCCCTACCACCGCCCTTGGTTACCTGGATAAGGTCCCAGGAAATATGGGAGAATCTCAACACGAACCGTCTGTAAAATTGACGAGTCCTAATAATCTCTGAATCTTAGTCAGTGTAGTCGAGGCTGGATAGTCACTGATGACTTGGATCTTAGCTGGATCAAAATGTACCCCATGCTCATCAACAATGTAGCCTAGGTATTGGACCATGTTCATGCCAAAAGAGAATTTTTCCAAGTTGGCATAAAGCTTGTGCTACCGCAGAGTGCTCAAAACCTCCTGAATATTCTTCATGTGCTCCTCCCACGTTCTATTGAAGATGAGGATGTCATCCAAATATACTACCACAAATGAGTTGGGGAAGGGTATAAATACATCATCCATCAACCTCGTGAAAGTGGCTGGTGCATTTGTTAAGCCTAAGGGCATGACTAGCCATTCGTAGAGACCTTCTTTAGACTTGAAGGTTGTCTTCTAGACATCGGTGGGTTTGATGGGAACTTGGTGGTAGCCAGAATTCAAGTCAATATTGCTAAATAACTTTCCCCCCTTAAGTTGGCCAAGAAGGTCATCAATCCTGGGAATGGGGTAGAGGTTCATGACTGTGATTTTGTTTAAGGATTTGTAATCAATGCAAAGTCGCCAAGTCCTATCCTTCTTCTGCACCAGTGCAATTAGGATTCTACAAGGGGAGGAGATGGCTCTGATGTGCCCCTTTTGAAGAATCTCTTGGATCTAATGCTTGATTTCATCATTCTCCATCAGCGAGCATCGATAGACTGGTCCATTAGGTAGAGGTGCGTTGGGGGTCAGATCAATTGGATGCTTGACTTGACAGTGTGTCAGTAACCTTGTAGGTGAGACAAAGATGTCTTTGTATTCTTCCATGACCCCTTCCACTTTCTTCTGCTCCAAAGAGAGGTGTTATGTAGAGGCCACAGATGTGGCGGTGACCTTCTATTTACTGTGATCACGGATCACAAAGAAGATGAACTTCTCGGTCTGTGAAATGACCTTACTGCATTGCTTAACAGAGATTAAAGAAATAACAGTACGTGGTGCCACCTCTAGGATCCTGTACAATTGTCTACCCAAAGTAATAATAACACTGTGGGGTCTAGAATCATACACAACATGATGCTTCTACAAATATGGTTGTCCTAAAAGAACATAAAAAACTTCAAGGGGAGAAATATCACACAATACCTCATCTTTTAAAGGCTTGATGTCATAGTGCAGACGACATTGTTGGTTGACACAAAGATCTCTTCCTTGACGAAGCTGACCGATGATGTAGGGCTGCAGGTGCGTTGTCATTGACAGGTTCAACCGCTTGATGACCTCTGCTGAAATCAGGTTCTTTTGACTATCGATGTCTACAATGAAGTGAATTAGAGCCCCCTTGACCCACATATGTGAGTGAAAGAGGCGTTCTCCTTCCTCTGTTTCTTCTGGTTCGCTTGGCCAGACTATGGTGGTAGTGACCGTGGCACTGGGTTCAACATCGATAATTCGCTTCCCTCCTTCAACATTTGACTTGGAATCAGAGTGATCCTCTGACTTGGAAGCCTTCAGCTCAGCCACGAGGGATGACTTGGAGTGATATTCATCGATGTTGTGCCAAGGAATTTCATGGTACTTACACCATTTTCTTGTGTCGTTCTTCGTCTTCTCATTTCCCTTCTTGTGTTGCATCTTGGACATATTTTCATGAGGGCGGCCATTGCAACTTGGTCCACTACTATGTAGGTTGGGGTTGCCTTTTCCCTGCTTCGACTGTGATTGGTTTGCAGATCTAAACTATCATCGTTTCGGCTTAAATTTTTGATCGATATTAACAACGTATATATAAGCTATGCCCAATGAGGCGATGTCTAGGAATTCCATTTCTATTTGAATGTATATATGCAAGAAACCATGTTATTTGAGCACCAGATGATGCTTAGAATATTTAATACCCAATTTGGTGCGGAGGGTATGGAAAATATTGGTGAATTATGGTACTGTTTGGTTCCTTTCTTGACGTAGGGTGGTCCATTTGGTGTATTGGTCCTTTTAGCTTCCAACAGGGTAATATTGTTCTTTAATGGCGTCTTGAAAGGAATCCCATGTAGGGGCCACTACAAAAATTGTAGATTCCTCCACGAACCTTTTTTCAGAGTAAGTATCCCACCAGTATTTAACATGGGGAACAACCTTGAGGAGTGAAAAAGTGATCTTTTCCCAATCAAAAAAATTGTGGACTGAAAAATATCCTTCAAGTAGATTCAACCATTTATATACATCATATGAATCTATCAGTCCTTCAAATAATGGAATATCAAAATTTACCTGTACATGGAAGGGGGTTGCATGGTTGCCTGATGAAGATGCTTCTCCCATGGGCAACCATCGAGGATCTGCACAAAGTTGTCCATCATTTTGTTCCTTTGTCGCATGAGGGATTCCTTGAGAAAAATTTTAATAGGATCTTCTGCTCCATCATCTTTCTTTTCGTCTCCCATGGGTTTTTTTTGGGCTCGACATGACCGATATCGTAATGGATCGATTGGTTCGAGTCCCAACTTCTTGTACCCAGACCTTGTCAGGGACATGCACAAAGAAAAATAAATGAAGAATAGACTGCTCTCATACCACTGATCTGGATTTAGGAGTGGAATGAACTGATTAATAGATTGAATACAATAAACACAGAGATAGGAAGAATAACACAAATATTCAGTGAACAATATCTTCTATTAAATAATGAAATAGGATGAAACTGTAAAACTGCAGAATTGAAACTTGCTCAAATGGTGGTAGCTATCTCTGAGAAGATATGTGGCTGCTACACACATCCGTATGAGAAGAATGGATTACAATTAGGATCTAGAGGCCCTTTTCATATTACTCATGAATGCAAAAACCCTAGACATCCAAAAACCTAACCCTAGAAGGTGAAATGCCAAACATCATGTGGGCCCTATGGGTAAGTTGGTGCAATTTGTTACCTCAACTTCCTAGGGTCATAATGTTTTCATACTACCTTCATTTTAGGTGTGTTCCCATTGGAAAGGTCTTTCAGAGAACTACACATTCCGCTGTCAGAATCTGACTTTGTCTATAGTATGACTGTGGCGAGTCAAGAAAACGATGTTTAGGGCCCCAAAACAGCCCTGTAAGTACAACAAGATGTGTTGACATGAAAACATACAAAATAATCTAGTTGGATTAGGTGAGAGGCCACCCTTATCCACCTAGAGAATGTGTGAGGCTTCAGAGAGCCCCATAAGTGTAGAAATCATAATTATAAAGCAGTACATAAAGACGTGCTGAATAAAAAATGGACATGAGGAGCCAGTTGGAATAGGTGGGTGGCCACGAATATCCACTTGGATCAGGATACATACATTTGAAATAAATTTTGTTATTAACATTTCTTCCCTTTGAAATATTACTCGTCACAATTATAGAAAATTTTGGTTCATTGGAGTTCTACCATTTCTTTTGGGGACAACTATTGGATTCTCAAGGGATGAGAAGGGAAGGGATTGGTGGTGGTTACCAAAGGGGTATGATTTCTAGAAGTGAATGAGGATATTTTGGTCTATGGATTTATCAACATCTCAACTTATTTATCTCTCTGACGGGTTTCCAACCAAGTAGTTGGGCATTGCATCATGATTTGTGCTCTAATTTCCTCCTTGAGACCACTGATGAAACATTCTTTAAAAAAGGAATCACTCAAGCCCTATGTGTGGATTTCCAATTGCTTAAAGGATTCTATGAAGTCTACAATTGTGCATGGTTGGCATAATTTTGTTATTCATCCCAACTAGTGAGTGTCTCATTCAAAATGAACATATATGGCCTTCACAAGATAGTTCTAGTCAATGTATCCCCCATAATATTTCTTATGTCATTGCCACCATTTCCAATTATTTGTATTTAAATATAATACCCACACTCTAAGTGTCATTAGGTCATTATTAATTCCATGGAGAGAGAAACATTGTTCCATTTGGGTAACCTAATCAACTAGATAAAAAATCATCAAACTTGTTCATGTCTACTTTAATAAGGTGGTGCCACACATTGTAATCATGAAAGGGTGTTTTATGACCATAGTTATACAAAAATAATATGTTAGTATGATGCTCTGTATTTTCTAAATATTCCCTAATTGGTGGATGCATGTGTTGTTTTAGCAATTTGATCCCCATGGATGTAAGTAAATCTCCATGCTAAGATATTAATTTCTTGAGCTCAACACTATGTTTGTTAACCTTTTATGTGAGCTAACAAACTAAGGAATCAAGATGAGAAATTGAGGAGTCAAGTTGATGACACTAAGTTTGTAGGCCCTAGATTTTATCCTCTGTGGTTTCTATGTTGCAAGTATGAGTCATGGGATCACTTAAGATTCCCCTGATGTGTTATCCTAGACTTATCTCAATCTGACCACTAGCTTGAGAAGAGTATTTTAAGATATGTCACAAAAAATGTATTGTTGAGTCAACTCGAAAAGGTTACTATTGAGACACACCCACATGATCAACATGATGCAAGGAATCTTTGAAGTCAAGTCTCCCAAAATAGTGTCGATAGGACCTCGAATCCCATGACACAAGGAATATTTTGCAACTGGCCTCTCATAATGGTGCCGAAAGGATCTATATTTTGTTTTACTAGTGGGAGTATTACTATATTGACAGAATTCCCAAATTTCTTCTATACACAAAGATGTGGGAATTTCTCTATTGTATTGTAGAGATTAGGGTTTTCAGGGTCCTAACAAAAAAACAATTTCAAGTGCTATAACTCTCTAATATACATAAGAGTTTTCAACAATAGTAATCTATCAAATATTTCATGACACCAACTAAGGAGGATAGACCATACCCTTAGTTGTACTACCTGATTCCTTCATACACAAGAGTGATCTCCCTAAGTGTTGTTATTGATATAATATACCGGTAGGACAACCATAAGTTTATGTAAGGTTGGTTTCAAGGGAAACTAAAGGGATTTAATATACTCGAGGGTATGTGTAAGAAAAATATGTTGGACACATTGACCACATTGAGAGGGGCCTGCTGAATCAATGTAGGGATATTTTTACACTTCTTTCAAAACTTTAGTTAGCAACCACTTCAAACATATTATGCATTTGTACTTATCTACTTCCATGTATCAACAACATTCATGAATAATAAAGAACATTAAACCATCACCATAATGAACACAAGGAACACTAGATATATGTGTAAGATTTTTGTATTATGTGTTACACGAGACTACAATCTTAGGGTTTTATCAACATCAATTGAAAAGATCACCAAATCCAATAGAGTAGCAATTCTAAATACAAGAATCATCTTTCATATCTCAACACCAAGTGAGATGTGAGGAATCCAACCCTCAAGTACAAGACCCAACTTGTTGACAAAAACAAATATGCCAATAGGTACATGACCTATTTATTCTATAGCCCTTGTATGTATGTGACTTGTTTATACTTCAACACACGTATGTACGCATCCTTCCTTCTATTAACCTGTGTACACCTTTAGAAATCTAGGGCATCCATTCTTCTACACTTCTAAAACTTTCCTGCCTCTGTCACATCCACTAGTAACCTGTCACTGCATCCAACCAGTAACTGCAACTAACATGTTCCATACATACATCATCATACACATCCTCAACCAAGTATAAGTAGCTCAAGGGTGTGAGCTATAGGAACCATATCAGAACTGTACCATACATGAGAGTGTTTCTCACTCAAACAACCAACCAACATATACCATAACCAGATCACACAACAACCATACCAAGAGTACTATGCATGTCCCTCATGCATGCATCATCATATAACATAGATATCCCTCAACCATATCAGAGCTATACCAAACATGAGAGTGTTTCCTACTCAATCAACCAACCAACATATACCATATCTAGATCTCACAACGACCATACAAATAATTATTCAAGCATTCACCATACCATGAGTAAATCTAACCATCAAGACAACATATAACCATACCAAAACTTCTGTAGTAGATCTAAATATGTGGACTGATATCTTGGGAGCTTGCTTTAGACTTCAGGAACCTGACACTAGTATCTACTCAATATTTTCTTGGCCTTTTCAAATATACACACACTGGCTTTCTTCAACTCACGTTTGTATGTGCCCTGGTCCACTGCAACCCACATACAACTTCTGAAAACTAGGGTTTTTTGAACCTCCAAAACTTTCACCGTCAAACTTCCTTGCTACCTTAGACTTGTGGAACTTCTAATGCGTCCATGAGTACCTGCAATGAACCTTTCACCAAAAATAGATTTTCAATATGCTCAAAAGATTCATCTCATAAGAGACCCTTTCTCCCTTATTTATACTTCTCCAAGTAGCTCCATCTAGAGGTTATCCTCTAACCAACTTCCTTCTTTTGGGACTAACCCACTTCTAACCACTTTGTCCACTTACAACCACTTTTCCACAAATAGTAAAGTCTCCACTTCTAGTTGCAACTAATTTTTTTTTAATTGTTTTCTTGTTGCAACCACTTAACTCATGACTAACCACTTTGACTAGTCAACTTCTTCTAGGAGCTTCTAGAATAATTTGACTTCTTTGACCTTCCAGGGGCTTCTATATAACTCATGAGGGTTCTCCAATTTCACAAGGACATAACTATCTAACTGTGAGGAGTTATGTGATGTTCCACATATCACCGGAAATGAAACAACATACAATATCCATCTAGAGTAGTCTCACCTGTAATTTCACTGATCTTCAATACATTATTCCTTACTCAAACTTGGTTTCCCTAAACATACTGTTGGGTATAACCATTTGGACTTCGCAAAGCATCTTCCCGTGAGGGATTTCACCATAAGGGGACCAATTTGGAGTTCATCCATTTGTTACTTCCTATCAACCATGACAAGACATCAATCCATCTATAACATCAACACATAAATCCATCTATAACATCAACCGATCATACATCGTACATCAATGATAACACTATGAAACCATGTGACATCAAATCAATGAAAACATAGTCTGACAAAATCTATATAAAAGTACTATGTGATGCATTACTATTCGAAGGGGTATCAAAGAGGTTACAAGAGTGACCAACCAAGTGTCACCACTTGTATTTTCTATCTGTGTTATTTCCAAAATGTAGATTTACCCTTCAAAATGATAGATATTTTTGTTATTTAAAGACACTAGAACATGTCTCTAGCATACATTTTTTTGGCTAAAATATTGGTGTGTGATGGTGGAAGAAAGAACTTTGATACCATGTGTAGTGTTACTTAACCCTTCAACTTGAACCGTAAACAAGGTATTCGTAGAATATAAACGTCGGAAAGTATATACAAGAGACAATGTGATGAGATATGTGAAATGTAATTCTTCTATTAATGATTTCCAGAAAAAAGAGAGTAGTGTTCATGGGCCTCTTAAGGTAGGGTGACCTCTCATTGAGTAGAGCTCTAATTACAACAACACAAGACAAAACATTCCAAATCTTTCTAGCTCTATAAATATATTCTTAATAGAAAAACCCTAAATACTTGTGGTCCCATCATTAATGAGTCCCAACTACATAGTGGGCCTTATTTGATAAAAAATGATTATTTTACATTAACTATCCACTAACTGTCTAACAGGTTTTATTCAAAGAATATGGTTATGTACATTAATTGACTAACTCTTAAGCACCCTAAAGTAGGGAGGTTAGAGTAAGACCATAACATTATGACTCCCATAGACTCCAATTTCCCTATAAATCCATAAGCATTAAGGTTAATGTTATGAATCCCATTCCTAGTCATGAGATATTGTCTCATTTAAAAAAAAAAAATCCCCTTTATTTTGCATTTTTACATTTTTAGTTTTATTTTTCAATCTAAATTTTTCATTTATTTTTATTGCATTAATTCTTGGTTAAGTTAACCCTTAGGTTTTTATTTATTTCTTTAGTTTAATAAAGAAAAGTAATGAAAATTAAAGATTCAAGAAGACAAAAAACATAAGAAATTAAAAGGGGAATTGGGTATGACAAATTTATTTTACTTTGTAAATGTAATATGAAAAAACATGAGTAAGTCACATATTTGGTCTCAAGTGATGGAAAAGAAATTAATTGGCGCATAGTATAGTGAATGAAAAGATTCATGTTACCACATTCAACACAATGTAGAAATGAAATAACACTCAAGCAAACACATATTGCTTAAAGGGGGGAGAGGAGAGTGGAGTCATCACTTTAGTTTAGGGACAAACTAAGAAACACTAGGGTAAGACAAAAGAGGATAAAAATAAGAGGCAAATCTACTAGATTAATTAAGACCTTAAGATATTGTTAATAATAACCTATGATATAGGTGATTAGGATAAATTCAATTAGGTTTCAGATTAGGTTTTACTAGAAAATTAGGAAAGGAAGTTGGAACTACTAACTAGGTTTAATTAACTAACAATACCTTTGATGATTGAGAAACCCTAATATGGAAATAGAAGGAGAATAAGTAAGAGAACTCACTTAGAATTTTTTTTTGTCGATGATGATCAAGCTCCTTGACTTGAAGCGGGGAGTTGTAATAATCCTCTAAAAGTGATCCATTTCCCAAAATAATGTACACACTTAGCTCCAAATGCCTACAAGAGAAGAATTTCCCT